>CM056611.1:3859140-4101126 GCA_029721355.1 Tegillarca granosa | reverse complement strand
ACATTAAATATTAATTTCACCAGGACTTCTCACAAAGGGATTTTTTCCTAAAGCCACCTGCGGTCGTTTGCTGCCCCTGATATTCCTCTCCAGCCCCTGAGATTCCTCTCCAGTGAGGACTTGAATCTTCGGCGCTCGCAACTCTCATGATAAAATTCTTAAGCACCATCTCCCTTCATAAAATTCTCAGGGACCCGCCCTGTCTGTCCAAGATTTGCAATTCTATAATTATGGGTCCACAATCTGTCTTGTTTCTCTGCTATTCGTGAGGAGATCACAATCTCATCGTTCATCTGTTTTCCAGTTTCAAGGCAGACAATGCTCTGGTGAATTCTAATTTTAACGGATACTTGGAAAACGACTGAGTACCCCATCCCTTTTGTCTATTTTCTTCGTATAGCTATACGTGTGGGATTCAAGAGGCGCCGTAATCCATAAGTGTGCACTTTAGGCCACTTAGCCATTGAGGCCCCGTTATGAAGAGTATTGAGCAATATCTCTTTGTTACATTTCCCGGTTTCCGAGTCAGTTCTTCAATATTTCACGGAGTCGAGATGCCAGAACAACTTGTTATTTATTATAATACATACATACTTGGATAAGTAACAAATTATCTTAAGTGATTATATGATGTGAGAATCAATATATACTTATTTTTTCCGATTACTTCATGTCTGCGACTGGTGACTCACTTATAATTCCGTTTTGTTTTTTTTTACGATTTGCCAAACTTTCCGGAAACCGATTCCGGATATTACACAAACGCGGAAGTGAAATTTAAAGTCAACACCCAAAAAAATACATATAAAACATATTTTTGTCATAATTTTTTTTGCGCTTAAATCATATTACACTAAATTTTAAAATATAAACTTTATTTGGTATCTAGCAGTTAGCAAACTACTTATTACATATCGATTTCTTTGTTAACGGCGCAAGAATAAAGCACCGACTGAGTACTAAGGCTTTGACAACTAATGATAATTCCTACACACTGTGTGTATTCTTTTGGTCTGACAGTAGCTAGTGAAATTATATTGAATAAAAACCCTGTGTGGTCAGGATAACGGCCTGAAGAGGCGAAAATGAAATGTTTAGGAAGTTATTTGATATTTGTTGGATGTATAGTCTTAGCAGTTACGGGTAAGTTTTTGAATCAAGTCTGCATACATTATGTATAAAATCTTGTAGAAATCGTCTTTATTATAAATTCGTAATGGCCGCCAAAATTAGCATTGGAACAGACGATCTCTGATGCCGATATGTTTTATATGATTCACAGATTGTTTCTGTTGAATATCGTGTTGCATGGGTGATTTTCAAATCTATCAGAATTGTATTCGATCATTTAAAGGGCGGAACTCAACACGTTCTCAAAATCCAAGAAAAATTAGATTCACAAATTTATTAGGAAACGAAAATTATAAAAAATGCATGAAAACGTTAAAAATCAATATCAGTCTCGATAGAATGGCAAATGGATTCATTGTTTTCTTTCATTGTTAACCCATTTCCGTGTTTTTTCATTGTTTAAAAAATTATGACAGATTTCAAGTATTAACCTATCTTCACTTTCTCTTCACACGTAGCTTATCAGTAACCCCTAGAAGTTAATTATCCACTAATTAAACTAATTAATTATTTATCCATACATCAATCACACCACACCATTGAGGTAATTACTTACGTACATATGTGGGATATGAATTTCATCTCAAATGTGAAGTATTTCCAAATAACATGGGAGAGATTACTCTAGATTTTGTGGTTAATTTTACCAAAATAAATCTTGCATATTTGTTGAAATTAATAGCTGAACATGGGTATTCTAATTTTTGACCAAAATTTGCATGTATAATGCTGCACACATTCGTGGGGTAAAAATTATGTTATTTTTATAATTAAAAATAATCATGAAATTGTATTTGGTGGAACTTACTCATTTGATAGGTAACATTTTCTTTTAACAAGGAATTTCATGTTTTTTTTCTACCCCACAAAAATGGTTTAATTTAATCATCCATGTTGATGAAAATATGTTATTTTTAGCAGTGATGTTTGAAAAAATATAAAGATCAATAAAATCCATTTTGCAACACATACACTTGTATAAAATTATGAATGTGATTGTTATAAAATTTGCTAGGACTTTTTATCGTTCCCCCTCCTCATTAAACTCTTTGTTAAATTTTTAAGGAAAATATGCATAACAATGTTCCAAATGGCATGATTCAATCATGTTTATTTTTTCAATCAGAGTTATTTAGAGGGATTAAAATGCTGATGGAAATCCTGTCTGAAATTAATCAGTTGATGCATATTGTAATTTTGTACCATTAAATTGGAATGAATTTTTACTGTCATAATGTTTGGGATACAGCATATTCCTGGAGATGCATTTTGGAGTTTGGTGATTATTTAAAAAATATTTTTAAAAAATTATTTCTTTTTAATGGTCCTCTGAAAACTTAAAAATAAAAATCAAATGTCTATTGTCTCAAAAGTGACAGACTACAGTTGAAAATATGGGGAGTTAACTATTATACACAATGCTGTAATCCCAAACTGACAACCAAACAATCAATTTTATTTATTACACCATAAAATTTTTATGTGTAGTTTTTATTTTCATAACTAAAAAAATGTAAAAAATAAATTCATGGAACTGTTAAAATTAATCCAATTCTTTATGTTTTAACAATGAGTAGATTTATACAATGTTTGTACAATGTTCACTCTGTACACATTATATATCAGTTCACATCATCGGTAGTAGATACATTATGTGTATGATTCTGTAGTAGTGATGTGCAGCCTCTAAAGGAATAATTGATTTATATATTGTAGCCATTTTGTCTGTAAGCCAATACATTGTAGTGTTAGATGTTTTACTTTCTACTTCAAAATGCAAAAAAACCCTTCTACAGGGAAAATTACAACAGAAAAAAAAATTGATATGTACAATGTATTGAAATATTATATACATTCGGATATATTTAGTTTTATTAGAAACAGACAAAAGTGGTTGGTATTTTGTGATTAATTTGGGAAATTAAGTTTGCAAAAGCCAGCTGATTTAAAAGATGATTGTATTATAAATTAATCCTTGAAGCACTTTTGGCTTACAAATAATTTTGTGTTTCCTGTTTTCCTTTACCGTTAAAGTTACCCTCTCTTTTTTGCGTATCTTAAGTACAATTACTCACAGAATGAGTGGATCATGATGTTAATCTGTGACATAGAAAACCGGGTCCCAGCTTCGCAATCTTCACACAATTGAGTGTACACTCAACTCAAATATTCTTATTTTTCTCTCATCAATATTTAAGAAAATATTAAGATATATGAGACAATGTTTTTGTTTTGTTTAACAAATCTACACTTAGAATTTAAATATAATATTAGATATTCAGTTTTAACTGTGTAATTGACATTGAAATATTCCTATGTTTCCATTCGTGGTAACCAAAATCGCCATTGGCTACTAATTTCTGAGAAATTCTTTCAGAAAGTAACATATTTTAGCAAATTTGTGAGAAATACTTTAAAAAAGACTATATTTTCACAAATTTTTGAAATTTATCAACTAGTAATTTTAAATTTAAGGAAACATAGATATTGCCTAATTTGAGTTAAGTCTAACATTCAGTTGGACTCTTTTTGCACTTGAGGCATCACCCACGGTCTAAGAACTGACCCCCTTGATAAAATTGAAAAAAAAAAATTAAATGGAGGTAATATATGTAAATTTATCCAAAGTGTTTTCTCTGCTTCGTTCCTTGTACCAGAAAAAAATTATGGTGAAGAAACATGGATTAACTGTACTTTAATTGAGTCATATTCTATCAATGTTGGTGAAGAAACATGGATTAACTGTACTTTAATTGAGTCATATTCTATCAATGTTGGTGAAGAAACATGGATTAACTGTACTTTAATTGAGTCATATTCTATCAATGTTGGTGAAGAAACATGGATTAACTGTACTTTAATTGAGTCATATTCTATCAATGTTGGTGAAGAAACATGGATTAACTGTACTTTAATTGAGTCATATTCTATCAATGTTGGTGAAGAAACATGGATTAACTGTACTTTAATTGAGTCATATTCTATCAATGTTGGTGAAGAAACATAGATTAACTGTACTTTAATTGAGTCATATTCTATCAATGTTGGTGAAGAAACATGGATTAACTGTACTTTAATTGAGTCATATTCTATCAACAAATGTTAATTATAGAGCTAGTCTGCCAGCTTTGATTCTATTAAATACTAACAATAGTTGATTTATATCAAGATTTGTAAAGCCTACTCGTATACCACTTCAACTGTTTGTACTAACAGTTCACAGATGTGTGTCCAAACATATTCCAAAAATTTATATTGATGGATATTTATGTTTCTGCTTTTTATAATATTTATATAAACTTGATAGAAATATTTAACAGATTTGATTCTCTTTTGACACATGTACTCGGAGATTAGGCTGCTGGGAGTTTGACATTGTGGGATTTGTAGATTGATCTACTGTACTTCTGATAATTACCATGACCCTTGTTGACTGTCACATTTTATTTAGATGATGTGCTGTGTTTTTCAATTTCCTAAGACCCATCTACACAGGGTTAGTTCTGGCTCTTGGAAAGTAGGAGCCAAAAGAAAAGTTATTCAGTTGTAAAATTTGGAGCTGATTTATATGAAACAATTCAGTGAACCTCAGAAATTTGAAGCTCATAATAAAAACAATAATAATTTTGCAGCAAAAATATAAGCCGAAGTTAATATTCTAGAGCCAAAAATTATAAAAATTAGCAATTGGCTAAATTTGCAAATGGCAGAGCAACACCTGCTGCAAGGTGACAAGGAATTTGAATTATAACCAGATTTGATTGTCACATTTCTTTTAATGAATGCTGTTTGTTTTTCCTGAAATAACCCCTATATAATATCAAATTCTACAGGAGTTCAAAATTATATGCCCAGGACTTTTTGCCCAAGTATTTTTTTGGTAGGTCAAATTTTTTGGACTTTCTTTGGTGGTCGTCAAGTTTCCAATGTATGACTAGATTTTACTCTGGGACCCTTAAACTAGACAAGAATATGCCCAGCTGGCGAGCGAAAATGAAAAGATTTCGGTTTCACTAAACTTAGAGACATTCAGTGCTTGGCCCGTAAAACTCAACTAGGCTACTTGTACCAGATACACATATTTGAGGGCCCAGTTTGGCCCGATTTGTCATTTTTTAAGCTGAATTCCTATATCCATGCTGATTTACATTTATAATTTTCAACATAGTCCCTTAAAAGGAAATGTTTGGTAAATTGTAATAAAATAATGTTTATGAAACTGTTCTCTAGTTATTTTTTGTCCAACAATGTTGAGTATGTAAATGTTGATAAGTATACATGTAAATGAATATGTAAGCATTGTATATTGTCTGTAACTAATCATAATATATTATGTATGTACATGTAGACATCTGTATGTTCATATAGTTAGTCATTGTGTTACTGACTCAACAATATTTTTTATGATGGTACAGACTGAGAAATTTCAGAGATGCTATCATCTGTATGGCTGAGGTTTTGACCCCTTCAAATCTATTTTAAACCTCGTCATTGGAACATCATTGTACTCCACAATCATTTTTTGGTGATCCTTCTAAGAAATTTTCAGAAATGTGATCAACTGTAAGGCTTATTACAGGGCTGAGACTTTGGCCTTTCAAATCTATTTTGAACCTCATCATTGGAACATCATTGTACTCCACGTCATTTTTCATGATCTTACCCACTGAGAAAAGTCATATGTACCGGTTTATATGAGCTGAGAGAGAGGATTTGACCCTTCAAATCTATTCTAAACCTTGTCAGTATTGGAACTGTATTTTGCTACATAACATTTTTTTGTGATTGTACAGCTTGTGAAATTTCAGAGATGTTACCATCTGTATGGTTTATATCAGGACTGAGGATTTGACCATTCAGATCTATTTTTAACCTTGACATTGTAACATATACTACACATTTTTTTGCGATTGTACTGCCTGGGAAGTTTCAGAGATGATGTTATCTGTATGTATCAAGGCTGAAGTTTTGACACTTCAACTTGACATCCGAACTTGAACATGTCAATCACTGACTCTAGCTTTGAAGTAAAATCCTTTTGGGCCTAAGTGGTATTCAGAGAGGCTTTAATTGTCAGCTTCAGGTGCTCAATTACAAGAAAGTACTGCTAAAAACTACTCTGAAATAGTTTTAGTACAACATAATCCAATATATAATTGTTTGAAGTACAGTTTTTTCTTGGTTTTACAGAACTTTTTCCATAGGTCACCTTGATTCAAATCTCTTTAAAAACTTGCCCAATAAAGCAGATACTAGTGAAAAAAAAAGAAAAGTGAAGAAAAAAATGAAAGGTAAATCTATGTGGTAACTCAGGAGAAAAAACCACTAACCTTTTCCTCCCACAATGATCTGCATTGAAGCCAAGGCAAAAAGACATTGTGAAAAAAAATGAAAAAAAGGTACATGTATTAATATTGAATTGGAAAATCTTGGACACATAAAATGGATAAGGTACAATCTTAGTCTCACAGTTAAGTGAATCAACATTGATGAGAATTTTTTTTTTTTTTTTTTGAAAAAAAATTTAGTTTCCAAACATCTGTATAGAGAAATTTTATTGAAGTACTGCTTTTAGCTTTCAATAGTTATACTACAGTAATTCTGTTTAGGCACCAATTGTTTTTAATAAAAGCTTTTCTACATGTTACACTTTTATCACATCTTTCCTCCATGTCATGTCATCCATGTTAAAAAATAAACAATTCCATGGAGATTAAAAATTGGTTTTAGATCATATTAACAATGATGTTATGGATGACTGATTCATTAATTTTTTTTTTCTTGTTCAAAGTGAAGGTTGTGAGTCATTTCTTTTATCAATTACTTTGTAAAATAGTACACATGTATATGTAGCTGAGCTGTTACGTGTTGTATTATCATCCTAGAGAGTGAGATCAGTCAATTTTTATCCCTTCACAGGCCAAGAAAATAAATGCTTTGGTTTTTATGTGATGCAATAAAATAATCTTTTTCAGTCAATTTTAATCCCTTCACAGGCCAAAAAAAATGAACGCTTTGGTTTTTTGGTTGATGGAAAACATGTAGAATAATTTTATAAATAAATTCAGATTTTCAATTTATAAAAATTTTTAAAAGACATAAATACCTTTATTTTATGGTTGATATACATGTTCATTTAATATATATTAAAATTGATTGATTTTCATTTAATATAATTTTATGCTTAGCCTGGCTCCTTTCTATTTGAATGTATAGCAAATTTCTATAAGATTAAGTGAGAAAAAAAATTTTTCAAGTAAAGATCTGCTAAGAGTCTTAATTTTTTTTTCTTGTTAATCTATGGTTGATTGATTTAATTGAGTTTTATGTCCCAGTCAAGAATATTTCACTAATATGGAGACATCACCATCTATAGGTGAAGTGACTGAGACTTGAACCCTCCACTTCCAACATGCGAAACGAGCACTCTAACAACTGAGTTACTGTAGTGGTTTCTAGTTAATGTATGGAATACACCTTATAGGTTCCAAGACCCACAATGATTATTCAGATTTTAAGAGAAGGAAAATGACTTTTGGGATCTCTAATGATTATATAATAGGAGAGTTTTACAATGTACTTCCCTGATCCACTTATAGAGCACCAAAAGAGAAAGCAGTATTTCAAATTTCAAAGTCTTAGGAATGAAGATGGTTGATGACCTTAATGTTACAGAAAAACATCACAGACCACTTGGTCTATTATAGTGGTAGGGAGTCAACTGTTAAAGGCTTGCCAATGAGAAATAACCCTTTCTCACTTGCATTCCATTGGGTAGAACATTGTAGAGCATTGTAGAACATTGTATTTCCTTTTCAAGGACAGTACCACACAGCCTTGGTTAGATTTGAACACACGGCTTTTTAGCCCCATGGTAACAGACTAGTTAGCATACAAGTTATAAGTTAATACACAGTTTAATCGAAAAACATTTATTATCAAAAAATATGGCTTAGAAAAAATTCCTGGTATTTCAAATGTTTTGTTTGGTTTGAACTTGCAGCTTTTAAATCACATATCAACAGCCATTGGTTGAATACAAGACCCAAGTTAATACATGTACCAGTTTAATTGAAAACATTTATTATCAAAAAATATGGCTTAGAAAAAATTCCTGGTATTTCAAATTTTTTGTTTAAATCATGACATGAAGATTTTACAAGGCATGTAGATAGTTTTTTTTGGCGGCCCTCTAGCTGTGTTGACTGACAATAAGTAAGATGTTAAACATATAAACTTTTATAAAGGTATTTTTTCACTTTTTATGATGATAAGTAGATGTATTATTATGCTTGTATTTTATCTGTGAAGTTATCCAGATGGCTCTTAAATTGACTTCCTATTACATGTTATATAAGCAGTTGTAAAGGCTAGTGTAAAATTTGGACTGTGTGTTGAACTTGGGATGTCATCATGGCTGGGCTCGAGTGATTTGGTAGACAAGACTTTATTGGTTAAGAAGGTTAGACAGTAAAGCCTTGATTTAATACTCCCAAGTGACATTTCTCCTTGTGTATCAACACACTTCTTTAAATTCTCAAAATCCTTTCTTTATAAAGCATAATTTTATTGCTAAACCCCTTCATAATGTCAAAATTTAAGAGTGAATCATTTTTATTGCTTAAGGCCAGTGGAATTCTTCAGGTAATATGGTTTTTTTCCATCCCAGGAAACAGGCTCAATATATATGATTTTTTTTAAAGAATATAAAACACCATACAATATAAATAACATTGAGTATTTTGTTGCAACTCCTCGAAAATTCTTTTAAATCAAAACTTGTTTGTGTGAACTTGCAGTGATTTCTCCAGAGTGGGTTTCTTGCTTTTTTGACACAATTTTTTTTTATGAATGACACAACTTTGTTTTGCTGCTATGTTATTTTTGACTCAACCATTTTTATATAGATAGAAATCAGCTACTATAAATTCTAAAAGGTGACGGGACTGAAAACGAAAGTACTGAGTGGAAATTCAGTATTGTAATATCATAATTACTGCATCTTACCATATTACAGGAAGCTAATTATCAATACAGGAATCTTGTCTATATTCAAAATCTTAAAATTGCCTGTATTTAATACACTGGAGAAAACAATGAACCAGGTTGATGAAAATCCAACCAAGTCATCAGCTTACACTAAGCCCTGTTCTTGAACTCAATACTTCTTTGTAGTTTAGGTGGAGCCTGAACTTTAACAACATATGTTTATGTCTGATCAGCTTTTTGTATGTTTCCAGAATTTTTTTTCTTTTTTATGGTTTTTGATTGTGTAAACTTTATACTGTAATGAAGAAGATAAAACACATAATGAAATATTTCACTAATTTACAAGGTGGTTGGAACATCAAGACAGGATCCCCAATCATCGCTGTGTTTTGGATGGCAGCTGTCCAGTTTTAACTGCTTTGATGCTGTCTGTATAAGGGACTTTAGGTGGATGAGTAGTTCAGATGTTTGGACTGATAATTCATGGGTCATGGGTTCTACTTTTATATAGTCTCCAGACTAATTTCACAGTGAGCAGATACGACTTTAAGCAATACTGTTATTGGGTTTCGAAGTCAAGTATGTTGGTTCAAATCCAATCACTACCCACAAAGCTCAGAAAATATACAAGGTTCTCTTGACAGAGTAGTCTAAAGTACCTATAGTGGTATATCCTTTAATGAAAAATTCTGTCATTTTGCTTGCCAAAGGTCATGTTTTTTTTAGGGGAACTTGGTTCAACTCCAACAGACCAACAGTCTCAATATTAATGGGTAGAGTGCTCGCTCTGTAAGTGGAAGGCCATGAGTTCAAACCCTGGCCAGGTCTGACCCAAGACTTCGAATCAAAGTGGGTAGTGAATGTTCTTTTGCCAAGCACCCGGCATTACGAAATGAAAGTCATGGTTCTTTCGGATGAGAACTTAAAATAAACGAGGTTCTGTGTCATGGCCGACATGGCACGATAAAGAACCCTGCTGTATAATGCCATCAGCACAACACACAGACAAAATTTCTGCACTTTCACCTATAGCTGGTGACATCTCGATATAAGTGAAATATTCTTGACTGGGACGTTAAACACCATTACTCAACTCAACTCAATATTAATGGAATTTTAACACTGGTACCCCAAGTTTCTTCCACCATCCAACTCCAAGAACTGACTTCATCGATATAATTGAATTTTCAAAATCATAAATAGAACATTTAATAAAGTTATGGTACTCCAGTCTCTGCTCTACTGAAAGCCAATCAGAATTAGTTTTAGCTAGGTTAAATTGAGGACTTTACCATATTGTTAAACCTGCTTTTATTGGTAGTTCATTTATATAATTAAAGGACAAAATTAAATGCTGTTTGTCAATTGAATTTTGATTAGTTATAATTGGATGGTAGAGGGAGGAATACTGTGATTATATCTAATGGAGTCAAAATGCTGGGCACCTAATATTTCAAAGCAATTTGTGAAACTGTTTTCTATTTCACATCTGTTAGTAGGTTTTTACTATGTGGCATTCTGTAAAATATTTACTAGGTGGATATTTAAGGTTTTTGTCCCAAGACAGAATACTGTCTCTTATATTATGATGTCAACTTCTATTTAAAATTCTTCAGTCAGTAAATGAGACTATTTTATATTCACTTTAGGCCAATTAAACTTAATTGGTAGATTCTCATCCCAGTCTGCCCCACCAATAATGTGCCACCCCAAGTCATTGTATTTTCATTTCCCATCCCTGTGCATATTTAAAGTCTGTTCCAGAGTTATGTTGAGTCTGTAGTGTTTCCTATAAGGGTCTTAAGCACTCTTGTAAAAATTTTGTCCAACCAGGATGAGAATCTACTATTTAAATTCAATTGGCCTTATACGACATTTTGTAAATTTTTTCTTTACATATTATCAGTGAATAGATAAAAGGTTATATCCTAGTTAAGATTTGGTTTACTTACATCAAGATATTACCAGCAATAGGCAAAGATTCAGAGGTTTAATACGAGTACCAAACAGTCCAGTTTTGTTTCTTCTTTTATGCCACAAGACATGCCTCGATATACATAAAAGAATCTTGATTGAGATGTAAAACACTGCTACTCAACTCAATGCCTTTTCATTGTTTTTGCTGTGAGGCATTTGAGAAGTGGTACAAGCCAGGTATTAAATCACATGTATTCTGACTTAATAAAAATTCAAATAAGACCAGCTTCCTGGTTCAAGAGTTTGGGTTACTATTGTCAAACAGATTAAAATCCATATTTTACATTATATATAAAAAAAAAAATCAGGATATGTAGGGATCTGTTGAGGCCATAGCCCATGTATAACAGTACACAAAAAAGGTATAGCCCATCCTTAACAGTCCATAACCTGGGATATGTAGGGATCTTGTTGAGGCTAAAGCCCATGTATAACAATACACAAAAAGGTATAGCCCATCCTTAACAGTCCATAACCTGGGATATGTAGGGATCTTGTTGAGGCCATAGCCCATGTATAACAGTACACAAAAAAGGTATAGCCCATCCTTAACAGTCCATAACCTGGGATATGTAGGGATCTGTTGAGGCTATAGCCCTTGTTTAACATTGCACAAAAAAGGTATAGCCCATCCTTAACAGTGCACAACCTGGGATATGTAGGGATCTTGTTGAGGCTTAAGCCCATGTATAACAATACACAAAAAAGGTATAGCCCATCCTTAACAGTCCATAACCTGGGATATGTAGGGATCTTGTTGAGGCTAAAGCCCATGTATAACAATACACAAAAAGGTATAGCACATCCTTAACAGTGCACAACATGGGATATGTAGCGATCTGTTGAGGCTAAAGCCCATGTATAACAATGCACAAAAAAGGTATAGCCCATGTATAACAATGCACAAAAAAGGTATAGCCCATTCTTAACAGTCCATAACCTGTGATATGTAGTGATCTGTTGATGCTATAGCCCATGTATAACAATGCACAAAAAAGGTATAGCCCATTCTTAACAGTCCATAACCTGTGATATGTAGTGATCTGTTGATGCTATAGCCCATGTTTAACAATGCACAAAAAGAAAAAAACTGTGATGTATCTGTTCAGGCTATAATTTGTATTTGATATTGTACCAAAAAGACAAGATATGTAAGAATAAGGAGAAGGGATTCAATTAAAAGCTTTGGTCAAACTCAGAGTTTTGTATTTGTTGTAACAATCTTTTAAAACACAATCTCCCCTTGGTCAGATGTTTATTAAGCAGATCTGATTAGTTTCACAGGACTTTTTCCATATTTTACATCATATTTATTTATTAGTCCAACAAGATAGGTAAAAGATGGAATTGTAAGTCATTACAACAAAATTAGTTGTTGATTTACATTATACCATTCTTACATATATGTGCTAAGTGGACCCAAATTTGTTCTTTGTCAATATTATACATCATAATATTTTATAAGTCCAGCAATTAAAGGTTGGTGGTTTTCTCCAGGCACTTCGGTTTCCTCCACCATCCCAGAACTGACTGCCTCGAAATAAGTAAAAGAATCTTGACAGGGGTGTAAAACACCATTACTCCACTCTACTCCAACAAATAAGACTACAAAATGGAAGTATCAGTAAAGTGGGATTGGACCATGTTTTGAATTATGCCAATTATTGGTCTTACAAAACAAGATAATGGCAAGCTTTTGTAAATCAGTTATGGCCCATCAACTGTATCACTTTGAACAAACAATAAAATGGGTCAAGCAGTTACCCTAATGCAGAAATACAAGTGTTTGATTCATGGTCCATTATTTTCCATGATTTTGTTGCAGGGATTAAACTGTTTTAGGTCATGGTCCACTGATACTGTTGTACTTAATGATGTATGGTTTATGTTTTACATCTTGCCATTTGAATACAGCCAGCTGCCCTATATTGAAGATAATTGCAGCCCTTTGTGTGTGTAACCTTTTGCTCATTGTTGAACTAGGAATGTATGCTATTGTCCTCAACTCCTATATATCAGTCATCTCTTAGGATAATAACTTTGTAGAAAGGTCTTTTTGTATATCGGCTTAGTCCCTTTGTGTAACATTTCAACCATTCTTTTTTATGTTAATATAGTACATTGTTGATTTTGGTAACATTTTGTATCTTTTTTTTTCTTTGGATTTCTGAAACCATAGTGTAAAAAATGTTCATTCGTAACATGTTGGTTTTGTATAGAATCTGATTTAACAAAAAATTACCATTTTTACTTTCTAATAAAATTATATTAATAATTTTTCATCATTATTAATTTTTCTTTTTTTTTTCTCGATAAAGTCTCAAATTTTAGGAGATACATGAATGATAGAAAAATTTGTGTGTTTTGGGTGTTTTTGTTTGTTTGAAAAAAAACTTGAATTTTTTGAAAAAAAAACTTTAAATTTATAAACCTTCTGGTGCTTTGTTTTATGATATGGGAAATTTAGAAGATTTTAGACATTCAGCAGGGAAATTGATAAAATATGTATATTTGTATAAACTTCCCAGAACAACCATGTGATCAAATTGATCATATCAATAGATATCTTGTTTTATGGAAATATAGTTATCAGCCTTACTGAGTAAATTGAGAGGACAAAGTCATGGTGAGTGGAGGGGATGGGTGTCAGATTTATGCTGTTCACAAAATAATCCCAACTTAAATTGTCACAAAAATGTTTCAGTGTATTGTATGACATTGCAGTCCCAATAAGTTCCATTATTGTATCGTAATCACGTTTGCCTTTTCAGATATCAACTTAATATCATTCGGATAAATTTAGAAACATTGATTCTCAAATACATTCTTAGATGATCTGTCAGGAAACATCGTTAAAATAATTCTATGCCGACGGGGAAAATCAATATTCTATGTATGTAGGAGTAAGAATAATAGCAAGATGCAGAAAGAGAAGTGTAATGTTTATAGATTTGTTTGTTTTTTCTACTTCTTTAATAGTGGCCTTTGTGGCTGAGTGGTCTAAAACGGGTGCATGCTTCAAATCACAGTCCCCCTCTGGGGTAGATCCAAGTGTGAGAAAGTTTGTCAATTCTCTTGTTAAATGATGATGGTTTACTCCAGGTACTTTGGTATCCAGCATATCAGAACTGAGCATTTTGATTTTTGTGAAAGAATATTGACTCTGACATAAATACTGTTTATTTTAATCTACTCCCTGGGACCTCGATGGACAAGTAATCCAAAGTGCACTTTTACAGATTGGTGCCTTTTACCGCCTAGGCTCGAATTTTATTCGAGCAGATCCAATTGTGAGAAAGTTTGTCAGATCCCTTGCTGAAGGTAAGTGGTTTTCACCTGGCACTCTGGTTTCCTCAATCATTCCAGAACAGACCACCTCGATATAAAGAAAATCAACTGGGTCATATTATTCCACTCCATTGGCTCTACTTCAACTTCTTGAACCAAGTTCTGTTTGAAAATTTCGCCTGGTGACATCTTCGCTGTGAATATCTTTGGTTCTTGTAATCAGACTGAAAACTGCATCCTTTATTGTTTACTTGTCCAAAACCCCAAGATTACAGACCACAACATCTTGCAGCCCATGATTAAATTCCAACCTCAGAAAGATCCTAGTGTGAGAAAGTTTGTCTTTTAGCATGAAGAGGGTCCTGCAGTTTCTTTCAGTAGCCTAAAACTGACCTCAATGTAAGTGTAAAAAAAATGATCAGAACATTTAAAAACATTATTCCACTCTATAAATACTAAACTTTTTTTATAGAACTTGATTTTTAAGAAGAAAAAAAAAAACAGCAACATAATTTTGCAACTTCATCTAAAAGCGGTGATATTTCAATATACAAATATGAATAAAGCCCCTGTTGAGTTAATTATGAAAAAAATGACTTCATTATACTGTTGTTGTTAGTGATTTTGCAAAGTTGTTGGGAAACATGATAGATATAACAAGGTTTACTATAGTATGTTAGGTTTTTAAACACACACACACACACACACACACACACACACACACTCTCTCTCTCTCTCTCTCTCTCTCTCTTTCTCACTCTCTCTCTCTCTCTCTCTCTCTCTCTCTCTCTCTCTCTCTCTCTCTCTCTCAGGCTAACTCAATTATCTCTCTTTCTCTCAGACTATCTCTCTCTCTCAGACTCTCTCTCTCTCTCTCTCTCTCTCTCTCTCTCTCTCTCTCTCTCTCTCTCTCTCTCAGTCTGTCAGTCTTTCTCTCTCTTTCTCACTCTCTCTCTCTTTCTCTCTCAATAATACAATGTTTGTAACCATGGTAACAAGATTTTTGAAGTCACTTAGATCCATTTTCTTCCATTCAATACTGTTTAAGTGCAATGAAAATTAATTACTGCATTAGAAAACACAAAAAAACATGCTTCATATCATGTGCAGTTGATTTGATGCTTTAGGAATATAGATTAACTGTATGTCACGGAGATGCCCTCTAAAGTGTAGACCCGATTTTTACTGCATTGTAGCCAAGGCCAGCCATTAATGCTTCGGCATTTAATGAAGGGTAATCGCTCATCTGAAAATCAATAAAGTGATGTAAGATTATTACATGTAACATGCAGCTTCGATGCTACTAACTTCAGTTATAGAAATATGCTGGATTATTTTTTATGTTCTTGTCAGGATTAGAGCTGTCATATCTGAAGTATTGATAAACCACCGCAGTTGCTGGAAAAAGGAGTGAAATATTGGTGTTTTATTCCCCAGACAAGATTCTTTCATCTACCGTTTACATTGAAGTGGTTGATTTTGTTGAAGAAAACCAGAAAAAAGCACCTTGAGCAAGTCAACTACAATATGATTGCCTCACTAGGATTCTAACCTATGTTGTTAGAAAGCATGTAAAATGTAAAAGCACACTTCAGACCACTGGGTAACAGAGGCCACTAAGAAAACTCAGGGTCTTAAAACTCAAGTAGTACAAACATGTCCTAAAAGATTATAGGGACTAAAGCTTAAGTTTGAGTAGGAACGAACTTAAAATAATAAGGTCTTGTGTCACGGTTGGCATGGCACAATAAGGAACCCTGCTGTGTAATGTCATCAGCGCAATGGACAGGCAAAATTTCTACACTTTCATTTTTTTAACTGGCGATGTCTCGATATCAGTTAAATATTCTTGACTGAGACGTTAAACACCATTACTCAACTCAACTCAACTCATTACTTAGTGGTAGGTTGGAATCTTTGCATGTAAAAGTTTACATTTGGCTTTTTGAAGGTCAGTGATTTTTTTCTGAGATGAGCTAGTACCTACCCTAAAAGTCATCTTGAGTATGGGCTTGTACACAGCAGACCGTAATACATACTTACACATCACATGTATACATGAACCATTCTGAGATTAATCCATACAGATTAACCATCTTGCTCTCATTGCAAATAGCTAAAAAAATTGCTGACAGAGCATTAAGCAACATCACAACAACAACATCCACCATCCAAGAACTGATTGCCTCAAAATACATAAACAACTCTTGTCTGGGGCATAAAACACCATCGCTCCCCCTCAGGCGTAAGTCACTGAATTGATTTATTGGTAGATAAAAAGTGCTAAATAGGAGATTTTGTAAGTACAATCCTCAGCCAAATTTTGGCTATGATTCAAAATGTCCTTGTCTGGACATATCGACCAATCATTGGCAGTATATTAATGTTCCCTAGATAGCCAACATTTATATGATTTCTGAAATTTGTTCCAAACATAATTTATCTATTTTACATGTAATTGGCAATTGTTGATTGTGTTAGTAATTGAAGCAGGGGCTTCAAAAAAGAAGGAGCTATCAAAAAGCAGGGACTTTGAAAAAACAGGGACTTTGAGTGAGAAGAGTCTTTGAGAAGAAGAGTCTTTGAGAAAGAAGAGTCTTTGAGGAAGAAAATGCTTTGAAAAAAATGTTAAACGTAATTTGAAAGGAGAGGATGAAAGTTGATATGTCTGTGCATCTGTGTGTCCAACTTTTTCTGTCGGCTAAAACCCTCTTAGCCAGAACTTAGATTAAAAAATTTGTCTTTTTGCTGAAGGTTGATGGTATAAGAAAATTTGTCTGCTTGCTGAAGGTTGATGGTATTAGATGATTTGTCGGCTTGCTGAAGGTTGATGGTATTAGAAAATTTGTCTGCTTGCTGAAAGTTGATGGTATTAGAAAATTTGTCTGCTTGCTGAAGGTTGATGGTATTAGAAAATTTGTCTGCTTGCTGAAGGTTGATGGTATTTTCTGGGTACTCCAGTTTTCTCTTTCATATCAGGTCTGGCAGCATGAATATAAAAATCTTAAATTGGACATAAAATGCCAAACTCCACTCTTAATGATTTGAAACACGATCTTGGTGAATTAAAAGTTTGATGCAGATAATATAAATATAAAAAAATCAGCTTGTCAGCAAGCTACTAGGCTTAAAACATATCATGAAATGATCTTCTATTGTTTAGAATTGGATCAATAATCTTGCACAATATTGGTAAACATAGACAGCATTTCTACTGTAAATGACTTTTCCCAGTCTCTCTCTCTTTTCCTCGTTCACAACTATCTCAGGATTTGGCAAATGATATCCATAATAAATAATGCATTATTGACTGTTAGTATTATCACGAGAAGTAATCGAGTCTCTGGCTGTTTTAGAGTGTTGAATTATTAGATAGGATCCTTTTTAAATTATGGCATTCGATGATACAGTTAATATGATTGCAATAGGAGTTGAGTTGAGTAATAGTGTTTAACGTCCCAGTCAAGAATATTTCACTTACATTGAGAAGTTGCCAGCTATAGGCAAGAGTGCAGAAATTTTGCCTGTCTGTTGTGCTGATGGCATTTTACAGCAGGGTTCTTTATGGTGCCACGCCTAATGTGACACGGGACCTTGTTTATTTTAAGTTTCCATCCGAAAGAACAATGACTTTCATTTCGTAATGCTGAGTGCTTAGCAAAAGAACAGTCACTACCCACTTTCAAGTCTTAGGTCTGACCTGGTTTGGGTTCGAACCCATGTTCTCCCACTTATGGAGCTACCACAGTGGTCTGAATGCGATAGGGATTAGCTTTTATAATTGATATTGTCATTGCAGATATAGAATTAAACAAAAATCATTGTAAATGGATGTTGGACAAGTGTAAATGGATATCATATGACAAGGTACTATGCTTGATGGCCTGGCTTCAGAACTTGTGTGATAGAAAGGCATAAGATCATAAGGCATTTTACACCAATAGTCCACAGGGGTCCAAACCAGTCCACATTTTACATTTTGTCATAAGATCTTAATTTTTGTCACTATTGGGATATTACTTGATTTTTTTCATTGTTTTGACTTTTATCAAATGACATAGAATTTGAAAAGTAATTCATTTTCCATAGTTGATGGGCAAGTGTGTAAGTGGCAAGGCATCCTGTGACTTAGGGCTTTGCTAGATGGCTTGGTTTAAAACTTGCTTAGCAGAAATCCATAAAATCTTAATTTTGTCACTATTGGGATATTACTTGAATATTTTAATTGTTTTGACTTTCATTACATGATACTTCTGAGGACAACTCATGATTTTATATTTGTTCACTTTAAATCAATTTTTATCCTTTTTCTATTTTCTTCATGTTTCTGTAACAAATTAAAACAAGTAATATGATCTGATTTTTACTGAGAAAGTTGCCTTGGGTGCCAACTGTCTCGGTTGCCTCATAGTAAGCCTTGTCTTTCATTATTATTAATATTTTCTCTTTTTTTACCTCATAGTAAGCCTTGTCTTTCATTATTATTAATATTTTCGCTTTTTTTACCTCATAGTGAGCCTTGTCTTTCATTATTATTAATATTTTCGCTTTTTTTAAAAATATGAGTTTTGAGATATTAACAATATTAAGCTTTTGCATTTAGAATTGAAATTGATTTTTATCTAAATGCATATATATAATGCATGAGATACAAATGTCTGTTTTGCTTTTTATTGTCCCAGAAGTGACAGCCTTAATATTAGGTAAAGAATGTGAACTGAGTGGTAAAACAACATTACTCATTCCACTCAAGTCCCCTGAGAGCAGTCCTATATATAATAATTTATAACAGTGTTCATTTATCTATATGTACTGATACAAGTATTATATATAAAGCTGGTTGTTCATTATTATTATGATTGTCTGGCTTGATTAAATTATTAATCTAGTAGTCGGCTTATCATGTCCTTATGATAAGGTTATAGATCTATATATAGGTCATAGATCTGAATAGGGCTGGGTATTAATGATAGATTGGTTGATTGTAAATCCAACACAGATCTGTAAATGTCATAGATCTGTATAGGTCATAGATCTAGATCTGTATAGGTCATAGATCTATATAAGTGATAGTTCTGAATAGGTCATAGATCTCTGTAGGTCATAGATCTGTAAAAGTCATAGATCTAGATCTGTAAAGGTCATCAATCTGAATAGATCATAGCTCTGTATGGAATTAGATCAGTATAGGTGATAGATCTGACTAGGTCATAGATCTCTCTAGGTCATAGATCTGTAAAGGTCATAGATTAGAATGGGTCATATCTCTGTATGGATCTAGATCTGTATAGGTCATAGATCTGTATAGGTCATAGATCTGTAAAGGTCATAAAATGGGTCATAGATCTGTATAGGTTAAGATCTAGATCTGTATAGGTCATAGATCTGAATAGATCATAGATCTGTATAGGTCATAGATCTCTATAGGTCATACATCTCTATAGGTCATAGATCTCTATAGGTCATAGATCTGTATAGGTCATAGATCTGTATAGGTCATGGATCTATATAAGTAATAGATCTGAATAGGTCATAGATCTGTATAGGTCATAGATCTGTTAAGGTCATAGATCAGAATGGGTCATAGATCTGTATAGGTCATAGATCTGTATAGGTCATACATCTCTATAGGTCATAGATCTGTAAAGGTCATAGATCTGTATAAGGCATACAGATGTGTAAGTCACATAAATGCATAGGTAATATATAGATCTGTACTGGTCATAAGTTTGTGAAGTTAACAAAAATGGCTTCTAATTATTACACAGTTCAAAATAGTGATTTCGCTATTATCGCCGATGATCGATTGTCGGTCGTTGTCAGGGCAGCGATCCTAATAATCGATCACAAGATAAACAATCGATCATCGCAGACGACGGCGAGTAATTTCTGGATTGTAGTAAAGTCCGTTTCCTTTCTGGTTCTTGCTACTAAAAACAACAATGGCGGACGAGGATCGGATAATACTAATAGGGTTATTGTATCTAGACACTTTTTACACAGTGCGATGCTTTGGCCACTATCAGTCTATCAGGGCAAGGAGCTATCTGGCCTTTAACTTACAATCACAAAGCAAGAACATTTGGCTTTTACAATTAAAGTATTTATATTCAGCCTTATTTGTTTCTGAACACTGTATTTATATTCAGCTTTATTTGTTTCTGAATACTGATGTACAGTTACTAAGTAATTCCGATTATTATCGATTAATTGATCGATTATGCCTCTCCCATTATCGATTATGATTTTTTGTCCGAATGGACATCACTAGTTCAAAATATGACTAGAAATAAGTTATAATCCTGACAGAACCCCCCACCCCGCCACCCAACCCTTGCCACTTTCCCTCTCAACCATTTCATGATTAGATCAGATCCTAAATCTAAAGGTCAATCTTTAATATATTGTAATATCATTTGATTGTGTCCTGATAAGGTCAGTTGATTATGTATAAGCTGTTACTACTTGTAGTACTATATAGATTGTAAATTCTCACATGGGATAGAAGTAAATTAAAACAGAGAAGCTGAGTCTGTTTACTTTGTCATTTGGGAGTTATAGATCAGAGAATTCTGTGATATGTTGCTATTGGGAGTTAGAATTAACTTAATATGTATGCTGGAACCAGATTATTAACCAAACCAGAAACAATAGACTATAGTTACGAGTGTCTAGCTGTCAGTGCCTTAATCCGAATCCGGGGCCTCAGTGGCCTAGTGGTCTAATTAAAGCACATGCTTACGGATCACAGTTCCTCTCACCACCTGGGTCCAAATCCCGCTCGGGACAGATCTTAGAGTGAAAAAGATTGTCAGTTTGCTTGCCGAAGGTCGATGGTCTTCTCTGGGCACTCTGGTTTCCTCCACCATCCCAGAACTGACTGCCTCTTAATAGGTGAAAGAATCTTGACTAGGGCATAAAGCACCATTAATCTACTCCCCTCCACTCTTAATCTGAACCCAACTTTGGGCAGATCTGAGTTCAAGAAAGTGTTAGTTGATCTTTAGGGGTTTTTAAGGTGTTGCAGTTTCTTTCACCATTCCATCAGAAAACTACTCCATTAGTAGCTCAGTGGTAGTGTCAGCTTTGATATTATATGGTTGTAGGTTCAAACCCTGGTCAAATCATACATAAGGCTGAAGTTTAAAATACTGCTTTCTTCCCTTGCATTCAGCCTTAAGAGAACATATTTAAAGGTTCAGTCAGTGCTACAAACACCATTCCACAAACATGATAACACCAATTAAGGATTTTACCACCATCATCAACCAAAACAAACACCTCCATGCCATTTACCATACAACTACCACTACCAACATTATCACACCACTGTTTTACCATTTCAGCACCAGCACCACCATTACACCACCACCACTACCACCACCACCAATGTTTAACCATTCCAGTACCACCACCACCACCATTTTACCATTTCAGCACCACCACTGTTTTATCATTGCAGCACCAACACCACCACTGCCACCACCACCAATGTTTAACCATTCCAGTACCACCACCACCACCACCACCACCATTTTACCATTTCAGCACCACCACTGTTTTATCATTGCAGCACCAACACCACCACCATCACTGTTTTACAATTTCAGCACCACCTCCACCATCACACCACCACCACCACCACCACTACCATTGTTTTACCATTTCACCACCACCACTGGTTTACCATTCCAGTACCACCACCATCAGTTTTACCATTCCAGTACCACCACCACTGTTTTACCATTTCAGCACCACCACTACTACCACCACCACACCACCACTGTTTTACCATTTCAGCACCACCAGTAACACTACATTATATTTTAGTACTTTACAACCATTAGCACCAGCACTACCATTTAAGAATTCAACCACAATCTAAACAGCAACCATAAACCACAATGTCCACCACTAGTTCAACCATGATCTGACCATTCCAACACCAGCACAGACACCTTATTAAAACATTTGTTCATTCTGGTTACTGGATTTGATAATAGCGAAGTTTAAAAGTCTGATGTGGGAAAATAAATTGTATGACTGGTGTGATTGATAAATTGGTATAATCTACATAACTGTACTAACAATGAGAGTTAGACTATATATTATTAGATTGATCAATATCTACTTGAGATAGGAGTGTGGTTAGAATTTTAAGGACAGTAGGGACATTTCAACGGTTGTTAACTTACCGGTATATACATATTTACCTGTTTAATATGATTGTTAAACAACTTTCATAAACAAGCATGTTTTATATAAATCTTAAGTTACATTTTATCAAAATAAGTGGTTGGCTGTAAATTGTTAACCATGACATCAGCATTGTTTTAGCTATTTATGATGACAGCAATGCTTATAAGCTCTAAGTATTTTTTTGAATGAGGCTGTGTATTCATGAGATATATGCAAGTGTATATTATGGTCTGCTTTGTATTTGCACACTTTCCGGGTGAGGTGCTAGCTCACCAAGTCAGAAAGCCACAGTTATATTATAATGGCGAACAGTTGCTTCTGTGTTTGTACTAATGCCAAGCACCAGGCAAGGTTGCAGTATCTCAAATTTTAAAAGCTTACATAGAACAGGGTTTGAACCCCAATCCTCTGGTCTCCATGACAATGCTCCGCCACTTAGTCACTTAGGTAGTGATTTTAAACAGGCTTCAAATTTACAAACTCAATATGTAAACAAATCTTGTTGATGAAAAATGTTCAAGTATATCCGTTGTCCTTAAATCCTTCACTTATTATCTCTATAAATTATCCAATGTCTTTAAATCCTTCACAGAATGTCTCTAAAAATATTACAAGAAGCTTGTTCTCTTTTATTGGGGTTTTAAATTTAAAATATAAAAGTTATCACATGCCAAGTCGCCAACAAGTGTTGTAAAAATGGCATTCTTGGATGGTACTGTCACTCATCAATTTAACCAGTTGAATTTTTAGCTCACCTGATCTGAAAGCTCAGATGAGCTATTGCTATCCATCTTTGTCCGTTGTGTGTCGTCCGTCGTGTGTTGTCATGCACTGTCTGTCATACCTCTCCAAAGAGCTATTAATTTCATGCATAGGCATGTATATTAAAATATTGTAGATATTGACATGATGATCATATATGGTTCAAGGTTATATATGTTAAAAGGTCAGAGACATAGCTGCATAAGTATACTCAAATTGGTTAATAATTTGGAAATTATTCATTGCACTACAGTTACTTCATGCATATTATATAAGCTACTTATATTTGAAATGTGACTGGATATATTTCTGATTAAGTTTTGTGGCAGTTCTTAACTTGAGAAAACATGTAAAGGTTCTGTACTTAATATATTGTCTATTGCACTTTGCAATGATTTTGGACATATTCTCAGGTGAGCATTAAGGCCCATGGGCCTCTTGATTTAATAATTTCTTGCTAAATAAAATTGCTTTTGACTAAATTGCCATCTGCTTCATCAATTTTCATTATGAGACAGAGAAAACTTATTGGATCTTTTTGATGTGACATATTGGTTATGTATCTATAAACATCTACTTTGGAGAGACCAAATCTAATTAAACAAATCTTCCTAGGTAATTTGCATTTGAGTTTTCTCCACCATTCCTTTGATTAACCACGGATAAAAGTGAAGAAAAAAATATTTACTAGGGTGGATAAAATGAAAGAATCTTGACAGTGACATTTTATTCCACTACTCATAACATCACATCAAAATTGTAAAAAAAAAAATGTTATTCCACTTCTAAATGCTCCATTCTAAAATTGTAAAAAATTGTTAAAATTGATCAGATCTGTACAAGAAAGATGGATGGACTTTTTTTCAGAAAAAAGAGTCTTGACAGGTGCATATGATTAATTACTTGTCATTCTGAAATTGTCAAAAATTGTTGAATTCGTCTAACCTAAACAAGAAAGAGGAGAAGGATAAAGAGAATCCATTATGAATTTGAGGTCTATATGGGGAAATTCTGATCAAGTGGTCAGATTTTGCGTCTCAAACGATGCCCTGCTGAGTTTGAGATGAAAAAAATCTGACCATGAGGTGGGAATTTCCTCGGTCAAGTAATTATTTTTCTCACATATAATTGACCAAAAAAATACCGTAATCCCTACTATAACAATGCAAGATTTTGATAGCGGATGAATAAAGACATCCAAGAAATAAAATTATTCATCATAATTTTTTTTGTCGTTTCATATAATTTATTACCACTTATTTATGTCTCTTGCCAATTAAAAAAAAAGTAGTCCCGTTCAATTGAGATGGGCTATACATGTCGCACAGGGAATACAATATGGAAAAAATGTTGTACCACCAGGTCATTGAGATAAATCTATCACGTGGGAGGAATTTGTTTACTTGTTCTTTTTCTTCTGTATCTGGGCATCGGTGGCTGAGTGGTCTAAAGCGCATGCTTACGGATCAAAGTGCTTCTCACCGCCTGGGGTTCGAATCCCACTCGGGACAGATCTTAGTGTGAGAAAGTTTGTCAGTTCACTTGCCAAAGTTCAGTTGTTTTCTCCGGGCACTCAAGTTTGCTCCACCATCCAAGAACTGACCGCCTCGAAATCAGTGAAAGAGTCTTGACTAGGGCGTAAAACACCATTACTCCACTCCACCCCTTCTTTATCTTATAGTACGCTGTTCAGTTTCATGTTTTTTTGTTTTGTTTTTTTAAATTTTTTATAAATAAGAAATAAATAAAAGATTTATATTATGTAATTTGTCCAAGTGAAAATAAACATACCTGATATATGATAAGACCACAAGTTAAATTAATGCCTGTGCATTATTTAAACTTGCCAATTTTAAGCCATTGTAACCTGAGTTTTAGGTGATTTTATTAGAAATCAACATGTCTGTCCACCCATCTGTGTGTCTGTGGGCTTTCAATTACACAGGCACGCCAGGATAATGCAATGTTTACAAGATATGCAGGTGATATCTGTATAATAATAAATTAAATTAAATTTTTTTTGGTGGTTGTATATGGTGTGATGATATTGACATTGACTGAGGTATATTATGATTGGCTTAAATGGTTACACATGACCATTTGATAACACATGATATACCACGGAAAATCCAATGTTAATAATATACCTCAGACACCATATACAACCACTAAAAAGTCCATAATTGTTTTATTATACAATTTTACCACTGTGACACTTGGGTTGACAATGTTATTTATGCTTTAATACAGTAGAACTTCGATAACTCGAAGTGCTCGGGACTTCGGTGGGGACTTCGAGTTATCGGGGTGTTCGAGTTATCGAAGTTGAAGGATGATGTCAAAGAATGGTGTCACCTTAATATATGTTTTCCACTACAAAATCTTGATGTTTTAAACAGTTACCTGTACTCGAATGTGAAAAAAAGTAAAAAGATAATTTTTAAAGAAAATACAATAAATAATTTATTAAAGAATTGATATTGACGGTAAAAGCGTGCGAAACGTGTTATTTTATTATAAAATCACGATACATGTATATACGAACAACGAAATCGGAAATCAGATATATGTACATGTTTATCAAAATGCTTATTTTTTACATTCGTTAGAAAATACGAACAGAAACTTAATGAAATTATAAAGCAGTGCAATAAGTAATTTAAGATTTTAATGCAGTCGTGAGTACAACTGGGTTAGTCGTTTTAATTAAGCTTGGAGAACTTGGCTTCTTTTATTACAGTAGAGGATTAGCGTACCTGTTAGGCTTACTTGTCCGTGACGGTACTGGATATTAATCCGTTAATTGATACTAATTAATACGGTAGATAACAAGAACTACTCGTTATTTTCTCTACTATAACGGTAGCCAAATTACCAATATGTGATTTCTCTGATCGTTTTATTAAACGAGCCATTGATCATACACTGTTAGAAAAAATTCGATTTTTTTAAGTTAATTTTAATAGATTTTAAACTACAGACCAAATTTTTACTTCGAGTTATCGGGGGTATTCGAATTATAGAAGTTTGAGTTATCGAAGTTTCCCTAATATAGTTTATATAGAAAACCGGTCGGGACAAAATAAAGACTTCCAGTTATCCGTGGTATTCGAGATATCGCAGTTTGAGTTATCGAAGTTCTACTGTAATAATAATAATAATAACTTTATTGTATTGTAAACCAAATCACATATATCAATTAACAAAATTCCGCTATATTGTTTCCTGTTGTGGTATATCATGTGTTATCAAATGGTCACGTGTAACCATTTAAGCCAATCATAAGGATGGAATTGATAAATTATATGATAATAGATGATACAGAATTTATTTTTTTAAACCCAATATCAACATGTAAGATTACAATGTTGCTAAGGCTTTGATGATGTCTAATTATAAAAAATAAGATAAAATATATCTGAGACCCATAACTCTGACAGTAGGCTGCTGATGGAGTAAATCTACTTGAGGGTATCCATAACTCAGTAGGCTGCTGATGGAGTAAATCTACTCGAGGGTATCTATAACTCAGTAGGCTGCTGGTGGAGTAAAACTCTCCGAGGGTATCCATAACTCAGTACGCTGCTGATGAAGTAAATCTACCCGAGGGTATCCATAACTCAGTAGGCTGCTGATGGAGTAAATCTACTCGAGGGTATCTATAACTCAGTAGGCTGCTGATGGAGTAAAACTCTCCGAGGGTATCCATAACTCAGTAGGCTGCTGATGGAGTAAATCTACCCGAGGGTATCCAAAACTCAGTAGGCTGCTGATGGAGTAAATCTACCCAAGGGTTTCCATAACTCAGTAGGCTGCTGATGGAGTAAATCTACCCGAGGGTATCCATAACTCAGTAGGCTGCTGGTGGAGTAAAACTCTCCGAGGGTATCCATAACTCAGTAGGCTGCTGATGGAGTAAAACTCTCCGAGGGTATCCATAACTCAGTAGGCTGCTGATGGAGTAAATCTACCCGAGGGTATCCATAACTCAGTAGGCTGCTGGTGGAGTAAAACTCTCCGAGGGTATCCATAACTCAGTACGCTGCTGATGGAGTAAATCTACCCAAGGGTATCCATAACTCAGTAGGCTGCTGATGGAGTAAATCTACCCGAGGTATCCATAACTCAGTAGGCTGCTGATGGAGTAAATCTACCCAAGGGTATCCAAAACTCAGTAGGCTGCTGATGGAGTAAATCTACCCGAGGTATCCATAACTCAGTAGGCTGCTGATGAAGTAAATCTACCCGAGGGTATCCATAACTCAGTAGGCTGCTGATGAAGTAAATCTACTCGAGGGTATCCATAACTCAGTAGGCTGCTGATGGAGTAAATCTACCCGAGGGTATCCATAACTCAGTAGGCTGCTGATGAAGTAAATCTACCCAAGGGTTTCCATAACTCAGTAGGCTGCTGATGAAGTAAATCTACTCGAGGGTATCCATAACTCAGTAGGCTGCTGATGAAGTAAATCTACCCGAGGGTATCCATAACTCAGTAGGCTGCTGGTGGAGTAAAACTCTCCGAGGGTATCCATAACTCAGTAGGCTGCTGATGGAGTAAAACTCTCCGAGGGTATCCATAACTCAGTAGGCTGCTGATGGAGTAAATCTACCCGAGGGTATCCATAACTCAGTAGGCTGCTGGTGGAGTAAAACTCTCCGAGGGTATCCATAACTCAGTACGCTGCTGATGGAGTAAATCTACCCAAGGGTATCCATAACTCAGTAGGCTGCTGATGGAGTAAATCTACCCGAGGTATCCATAACTCAGTAGGCTGCTGATGGAGTAAATCTACCCAAGGGTATCCAAAACTCAGTAGGCTGCTGATGGAGTAAATCTACCCGAGGTATCCATAACTCAGTAGGCTGCTGATGAAGTAAATCTACCCGAGGGTATCCATAACTCAGTAGGCTGCTGATGAAGTAAATCTACTCGAGGGTATCCATAACTCAGTAGGCTGCTGATGAAGTAAATCTACCCGAGGGTATCCATAACTCAGTAGGCTGCTGATGGAGTAAATCTACCCGAGGTATCCATAACTCAGTAAGGCTGCTGGTGGAGTAAATCTACTCGAGGGTATCCATAACTCAGTAGGCAGTACTTTGTGTTGTCAGAAAATGTACCATTTAGCAAAATTTTCAGCCATCTAAATTTTGAAATTTATTTTAAACTAAGGTGCAAAGCATTCCTTAGTTGGATTTGGATTCAAATAATTTTGGAACTTTAGATTAATTTTCTTTCAACTGTTTGGATTATGTTTTTCATTATCAAACTTTTCGGTCTTAGTGTCACTGATTAAGAATGATTTTCTGAAATGTGCACATATGGCACATCAAAATTTAACAGGTAATTGTTTGAATATTGATATACATCTTTAGAGTTTTAAGTTAAAGAATCTAGTAATCTGTATGGGGAAATGCAAAAATTTTGATTTACCTGGAAGGGAAGTTTGAGGTATCGAGATTCAACTGTATAAGCATTATTTTTGTGACTCCTTGATTGGTGGCCATGAAATTCAACCTAAATTTGTATACATACATCTTTTTAGAAATCAAAATGCTGATAAAACAATTCTTTCATAATCCCTGTCAGTAAATGTAGGTTGTTTGGATGGGGCCTAACTTAAAAAATTCTTTGTTTGCTGTTTTCGGATCCATTCTATCCACATGTAGGTAGTAGGTAGGTCGGAAAATTTTTTTGTTTTTAATTTGTTCAAAACTTAATCTATTACACTTCTGAAAAAAAGTTTAAGTTGGTTTGATATGACTTTTAAAACACATTTTATATTTTTTGCTCACTAAAGCCTTCTTTGTATTTTTGCTCACTAAAGCCTTCTTTGTATCTCCTTGTGTTTTCTCCCATGGAAAAACTCAGCAGAATTTCCTTACTACTGTATAAACCTGCTCACAGGTTGTCTCGCTTGCAAGGGTTATTGCCCTTTAATACTTTTCTCATGTTGTATGCGAATAATAATAATTAAAAAAAAATTAGAATTGATGGCAATAAAATTTTTTGGGTAGGGGCATTTCAAGTGAGTTGGGCAGTCATCTGCCAACAAAGTTAATTTTATTTTAGGCCTGGTAATATTGTTTAATGTTGCATCAGCAATTTTTCAACTATTCACAACAAGAGCAAGGTTATTAATCTCCAAAGATCAATCCAAAAATAAGTTGTTATTTTCATAAGGTAAGGAGTGCAATATGTGTATTATTGTCCGCCTTGTACATACACACTCGGGTTGATTTTAGGGCCAGCTAAACTCACACGCACACACACACACACACACACACACACACACACACACACACACACAGGTATCATTGATTTTCAGCTCCTATTAAATATTTTAATTTACAATTTATGAACAAGAGATCTACCATACTATTGATTGCATCCTGTCATTAATATTTTGCCTTTGTTTTTATTTTAAATATCTAGTTTTATTAACAGTAAACCCTTTAAAACAATATAGCAACAATGTGATAAACTTGAATAATGGTGCTATTTTTACCGACTTATCTACTACTTGGATGAAAAAAGATCGGGAAATTGAAAACAGAAACTTGAACCTTTGTAGGTGTTTTATGGCCAGATGACAGTTCATCAACCAAATAAAGAAATAAAAGATATAAGAAATAAATGATTTTTGAAAAATTTTGACAGTTTACAGAATTAGAGATCTGTAAATATGTTAAATAAATTAAAATGTTACTGGATTGAGGATAAAGTTATTTCAGGGAAATATTCAAAATTAATTTTTTTTCATTATTTATTTTTTTTTACTTGTTTGTTTATTTGTTTTAGTGTGATGGTTAATTTATTTGTTTATCTTTAAAAAATATTTTATTTATTTATATAATTATTTATTTATTTATAATTATTTATTTTTTTTAAATTTATTGTGTGTGTGTGTGTGTGTGTGTGTTTGTTTGTGTGTGCATATATATATATATATATCTACATGTACATATGATATATATTTTTTTTCTTTCTGTGAAAATAAAAATTCCCCGGAGACTTAGTAAATCTGGCTATATTTTCAGTATAATTGTACCCATTGAACGGATGATATGTTAATTCTTACACATCTTGTGAACTTTTAATTAGCTTGTTGTTTTCAGCCTGACAAATCAATTAATTTTATTATCATCTCTCTAGCATTTAAACGTAAATTAACAGCAATTTTATTTGATTTCTTTTCATCTCTGTATTCAGAAAGAAAAAAATGACGTGTTCTGTCCCACTCTATTACAATAAATACTCCCTTATCACACTATCTATGATAATTAATCCTCCCTCATCAAAGATGAAAGTATAATTAAGACGAGAAATTATAACAGTAATGGACACTGGTCAGATCATTGGTCAAGATAGTAAATTAATGGTCAATATGGATTGAGGTTAAATGCCTCAGAATCTGGAATGCTGACTTATGGTGTATTCAGTTTATTGTTCCCTTTCATTTTCAAATTTGCATTTAGGCCATACTAATGTATTTCCTAGATTTTCATCCCCCGAGTAATACCTCTGGCCCAATTCATTTTATTTTTTCAAATTCTGATTCAGGTAAATAAAATTCTTAACTGGTGCTCTGATGTTTTGGGAAAAAAAGGATGAAAAAAAAAAATAAATAAATAAAAACAAAAAGAAAAACAAAAAAGAGTTGAGTTGAGTAATAGTGTTTAACGTCCCAGTCAAGAATATTTCACTTATATCAAGACACCACTAGCTATAGGTGAAAGTGCAGAAATTTTGCCTGTGCATTGTGCTGATGGCATTATACAGCAGGGTTCTTTATCGTGCCATGCCTGCTGTGACAGAGTACCTCATTTATTTTAAGTTCCCATCTGAAAGAAACGTGACTTTCATTTCGTAATGCTGATTGCTTAGTGAAAGAACAGCCACTACCCACTTTCAAGTCTTGGGTCAGATCACTCAGGGTTTCAACCCATGACCTCCCACAAAAACAAAAAAGAAAAGATGCGTAAAAGCAGATTGAAAAAGATTTGTATGACTGATTTCTGAAACACAATGCTGTCACTGGATCTGAACATTATCTTGAAAGTTTTAAAGTTGATCACCAGGTATTGATCACCTCTCACATGTCGCAAATCATTGATTGTGACGGACAAACAAAACTTGATTTGCCTCCCAAAGTTCTAAAAAAAATAAAGATAAAACTCCCCCTTTTGCTTTAAAAAATGGATAAAAGTATAGGTAATCAGTTATTATGACCTTATGATAATTTTGGTACTATTCCTTATTAAGTTTTTGATCTCTCTCTCTCTCTCTCTCTCTCTCTCTCTCTCTCTCAGAAACAAAGAAATTTCTGGAAGAGAAAACATGTTTTTTTAAAACCAAAATATATATATACACAAAATATAAGACATTCATTCCCTTTTGACACAAAAATAACTTTCTGCAAATACTTTTAGCATGGTTATGCAGTAAATATGTCTGGCGAGTGTATGTATGTATGTGTATATATATATATATATATACATGTATATATATATATATATATATATATATATATATAAATATATATATATATATATATATATATATATATATATATTATGATATGGCTTGTTATGATTTGTTGATAATTGTCTTCACAGCCTAAGTACAAACTGACCATAATATATACAGTACTGGTATATGTTGTCTGATAACAGGAGTGTTTGTTGATTGATTAAAAGTACCAGATTGTCCACTTACAGACAAACAGTACAAGAGCAAGTTCATTAGTCTCTAAGGATTAATCAGAGAACAAAATTTCTGTATATTTGAGATGGGCCAGTCTGTAATATGGTCTGTTTATGTATCAGCATGCACTTGAGGTGACTTTTTGGTAAGGTGCTAGCTCACGGGTCAGTATGCTGCAGACAAGCCTACCACTAGCCCAGTCACAATATTCTGACACAAGATGAACCAGTGTCCTCCTAATTGCTGAGTGCTATTGAACAAGTTCCAAAGTCCTGTGTATGTCCCGGCCAGGGTTCTAACCTCTAGCCCGAGTCTGCTCTTTTGTTGTAAAAACTGCATTAATTGGAAAAATTAGAAATTAATGTGGAAAAATGAAAGAATTTTAAAAAAATGAAAAATTTATGTAATTATAATTTGAAGAATATTTTAACAAAAATTTATTTTAATTATAATTTAAAGAATATTTTAACAACAAATTCAATGAAGTATTCAATATATTTTTATAATCGCAGCATATAAAAAGATTACTATAGAACAAGAATACAAATACTGTTTGTGCTAACATGGTGTAACTTATAGACATATGTATATAGGATTTGCATAATATCATTAGTCATAGTATTACATATTTTGTAAATCAAAAAATCTGCAAAACCAGTTAATTATCACAGAGAGATTCTAGATTTGGTCGTTAACTGTAGGAATTATTAAACTTAATGGGTTAATATGTTTTATGTTTGGCTCTAATATGATGAAGGGGGGGGGGGGGGGGTGATACACAAAATGTTATACATGTGGCCTAAATCAATGAAGAAAGCTTGTACATGTATCCTCTGTAAGGTCAAGGAAAAAATTATGTTTTCACTTTCCCTGCAGTATACATGCCTTTATTTTTAGGCGATATTCATGGCTTATGTGAACACAAAATAAATATAAAGCAAAATATACCTGACTATCTATCCTACTTGATGAAAAGTGAAATTAGGAAAAGACATTTTTTTTGTTTCCAAGGTGATTATCACTGATAATAAAAATCTCAACTTTAGATAAGCACGGACAGGGTTGGCATTAAGCATTTTCAATGTTACCAATTGCCAATTTTTTAATTTTTTTTTTTTTTTACAAAGTTTGATGACAAAATTTGGCATCTGGGAATTAATTTTGCAACAAGGAATCTTATATAAGTCAAAGTAAAAGTTAGAAAATTTTGGCATTTAAAAAAAAAAAAAAAAATAATGAATAAATAAAAGAAAATAAAAATCTTATGACCTTAATTCAGCTTTTGTTGGTATTTCTGGTGGTGTTGGAACCAGAGCTTATAGTGATTGGACAATTTAAAGTCAAAATTATATTTATATTTTATATTTATATTTGTCATATATTTGTTTAATCTAGTGACTCATTTTCTTTTTTTTTTTAATCGAATATTCAGTTGTGGTATGAATTTGATAACTACAATATTCCACAGTTAAATATTTCTTAATTCATTGCCCCAATTTGTTATTTTAAATTTTGGCATTATGATAATGTTTGGCAAGAAGTTGGAGGAGGCTTATAAATGGGAAAAATGGATTTAAACATCTGAAAATGGTGTGGTGGTAAAAGAGACCTGAATTACAGTATCAAGGGGCATTATACGGAAGTTTTATTGAATATTCCATTTAAAATACCCTGCATTGAGCCTCTGTTTGTTTCATGAAACATAATTTCTTATAAAGATAATTTTGTGCATGTTTTTCAGATTAAATTTCAATTATTTAGCAGGTGGATATTTAATATCATTATATATACTTAGTATCGTTAAATATTTTATCTGTGGGTAAAACTTGCAGATTTCCTCAACTTCAGACATTTTATACAGATTTATCATACAAGTCAGACAATAGAAGCCCCTTTTTTGTTATAACAATCTCTTATACAGGTTTGGAATCTCTGGAACATTCAAGTTCAGTTAATTTTTATAATAAGTAATTGAGATAAAAAGAGAACATCTATCTATATTCGAGATTCTCCATTCAACTAACTCCGATACTGATGTGTCTTGATTTCAGTCTCCTTCGAGACTTTGTGACAAATAACAATGTTATCTACTGTAATTTAGACATGCATGGAGTAAGAGGCTTGTCTTAAAAGCGGTTTCATTTAAATTTTCATGTAAGATCTTGGTTCAAGGTCTTCTGTTTCTTCTTTCCTACAACAGTGTATAAGTATTGCGTAATGTTTTGTTTCAATTTCCATTTTCTTATTTATCAGTTTTAAGGGGGAAAAATTTGAGTATTTTTCAAGATCCTTTTACTTAATTAGATGGGGTCAATTTTGGGATAAGGGAGGCAATTTGAGAGCCCAAAGAAAACCACCAAACTGCAGCAAGCAAATTGCCAAACTTTCTCACACTAGGATCTGACCTAAGATTCGAACTAGCAGTGAGAGGCACTGTGATTTATGAGTGCATGCTTAAGACCACTTGGAAGCCCAGGTCCTAGAAAAAAATAGTCTTAAAGAGTTGAAAAAAAATGTAACCAAAAGATTTTCATGTCACTTGTTGTAAGATTGATTGGTCCTAAAAATTTATAATTTGGTTTAAATGAATTTGTTATCTTGTGGGGCCTTAGTGGCAGGGTGGTCTAAAAACCGTGCTGATGGATCACAGTGTTCTCATCATCTAGAAATAAGACTAGGATTGAACCTACTTGGGCTGATCATTATGTAAAAAAAAGTTCATAGAGAACTTGGTGTTTTTTGCAAGGAGTTTTTATTTCCTCAGCATCCAAGAAATAACTCCCTAGGTATTCTGGTTTCCTCTACATATAAAAAATGACTCGATGCATAATCTGGTTTCTTCTACATGTAATAAATGACTTTTCTTAAAATCTAGATTAAAACCATCCACTCCACTTTTACTGTTTGAAAATAATCTTGCTACGAATGGCTGAGAAACTGTTTTGACTTGAATGGTTTGCAGCTCACTGCTACCCACCCACCTGACCACCAAACTTTTGACTTAGCACTCCCCCCCTCCCCCTTGCATATAGAAGCAATTAAAATAAATGCAGGCTTTAGACATATAACAAAAAATATATGGTTTCATTCTGCTGTCATAATGATAAGATTTCCCGGTAAATGTTACGTCTCTGAAAACGGAAAAATCGATGGCATTTACGTAATATTTAAACAGAAAATTGATTTTTACTGCTGTAAGCTTCTTTCCGACTAACAATGAAGATGTTTTTTTATGGTATACACAGTTATACATTGTTTTAATAGTCATTGTTGCAAGAATAAAATGGCTTATATGAAAACAAAATCATCAGGTATTAGGTCTGTCAGTAAGCTATTTGACCTTGAACCCAAGGTCAAGGTCATTCATTTTCCAGTTTACAATTCCAGTGTGACAAATGCTGTCAATAAGTTAAATGACCTTTAACCCTTTATTTTAAAAATTGCAAGTTTAAATACCGTAATCCTTCTATGTATTCGGACAGATTTTAATAATTTTATTTTCAAGTGTCCGGGAATTTAGAGGAAATTTGAAAATTAAATGTCTTGAAAATTGGGGGTGTCCGAATATTTAGAGTGTCCGAAAAATTAGAGACATTTTGGAGCCGATTTTGGGTCCCAGTTCCCTCTCGATATTTTAAGACATTATCAACAGCGATATCCACGCATAAATCAACAATAAAAATTTTAAATAAAATAAAAGTAAAAGTTACCTTTTGTGTTGTTTATTTCATTAATTATTGTTTTTTTAAGCGTTTGTTGATCAATAATCACGATTCTGTAAGTAATACACATCGAGGTCGCCATTTTGTTTACAAGTAAACAACGTGACTTTTTTCATTAACTCCCAATGTTTGAGGTGCACCAACATGCCGCTTTCTACTTGTAATTGTCTGCAGTCAAATTATTATTATACATCGTGTGTTGCATTATTTGTGGATCAAGTTCAGAGAATTTCGTTTTAATCAAATACTCAATATTTTACCATGCATATGTGTGTACATGTTAAGAAATGACAATGCAAAGATAGAAAAAGTCCCAACTCTTGACTTCCGCAAATAAAAAGGTTAAAAATTAAATTATTTCAAATCATATTTCAATGTCATTTTTATCTTGGAAAACAGTTTTTTTCGCGTCTGTCGGCTGGAACAATCACATGGTCGTTTTTGGAATTCCCATAACAAACACTAAATGAGAATAAGTGAAAAACGTCACTTCCTGTTTTCATCAGAAAAAATGTCTTTGATGTTGAACTAGTGTACCGACAAGATTCTGTCTTACACGATTTTCTCGGCAGTGAACATTAATTTTAATCAACTTTCATAGAAAATTAAAGCAGTTATCAAAGGTATGATTTTATTGAGTTTACATAAAAACGTTAATACATTGCACATACCTGTTTCACGTTACGATGCAATGGCGCCAATACACAATGAAATAAACGTGTGAAAGCAAAAATTTATAGTTAAAATAATTGAAAACAACAAAGTTTCTTCTTGATTTTATTAAATCTTTATTTCAAGCGCTCTGCTTAACATGCTGCAACTGAGTTTCAGCAAAAACGTGTCCGGATTTAGAGGTGAAAAATTGCCGTCCGAAATTAGAGGAAATTTAAAAATTATTAAAATTTAAAAATTAGGGTGTCCGAAAACAAAGAGGGTCCGAATACATCGAAGGATTACGGTAGACAATGTTTTATTTATTTCAACAAACCTACTTAACAATTTATATATAACATTAGAGATTCGGTTTTAAATGTGTAATGTATTAAAAAATGACATTAAAATTTTTCTTATTTGAGTTGAGTGTATACTGAATTGAGTGAATGATTGGGAAACTGGAGCCAGCACACACACACACACACACACACACACACACACACACACACACACCTGCCTCCCCCTTTCTACATCCTAGCATGCACTTTTGTGCTTGGTTAGATAAAAATTTAAAACAAATCTGTCAGTTTAAACTTGTGTGTTTTAGAATTATATCTGTTAGAAGCATTTTTATAAACTAAAGGACATTTAGATCAAGGATCCCCATATCATACAGTATTCTTACTTCCTCGTTGTAAGTAGTATAATTCTAAAAATAACTTTGAACTTATAAAATCTGAAATGATTGTAAAGTTTTTTAAAGGTCATAAATCAGTTTATTTATGATAAGGCCATTCACTTCACTTTTTACAATGTTCATTTCAAGCAGCTTCGGAATTGACCTTTCTAAACAAGAGGTCATGAACCAGTGACCTTTTCAATTTACTGGAACCAAAACAAATTTTCAGAGGAATTTACCACTCTAGTCAAAATTCTTTTTTAATATTAAGGCAGTGAATTCTTGAATGTAGGAATCTAGAGTGCCCATAAAAAACGACTGATCTCTCGAAAGCCCAGTAACAAACTCGTTGTAAAATCAGTCCCGAGTTGGATTGAAAACTTTGAGGTGTGAATTGCACAACGGCAGCTTTATTTACATGTACACTTGAGTCTCTTATACATAGTTTAACAGTTAATATCAAGAAACAAATCTGTCTCAAGAAGTTATCTGCTCAACACATGGGAGGCAGCTATATTTACACTTGAGTCTCTTATACATAGTTTAACAGTTAACACCAAGAAACAGACTTGTCTCAACACATGGAAAACTTGGTTACAGAGTGAATGTCTATGGATAACCTCTCCCCACCTAGGTTTGAATCCCACTCTGGCATTTACTAGTGTGAGAAAGTTTTTTCAGTTTGCTAGCTAAAGGTCGGTGGTTTTTTCTCCAGGTACTCTGGTTTCCTCCACCATTCCAGAACTGACTACCCCTAAATCAGTGTAATAATCTTGACTGGGGTGTAAAACACCATTAAACCAATCGTTTTATCAGGACAAATAGAAGTTAGAAGGAAAGACGAAAATCAGGGTTTGAATAAGTGTTCAATTATCCAATATTGTAGGGTCTGTTGCTAATAAGTACAATTATCAGCTGTTCTTTAAGTACATCTATTTATTTTGTGTAAAAGGGCTGTTAAAAGACTTTCATGTATCTGTATATAAATAATAACTGATAGACTGATACAAATAATTTCTCTCTCTCTCTCTCTTCTTTAACCATCTCTCTCTTACTTTAACTCCCCCCCTCTCTCTCTTTTCCTTTAACCATCTCTTTTCCTTTAACCTCTCTCTCTCTCTCTCTCTCTCTCTCTCTCTCTCTCTCTCTCTCTCTCTACTACTCTTACTACTACTACTACACTCATCTGTCATCCTTCCTTTACACTTTACTCTCTCTCTTTCTCTCTCCCTCTCTCTCCTCTAATCATCCCAATCTCTCTCCCTCTCTCTCCTCTAATCATCCCAATCTCTCTCTCTCTGTCTTTTTTTTTTTTAAAGAGAGCTTTTTAAAACAGAATTTATACAATTTTGGCCTAAGTACATATAATTGATGACCATAAGTGGAATAATTATGCTGTATGCATGTACTCCACAATGTTTCCCATCAGAAATGATACACACTTCAATGTATGTATTAGATATATAATAAGTAAAAATGATTTCATTGTAGTTGATTTGTACAAGTACCATTCACATGACCTATAAAATGTTAGATGGTCTTTGTATAGTGGTTTGTTACAGTGGTTCTGAATGGTTGAAATTGAAAATAAAACCTTGGCCTCCATTGGACAGTTTGATACTGTTTATTTATTGTGGTGAATTCATTTCAATTTGACTCCTGGCCCTGGTTTCGCAATCAATCCTTAATTAAGATTTTTCTGGACTTAAATTTTGAACTACAAATAAATATGGTGATAAAACTAAATACAGATTTTACAAGCTTGAACTGATCTTTAAAAGAGCACCTTTAATTCCTAAATAACCAAACACAGGGGTTCAAAATTATAATTCATAATGATAGGTCCAGGACTTTTTGCATTTATTTTGGATAGGTCTCAAGTTAAAATTGGGAAGTCCAATCGAACAAAATAAACTCGTGATAAAATTTGTTTCTGTTCTTGATTAAACAAATACATCATATACAACTTACAAACACTCAAGTGATACTGTTGTCAAAGCTGTTGCGCATTATATATTCATTCCCGGAAAAAATTGGGCGACAACTTTGACAAATTGCAATAAAGTGATTTAGAAACGGTTCTTAATCCACAAAGGGAGTGTATTCTTAAACGTGTCCCGACAAAAAAAACGACAGGTCCATCAGACTTTTACAGTAAAAATTCCAAGAGTCCCAAAGTAAAATAAAAAGGTCCGGACCTTGGACCTGGGGATTTTTGAACCCCTGTAAACAATTAAATAAATTATCAAGATTTTGTATTTGACAAATTTATTTGTAAGATTTATCTGCAAGTTTTATTTTTGGTACAAAAACCGGATTGCCAAAATTTGTGAAATTAAAGTTGAGGAAAATCTTAGTTGAGGAATGATTGGGAAACTAAGACATGCAGCAACTCAATTACCATAAAATGAATAAAATCCTAACTTTAAAGCGTGCCGCTTTCCTAAAGTCGGAAATATTTTACCGAAAATTAAAACTGTTCGCCAAAAATTGTAACTGTGCTATCAAAAATTACAACCTCATTACGGATATGCAAAGCTCATTACGAATATTCATTTTTTTTTTTTTGCCAAAATTACACTAATATTCATTTTTTTCTCGGAAACAGCAGTGAAAATTACATTTTCGGTGATTTTTCGGCTAATTTCCGGAATTTTTATGAATATTCGAAATTTTGGCCACATTTTCGTTGAAATTGCCTTCTAGTGTCATAGAACACAGACTTAGTGAATAAAGAAAGTTCTTCACAGTCCTAGATAAAAGATGTTAAGTGTTTATATAACTACCTTGAAGTGTATATTTTTTAGTCAAGAAGACAATACTTGGAAGTACTTTAATCGTCTAAGTGCTTTATCAAGTATTTCCTGTTATATAAAGATCTTCAATTATCTGAAAGGGAGACAATTCTGTAAGTGCTTTATCAATTGTTTCTTGTAATATAAAGATCTTCAATTATCTGAAAGGGAGACAATTCTGTAAGTGCTTTATCAATTGTTTCCTGTAATATAAAGATCTTCAATTATCTGAAAGGGAGACAACTCTGTAAGTGCTTTATCAATTGTTTCCTGTAATATTTGTCTGAAAGGGAGATAACTCTGTAAGTGGAGTGGAGTAATGGTGTTTTACACCGCAGTCAAGATTTCACTATTTTGAGGTAAAATCTACTCTAGGATGGTGGAGGAAACTGGAGTGCCTGGAGAAAACCACCGACCTTCAGCAAGTGAACTGACAAACTTTCTTACTCTAGGATCTGTCCTGAGTGGGATTCAAATCGAGGCAGTGAGAAGCACTAAAAAGTCTGTAAAAGTTATTTCCTGTTCTGAAAGGGAGACAACTCTGCTGTAAACCACTTCATTTTGATGTGTTGATTTTCTCAGATTTTGAAGTAGAGTATTGTCAGTTGATAAAGATAAGGAAATTTCTAACAATAAGATTTGGTAAATATAAAAAAATTCTGTGTCAGTTGATGGTGGTAAGGAAATTTTAAACAATAAAATTTGATCATTATCAAAAGATTCTGAAGCCATTATATAGTGAGTGATTTGATATAGAGTTATTGTTCTTGGAAGTTTTGTAAAATATGACCTTTTATTATATAGCAATATATGTTTCATATCAAAATAAAATGATAAATTCCGAGGTGTTAGCGTGCAATATGTATCAATATTTGCAAGCTTGTGCAAATGTCGTGTTATCTTGGGACAATATTTTATGATAATTAGTTTAATGACTGGTGATAAATTGACCTTTTAATCAGAATGTATGTAGTTTCCAATTTCAGTTTAAAAATGCATTTTTCATTTCCATCTATTAAGTTTCTTTCATTTTCCCATCGCATGCTAAAATTCACTCCACAACCAAAAAATGGAATGCTTTGTAAAAGAATAGTCACTATTTATACTCAAAGTCTTGGATAGGTCCATCCAGGATTTGAACCCCACATTTGAGGTGCGCACTTTAAAAACTGAGCTTCTGTAATGGTTATAAAACAAAGTATGATTGATTGATTGATCTTGACCTTTGCAGTGTGCTTAGGGCAATGTGCAGGGAGGGTTCTTTAACGTGCCATGCCTGCCTTGATGCAGGGCATCAGTTTTTAAGGTCTCATCTAAAGGACCTTGAGATTTTCATTTTTAAGTGCTGAGTTCTTGGCAAAAGAACAGTCACTACCAATATTAAAGTCTTGGTCAGACACGGCTGAGAGTCCAACCCTCAAACTTTATCATATGAGTGAGCGCTCTACCAACTGAACCACTGAAGTAATAAAACAAAGTATGATTTTGTCAAGTCATTATCTAAATACAATACATACATATACGACTTTATTGATTTTTGTCGCCATGACTACAGGTCTTGGATTTGTATGCACCTCAAAGCTCATTTCTTTCATTGAAATACCAATATGATAAAAGCTGTTTGTCATTGCTTTATTAACATGTATCAGCGTCGAAGTAAAAGCTGCTAGCGATGTATAAAAGCATCATACTAACTGCTTCATTTACCAACATTTGTTGTGAAGGATTCGGGCAATTTATGAAGCTTTTCTTCTCAATCTTTGGTTAATGGAACGATTGTTTTATGCATACAAATTTACTCCGCTGTTAAACAGATTAGTCACACTGGCTCCATAGTCTGGTCTTGAAGCATATGTTTGATCTCTAGGGTACTGTATTTGAGGAGAGATAAGTGTTTTTTTTTTTTTGTTTTATTTTTTTGCCTGCTTTGTACAACTGGCCCTAGTTTCACGGTCATTGACTCGATTGAGTGTATGCTCAACTTAAATATTCCTAATTTTCCTCTCATCAATATTTAAAAAAAAAAATCTTGAGCTTTATGGGACAATATTTTGTTTTGTTCAACATGCCTACACTTAACAATTTAAATATATAACTTTGGAATTTTTATTTTAACTTTGGTATGTCTTAAAAATTGACATTGAATATTTCCTAATTTGAGTTGAATGTACACTCAATTGAGTCAATGATTGTGAAACTGGGGCCTCAGGTTAATTACATCATTTCAAAACTTATGGTTTTATTGTACTTTGAAACAATTTTTTTATTATTTACCTATGACATGTTATTTTAAATTGAACTGTAAGCATTGTCAAAATATCTGGCTTTTCCATGACACTAGGGTATCTTTACCATCGTAGAACTACATGTTATTGACTTGATATAAGTGATTTTTAGCTCACCTGAGCTGAAAGCTCAGATGAGCTATTGCGATGGTTCACCGTCCGTCGTCTGTCGTGCGTCGTGCGTCGTGCGTTGTCCGTCGTGCGTTAACATTTTACATTTTAATCAACTCCTCTAAAACTACCAACCCAAATTTGATGAAACTTGGTGATGATGATGTCTGGGTGAAGGCCTTTCAGATTTGCACATATGAAGGAGTTATGTCCCCTTGGGGCCCCACAAGGGGGGAAATAGTGAAAAACTTTAAAAATCTTCTCCTCTGAATGTACAAGTGATATACCTTAGTTATTTTACTTATAACATTCTTAGGTCATCTAGTTTTAGATTTGCACAAATGAAAGCGATGGGGCTCAAAATGGGGAAATGGCAAGGAACTTAGTGGGAAAATTGCTAAAAATTATATATTTGTCACTATATCTTGAAAACTATTAACTTTTTGTATAGGCATTTATATTAGAATATTGTAGGTATTGCGACAACAATCATTTTGATATATGGTTCAAGGTCATATGTTCAAAGGTCAAGGTCACAGCTGCAAAAATAGAATTAATTCGCTAATTATCTTGAAAACTATTAACTTTTTGTATAGGCATGTATATTAGAATATTGTAGATATTTGGACAACGATCATTTTGATATATGGTTCAAGGTCATATGTTGAAAGGTCAAGGTCACAGCTGCAAAAGAAAAGTTAAATTGCTAATTATCTTGAAAACTATTAACTTTTTGTATAGGCGTGTATATTAGAATATTGTAGGTATTGACAAGACAATCATTTTGATATATGGTTCAAGGTCATATGTTGAAAGATCAAGGTCACAGCTGCAAAAGAAAAGTTAAATTGCTAATTATCTTGAAAACTATTAACTTTTTGTATAGGCATGTATATTAGAATATTGTAGGTATTGACATGACACTCATTTTGATATATGGTTCAAGGTCATATGTTGAAAGGTCAAGGTCACAGTTGCAAAAGAAAAGTTAAATTGCTAATTATCTTGAAAACTATAACTTTTTGTATAGGCATGTATATTAGAATATTGTAGATATTTGCGACAACGATCATTTTGATATATGGTTCAAGGTCATATTGTTGAAAGGTCAAGGTCACAGCTGCAAAAGAAAGACTTAAATTGCTAATTATCTTGAAAACTATTAACTTTTTGTATAAGCATGTATATTAGAATATTGTAGGTATTGACATGACGATCATTTTGATATATGGTTCAAGGTCATATGTTGAAAGATCAAGGTCACAGCTGCAAAAGAAAAGTTAAATTGCTAATTATCTTGAAAACTATTAACTTTTTGTATAGGCATGTATATTAGAATATTGTAGGTATTGCGACATACAATCATTTTGATATATAGGTTCAAGGTCATTTGTTGAAAGGTCAAGGTTACAGCTGCAAAAGAAGACTTAAATTGCTAATTATCTTGAAAACTATTACCTTTTTGTATAGGCCTGTATATTAGAATATTGTAGGTATTGACATGATGATCATTTTGATATATGGTTCAAGGTCATATGTTGAAAGGTCAAGTTCACAACTGCAAAAGAAGACTTAAATTGCTAATTATCTTGAAAACTATTAACTTTTTGTATGGGCATGTATTTTAGAATATTGTAGGTATTGACATGACGATGATTTTAATATATAGTTCAAGGTCATATGTCAAAAGATCAAGGTCACAACTGCAAAAGAAGACTTAAATTGCTAATTATCTTGTAAACTATTAACTTTTTGTATAGGCATGCATATTGGAATATTGTAGATATTGACGTGGCAATCATTTTGATATATGATTCAAGGTCATATGTTGAAAGGTCAAGGTGACAGCTGCAAAAGAAGACTACAGTCACTTTATGCTTATTAATGAAATGTGACTGAATATTTCTGATTAATTTTTTTGGGAGTTCTCGAGTTTCTTTAAATTTTCTGTACTTGATATATTGTCTGTTGCACTTTGTAAACAATTTTGGAGATATTCTCAGGTGAGCGTTAAGGCCCATGGGCCTCTTGTCTTGCATTGGGATGTGAAATACCATCACTCCAATCCATTTTCTTTGATAAAGATTTAAAAGCAATTGCAGAATTTGATGAAAATTAATTAAAACTTGATTGTAACTAACAATAGTTAGAATCAAGATATTTAATTTGTCTTCCGAGTGTACCTCTTGTCGAGAGTATCTGGTTGAGTATATGTGGTCAAGTGTATTTGGCACAGAATCTCTGGTTGAGTGTTTCTGTGGTCAAGTGTATCCCTGTTTGATAGTGTGGTTTACCATTGTAAGTCAAACCTTGAAATACAATAAACATTCCTGCAACTTGGTATAATTTGTTAGAAGTTGTGAGGGATGCAGAACCATGCATACATCTGTAATGTAATGACCAATATTTACTACAGTAGAGTTCACTTTTATCTATCGTAAACATGTATCGGTAGGCTGCATTTTAAAATTAACTAGTGTTTTTCTTGTTAAAGATATAATGAAGTGTGAAAGTTGAATCGCCAAACCCAGATAGTCCAATTAGAATCAAGTTACAGATGAAATAAACACAGACAGGTGTCGGATCATTGATATTATAGACATCCCACGAATTCCAGACATTTCTTTATCAATTGGCTATGTAGGGGAGATAATTAACTTAAATAAAAACTGATAAACTTATCCCTGATTTTGAAATAGCCTGGTAATTAGAGGTTAATTTACGGCACATGTAGGGACCTCTTTATGATTTCACACAAGAAATTGCAGTCTAATGTTTGTGTTAGTTTTTGTCTTTTATCAGAGGTTAATCTATGGCACATGTACATGAAAAATTCCTACATGGCTTCCAGTGGACTCTAGAGGCTATGTTTTTTTACTCTTAGGAATTTAGTTAGACTCCTGACTTTTAGACTAGCTAGTCATATTTATTTTTATGGTTGGGCTCTTGAGAATTTAATTGAGAAAAGTCCATTTGACCCCTGAAGGTCAATTGTCAAATTGAAGTTCTGTTTTAAATGTTGATTTTACACATGAATTGGGAGTATAAGCTAGCTCTATTAAGCATTTCATTCTTGTGTGCTCCGGTTTCCCCCACCATTCCAAAACTGACCGCCCCGAAATAATTGAAAGATTCTTGACATGGGAGTAAAATACCATTAATTAAATCCCAATTCTAATTGTAACTTGTTACAAAAAATATGTTTTTTTTAGCCTGACTCCAGCGTCCTGTTTTAAAAGCCTGACTCCAGCGTCCTGTATTAAAAGCCTGACTCGAATGTCTGGTATTAAAAGCCTGACTCCAATGTCCTGTATTAAAAGCCCGACTCCATTGCCCTGTATTGAAAGCCTGACTCTAGTTTCCTGCATTAAAAGCCTGACTCCAATTTCGGGCATTAAAATCCTGACTATGGTTTCGTGCATTAAAATCCTGACTCTAATTTCTTGCATTAAAATCTGACTCCAATGTCCTGTATTAAAAGCCTGACTCCAGCGTCCTGTATTAAAAGCCTGACTCCAGCGTCCTGTATTAAAAGCCTGACTCCAGCTTCTTGTATTATAAGCCTGACTCCAATTTCTTGCATCAAAAGCCTGACTCCTATTTCGGACATTAAAATCCTGACTCTAGTTTCCTGCATTAAAAGCCTGACTCAAATTTCCTGCATTAAAAGGCTAACTCCACTTTCCTTGATTAAAAGCCTGACTTCAGTCTCTCCATTAAAAGCCTGACTTCAGTCTCTCCATTAAAAGCCTGACTTCAGTCTCTCCATTAAAAACCTTACTCCACTTTCCTTGATTAAAAGCCTGACTTCGATTTCCTCCATTAAAAGCCTCACTTCAATTGCTCCATTCAAAGCCCTTCATTACAATCCGGACTCCAGTTTCATCCATTATCCCTGTGCCGACCAAACCAGAATTATATGGTTGGGTATGAGACATTATTACTACATTCCACTCCCTTGTAATGCAGGGGTTGAAAATTCTTCAAGCCCGACTGCCCGGGACTAAAAATATGTCTAGAAGGACTTGGCAAAAATTTCACTGAAAAGCCCGTCGGGCTTAAATACTCGGAGGACTATTGAAATTGATTTATTTTTGACTGTCGTCTTGTGTATAGTCATGTTGGCTCTTGTTGTTTACATTCATTTTGATCATTACTGCGCTTGTAAGAAATGCATAGTCATAAGGCGACAGCTTAAGCATTCTGTTGATGGTATGAAGACTATAAAACATCCATGTGTTGTAAGGGGCCTTGTGTCTACCCTGCTCAGTAATAAGGTAAACTGACTTTGACAGGCTGTGATTGGTTAATATATGTCATCTCCCATGTGATTGAAATTCTTTAACCAAAAATAAGAATATTTTGGTAAATAAAAATGATAAAATTACTTGGCAAAAATTATTTTAAAATTTTTATTGGATTTTATTAGATCATAACTGTTTATAATGAAATTGCCATAATAGTCAGTGCAGAACTGACCCCATATGTTTACATCCTGTGATAGCTCAAAAATTCCATGGTCATGCTGGGGTGTACCGGTATGGATTTTACTTCTATAAGGTTGTAGTTTATCATACTAAATGCACGGTGCTCAACGAATATTATGAAGTTAAAAAAATAGCACCCAAAGTTGTACTATTTAACATTGCGGCCTATGGGATTTTTTTTATAGACTTCGTACCTGATAACGAAAATCCTTATCGTTAATGCGCTTGTAATCGATCTGTCATGTCGCTATTCAAGTTTAATTTCACGTCGAACAAGCAGACTGCATCGGATTCCAGTGGCGAGAAAAGAAAGTCACAAGACAATAAAGATGCCAAATATGATAAGGAGAAGCGTGTCCGATTGTTTCAACAGTCCTGGGTTCGACAAATTTCCATGGGTCGTCTATGATGAAGATAATGCAGAAATGTTTTGTAAATATTGCCGAAAATACCCACTAACTGCCGATAGAAATGATGCTCTTTGTCGTGGTACCAAAAATTTGCGCATAGATCCATTAAAAATACATAATTCGAAACAGGAACACTTAGCGTGCACAAAACACTGGTTTCAGGATCTGAATGAACCGGCAGCAACAGGCATATCAAATAAGTTTTCTAATACCCCGATTGGTCAGTCATTATTAAAACTGGATGGTAAACAAAAAAATCGGTTACAAATTCTGTTCAATACTGCTTATGGTATCGCTAAAGCAGGAAAACCATTCTCTGATTTTGATCTTGTATGTAGTATTCAGGCTAAAAACGAACTTGATATTGGGGAAAACTACAGGAATATTAATGGGTGCAAGGAATTTATCAATTCCATTGCTGAAACAATTCGCAATGATTTTGTTAAGATTTTGAAGCCACCTAACATTAATTTTGTCAGCATTTTATCTGATGGCAGTACTGACTGTTCAGTCTTGGAACAAGAGTTGGTCTATATACGCTTTATTAATTTCTCACCAGTGGCACCAGTAACGAGAATGATTTCTATCGAGTCCCTTTCAAGTGGAAATGCTCAGGGCATTTTTAATGGTATACAGAGTTCACTTCGGAAAAATAAACTTGAGTTTTGAAAAGCTAAAACCAGATGATCTTGAGTATCCCAGTTTAATCTCTGCTAATTTTGATGGGGCCTCAGTAAATCTTGGCCAAAAAGGGGGTGTAATTGCTAAAATTAGAGAAGTAATACCAAATGTTCTTGGTCTTCACTGTGTTGCTCACAAACTAGAGCTTGCTGCTCTTGATGCAAATAAACACTGCAAATATGTCATTGAACAGTTTGAACAAACAGTTAAGGGTATATTCAACTTTTATCATTATTCACCTAAACGTAGACGAGAAGTGAAAGAAGTTGCTGATGTCTTGGATGTTACTTTTTCTCATATGTCTGATGTCAAGCAAGTACGATGGATGTCCTCAAAATATAGGGCTATTGAAGCTCTACAAAAAAATTATCCTGCCATTGTGACACATCTTGAACACAACTCTGCATCTGGGAACAGGGCAGATGATGCTAATAAGGCCAAGGGATATTAAAAGATCTGAGATCTCTGAAGTTTCTGAAGCATCTTTATTTTCTGCTTGATTACCTTCCTGTCTTGACCAATTTATCAAAACAGTTTCAGTTAGAGGATTTGCTAATAATTGAAATACCTGACCTAGTTGAGGCTGCTGTTCTTAAGTTGAATGCTCTAAAAACAACCCCAGGCAAATTCATGAAAATATTTTGTGAGCAATACAATGTTACAGAGAGAAAGTTTGGAGACATTAAACTCTCCGATACTGGTAAACTTAGCCCTGTTGATTTTAAAACCGACAAGGATATTCATGCTTTTCTTGATTCTGGAATTAATTACATCAAACAGAGATTCCAGCATTTGTCGGAACCACCTCTGTCATATTTTGAGATATTTAATTTTCATAAATGGCCTTTGTCAAGTTCAGACCTAAGTACCTATGGTCAGCAAGATTTGACTAATCTGTTGAACGATCCATCAATTTCACCTTTCTTCTCTAATGAAGAAAAGGATGGAATAATCAGTGAATGGGTTTCTGTTAAGGTTCATTTAGCCAGTCTACGGACAAATCCATTAATGGAAGTGTACATCATGTTTACAGAGCTTAAAATTAGACAGAGAGTAACTAACAATGTACCTTGTTACATTATCAAGCTTTTGGAGTTTATGATGACCATCTCACCCTCAACAAGTGCTTGTGAGAGGGGATTTAGTAAAATGAATGTCTTGAAAACAAAGTACAGAAGCGTGTTGTCTCAGGATAATTTTAATAACCAACTAGTCATAATGCAGGAAGGACCAAACTTGGAAGACTTTAGCCCTACTTCAGCTATTAACAACTGGCTTACATCAGGTGGTTCAAGACATGTTGGTGGACACAGACTCTCGGGGCCAAGAAGTACAGAAAAACAAACAAATTTTGAAGTTTCAATTTTGAAAGAATAAACAAAAAGACTGTTGCTTCATCAAGATCTTTTTATTTTGTTTAAGGACATCAGTATTATTAACAGTTTCACAAATAAGTAACATTGTAACTTTGCCTCTCAATAAAACACCAATTTCTTGTTTACTTGTTGATTTGTCTTTTTGATTTTATTGTTTATCAAACACCGGACTTCATAAAAAAAATTGCGGGCTTTTGATTTTCTGTATCAAAAAGCCCTGGGCTTTGGCTCATATGAAAAAATTTTCAACCCCTGTAATGTCAAAATTTGACTGAGCAAATGACAGCGATGAATCAAGGTTTGAGTATAGACAATTTAATTTCTATGTTGTAAATGAGATAAGGCATATATCATAAATTAGATAGAGAAATTCTTGGTGTTACAGGAGTTTGGCAATGGTTCAGTATTTGTATCACAATCTGTATAAGTTGTACAATCTGAAAACACAAGTTTTGTAAAACACAGAATCATTATGTTTTTAAATCAAAGTACTGAATGTACTGGAAAACGGTTAGCCTACTAGCTTGGAAATGGAGGAATTCATTGTGTTACAAAAAAGAACCTACTGGGAGCAATCCTAGCATCATAGAAATTCACCTGAATGTGTAGTTTTTTAAAGCAAGTGGCTGAGTGCTACATTCAAGTCATGGTTTTATTTATATTGTGATGTGTTATACATCTATACAAAACTGCTGTGCAATACATGATAATGAATGTTTCTTGATTTCCCATTTTTAGGGGCTTAACTAGAAAATTGTATTTTCTGTGGTGGTGATTAATCTGACAATTTGTAGTCACAAAATGCAACTTTTGGACTCAAACTTTGAGTATTTATTAGCTGCTTCAAGTACTGACTAAATGCTGGCTAATTTGTTTTTAATTCAGAAAAGGTGGATTAAGTTCTTGAAATTTAAATTATAAGCAGTATACGACAATGTAGAAAGGCTGGTAGATGTGTTATTAGCCCACAGGATCACACAGGTTCAGTGTTTTCTCCAGCTTACTAAAACAGGGGGTCAATGACCCCCTAACATGGAAAGGGGGGGTCATTTTTCAAAATGAAGGGGTCATGAAATTTTTGGAATAAAAATTAATTTTTTCGATATTTTACAATAAAGGAAATATTTTGTTTGTATATTAATCTCTACGACTGTCTATGTTTAAATGTTTTATTTCAAATGCTACTTATATCTATAATATTTGAAACAATAAAATCGCAACAGTATCCCAAAACAGAAATTACTGAATGGTCTACCATTAACCCAAGTCAACAGACCATTATTTTCCACTCCTTCCGATATGCCTGTTTTACATGACTATTATTTTCATAAATCTTTAAAGGATATTTGTTTAACCAACTTTTATTAAGATCTCAATTTACATAAGTTTTTTAATTTGACTGTGAGTCGTCGGCAAGTAAGTTACTACCAGATGCTGCCTGGTCATGTTCAGAACTCCGTGCAGGACTTTGACACAAGTCGTTTAATGTTTAAAAATGTTGTTAAACGAGATCGTTTCGACTTTTCTTGAATGCCTGATGCAAAAAGCGCTTATAATGACTATATAGATTAAGCATTCAATACAAACATTTCAAAGATTCAGAATATAGACAGGTTCCTATATTAACAATTAGCTTCCTTTAATATGGTATGTTAGTCATGTGGTACGACAATACGGAATTTACGCTCAGTACTTTCGTTTTCATTCTCGACACCTTTTATAATTTACAGTAGCCGATTTCAATCTGTAAAAATGGTTGCATCAAAAATAACACAACAGCAAAACCAAGTTGCGCCATTCATAAAAAAATCGCGTCAAAAACGCAAGAAACACACTCTGGAGAAAACACTGCAGGTTACAATATCTTGATATTGTTGGGTAAGAACAACATCCTTGGTGAGTCAGTAATCAGGAGAGCTATGCTTATATTGCTTATATAAAATTGTTTTGATTCAAAATGTTACTGGCCTATAGGATCACACATGTACAGTTTACAATATCTTGATACTGTGTGATAAGAACAACATCCTTGGTGAGTCAGTAATAAGGAGAGCTATGCTCATATTGCTTATATAAAATTGTTTTTGATTCTCAATGTTTCTGTTTCTGGCCTATAGGATCACACAGTTTACAATATCTTGATACCATGTGATAAGACAGGGCTCTCACTGGGCTTGATTTGGGGCCAAAATTGGGCCCCATTCCCAATGCAAAAAAGGCTGTTTTTTCCCTATTGGAACCTAGATTTTTTTCCAATTCATTTAAGGAATTATTAAATAGTTTTTAAACTCTATTTACGTATTTTTCCCAAAATCAGTCAAAACGCTAATTTTCCCAATTCCAAGGGCCCTGGCCCCATTCCCAAAATGAGCTGTGAGAGCCCTTAAGAACAACATCTAGGGTAGATTACATAGTAAAAATGATTTAGATTCTCGATTTGTTAAAATTTATATCCTAGTTTGAATTATAAACCTCTGACCAGTCTTATGTACATATGATAATGTTACATTTTATTTTTCTCTAAATTCCAGACGCCACTGCGGTAGCTCAGTTGGTAGAGTGCTCACTCCGCTCACTCCTTAAGTGGAAGGTCGTGGGTTCGAACCCCTGGCCGGGTTTGACCCAAGACTTGAAAGTGGGTAGTGACTGTTCTTTCGCCAAGCACTTGGCATTACAAACTGAAAGTCACGGTTTTTTCGGATGGGAACTTAAAATAAACAAGGTCCCATGTCACAGCATGGCAAGTTAAAGAACCCTGCTGTATAATGCCATCAACGCAATGCACAGGCAAAATTTCTGCACTTTCGCCTATAGCTGGCTACGTCTCCATATAAGTGAAATATTCTTGACTGGGACGTTAAACACCATTACTCAACTCAACTCAACTCTAAATTCCAGACAGGGTTGATAAAACTTGATTACATTATCATATTGGTTTTTATTTTTCTAAATATAAAACTAAGATGTTCCCTAAAGAAAGAGTCTATTGTTACATAAAAACTTAGCACATGTCTCAAATACTACCACCACTTGTTAATTGTTGATAAAATTATTAATTCAGCCATTGTAGTATTTTGTGATATATCTATTAATTTGTCAAGAATTTCTATTCATTTTCTGTTTTTATGATTTTTCTCAGTAAAAGATAAAGAGTCCAGGCCCCAGTTCCTCAATTATTTCTTAACTAAGATTTTTCTTTATGTAAATTTAGTAAAGTGTTTGGCAATCTTGTTATGAAACTTTCAATAGTTCTTTTGTAACATCTAAATGCAGGTAGCATAAGCTTGATGTGATCTTCAGTATAACACCTTAAAATACTGAATATTTTAACGATTAATAAAATTACTGAGCTTAAAAATTTGCCAGATCTAAGTAAAGGGAAATCTTGGACAAGAAATGAATTAAAACCAAGCCTCCAGTTTCACAATCCTGGGTCCAGTTTCACAATCCTGGGTCCAGTCTTACAATCCTGGGTCCAGTTTCACAATCCTGGTTTCAGTCTTACAATCCTGGGTCCAGTTTCACAATCCTGGGTTCAGTTTCACAATCCTGGGTCCAGTTTCACAATCCTGGGTCCAGTTTCACAATCCTGGGTCCAATTTCACAATACTGGGTCCAGTTTCACAATCCTGGGTCCAGTTTCACAATCCTGGGTCCAATTTCACAATCCTGGGTCCAGTTTCACAATCCTTTCTAACTAAGATTCTTCTTATCTTAAACCTGGCAAACTTGAAATCTTGAATATTTTATTTATTGTTAAGTTTTTTTAGTCATTTAAGGTGTCATTTTGAAGATTAATTTAAAACTTATAAAATCTGTATATAGTTTTGTCAAAAATATTTATTCATATTTCCAAAAGTGATGTTCAAATTTTTTCTGAATATAAGTTAAGTAAAATCTTAGTTCAGGAATGATTGTGAAACTGGGGCTAGAGCCAGGGTGGTTCAGGGGTCTTAGGAATTGCAACACCTCATGCCTGGTTTTTTATTTTTTCTATAAAATTTAGAATATTGGTTGACATATTATCTAAAGTATACACTTACAGATCATAGTGCCTTTCAGTTTCCTTTACAATTCTCATTCTGAGAATTGACTCTGTGGCCAAATCTTGCTTACATTTTTTTTTCTGATTTGCAAAAAGATTTTTTAAAAAACAATTAAGTACTAAATTGTCTGAAAATTTCAGATCAAAAAGCGATTTTTGCCATTTGGGTGTCATGAATCTTAAATCAGTATTGTACATTATGTTAAAGTCAGAGACAGACAAAATTTCTGGATTTCCCATTTTTAGTGGCCAAACTAGAAAATTATATTTTTCATAGTGGGGACTATCTCACAATCTTTAGTAGCAAAATGCAACTTTTGGACTAAAATTTTGGGTATTTATGAGCTGCTTCAAGCACTGACTAAATACTGGCTAAATTTTTTTTTAATTTAGAAAAGGTGGACTAAGTTCTTGAAATTTGAATCATAATCAGTCAAATTGATGGAATCACAGTGATTGTCTGCTATAACGGAAAATATTTATGTTAAATCTTTGTAGACTGGTATGTTAAACATCTTTGGAATATCCAAAAGAAAAAAAGAAATAAAACTAACAACATATCTGCTTAAACATTGATTAAGTATTATTTTTCTCTCTGATAAACATATGTTATAGACATTGTATATAGCTCATCATTACAATAAGGCCAAGTAAAATTAATTTTATGTTGTCTGTTGTGTTTACCAGCTCAGGTTTAATTGTAAACAACATAAATCTGGTAAATTTGAAATGATATTTATTGACTGTATATTATTTTAGTTATGTCATTCATGCTTATGACATTTGTACTATATCATATCCAAAAAAACCACTATGGTAGTTCAGTTGGTAGAGTGATTGCTGTCGTATTTGGAAGGTATGTGTTTGAACCCCAACTAGGTCTGTTCAATACTTGATAATTGGTCTTTTGCCAAACACTCGACATTTAAAAATGAAAGTCATGGGTTCTTTCAGAAGAGACCTTCAAAACCGATGCCCTGTGTCATGGGTAGGCATGGCACTCTAAAGATCCCTCCCTTTACATTGCCCTAGGCACACTGCAATGGTAGAAATTTCTGCCACTTCACCTGTAGCTGATGACATCTCAATATAAGTGAAGAATTCTTGACCATTGTGAATAGAAACACAATATAATTTTACTTTTGCCTGTTTGTAAATAAGAATAGAAAAGTTTTACCAAAATAAATAAAAACACAAAATTATTTTACTTTGGCCTGTTTACCTGAATGTCTAAGTGCTAAACAAGAGTTTGTTTTGATTTGGTTCTCTTTTTAAATGATTTACATTACAGCAAGTTAAGCTGATGGTACAACTGTAATACACTAATGATTCTGATTTCTTATTCCATATTTTTAAGGCCACAATTTTGTCCAAAAATTAATCGTTTTATTTATTTTTTGTCAGTTTACTTTTTATGAAAAAGGAACATGTGGTTTAGTGTCAAAGGCATACATGTGTTTAAGTATCACAGTGTCTCTTGCGACCTAAGCATGAATCCCGCTCAAGCAGATCTTAGTTTGACATAGTTTGTTAGTTCACTTACAGACGGTGAGTAGTTTTCTCTAGGCACTCCAGTTTCCTCCACCATCTAAAAACTGACTTCCTCAGTATAAGTGACAAAAGCTGGTTTCAGGATTTAGACACATTACTCGACTCAACTCTTGAAAATTTTTAAATGACATTGCTTATTTCTAACGGAAGATAAAATCAATTTTTAGTAGTTAAAAAAAAATTGTCTCGGGGTTTCCAGTGGTAAAATAATCTATAAACGTCTCTTTATATGAATTAAATAAATTTTTAATCTGAATACATTTACAATAGGTAGAATGTTTGTTTTTAATTAGAATTTTTATGATGACTAAAAAATGAGGTCCATCAAAGGATATTCACAGTTTCAGCAGTATTCTCCCTTTCTGTTTAGTATAATTAAATATGCTTTGTTTTGTTTAAATAAATAGAGTTCCTTTTGTACCCCTTACTCCCTTTATTTCCCCTCCTTTTGTACCCCTTACCCCCTTTATTTCCCCTTTTTGGTTTTGCACTACCGGTAATTTAAAAAATATATGCACGTCAATGTTTGAAACAATTTTTTAGTCTTCAGTAAGTCGTTTTCACACACACACACACACACACACACACACACACACACACACACACACACACACACACACACACCATTGGTCTTTAATATTACAACATTTTCTAATATAGTAATGCTGAAATTTCAGTTGTGAATAAATAACCCCAACAGGTGCCCCCCTCTTTCAGGTTACATTTGATTATATAATTCATATATAGAAAAATGTCAGATCCGGTGCATATTTCTGCATGATTGCATTTTTTAATTGGGAGTTTATCCTGAAAAGTAATTTTCTGAAAAAAACATTGATTATTTATTAACGATGACTGGTTTAATCAACCTCTTTATTGAGGCAAAGACAAAAAAAATTATGTTTCTCAGTTTGACAAATTTATTAGTGAAAAATGGTATATGAGGGGCTCAGTAACCAAGATTTCAAAATGTCAACTTAGAATCAGAGCCTCTGCCATGTTAGTTAAAATTTGTCCATTGGCATGCAGATGGTCATTAGTTTTCTGTGGATATTCTTGTGTCTTCCATCGGCCAGTTATTGTCCACCTTGATATAATGGGCTATCTTTAGGTGCTGTACTCTGGTTTCCTACACAATCTCAGAACTGACAACCTTGTGAAGTGTAATAAAGATAACGTAATAGTTTACTCCACATCCTACAGCTGAAATGTGAATCACAATTACTCTTCTTGAACTGGCTCTCTTGATATAAGTTTTAAAAAAAAAAGAAAAAAAATGAAAGAAAGAAAAAAGAAAAAAAAAACTTATACTCCACTAATACTTCACTTAATCATCCCACAGCTGACCCACTGAATAAAGATGAAAAAATCTGGATTTGGACATTAAAAACAATGCTCCACTCCACCATCCCTGAGAACTTACAGCGACAAAAAAATTGTGGTTAAATTTTGATTGAGGGTTAAATGATTTTTATATGTGTTCCACTTCACTGGCCTGACTTTCTAGATATAAGGGGGGAGGGGGAATCTTGACTAAGGTGTAAAAATAAAACCCCATTATTTCACTCCACAATCTCTGAACTGACTGACTTAATATAGATAAAAGAAAAACATTACTCCACTTCAACTGTTAACCTGGCTAATTATAACAAGGGATCAGAAACATACAATTATATATTTATGGCCTTATTATACAATGCCCCTGACTGAGGTTTTCATAACTTGCTTTTATTTGTCATATAACCCTAATGTAACCATTTCAAATATAGTTTTAGCATGTCACTTATTCTATGGTCAGACGTAGCCTTCTTTTGTGCCTGTAGAGTAATTACTTTGTCAGTTGTCATGTCAAAGCGACACTTTGGCTACGGGTTAGATCTAATGTAATAATAATATTCCGCAGGTAGAAAAATCAATGTCAATTTGAGCTACATGGGACTATTTGACCTAATATTCCCGAAGTGCCAAAGTGCCAATATCAGAATTCTGAATCATTTAAATGTGATTGATTTTGTAACGTTTTAAAGGTTTTAGATTTAATTAGATTTCTGTATGGATCTATATGTATGGAGCGTAATTATTACTGAATACATGCCTTAATACCGGAGGGCGAGGAAATTATAGATTAAAAGGAAATGCAATTTATTAAATTTTGTCTCATTTTGAAATTTAAAAAATAAAGCATTCAGAATTTTTTGTTTTATCATATTGAGATTTTCTAAGTTAGCAGACAATAGTGCTTTTCACCACTTTTGTCTCATTTTGAAATTTAAATAATAAAACATTCAGAATTTCTTGTTTTTATCATATTGAGATTTTCTAAATTAGCAGACAATAGTGCTTCTCACCACTTTTGTCTCATTTTGAAATTTAAATAAAAAGCATTCAGACTTTCTTGTTTTATCATATTGAGATTTTCTAAGTTAGCAGACAATAGTGCTTCTCACCACTTTTGTCTCATTTTGAAATTTAAATAAAAAAGCATTCAGAATTTCTTGTTTTATCATATTGAGATTTTCTAAGTTAGCAGACAATAGTGCTTTTCACCACTTTTGTCTCATTTTGAAATTTAAATAAAAAAGCATTCAGAATTTCTTGTTTTATCATATTCAGATTTTCTAAGTTAGCAGACAATAGTGCTTCTCACCACTTTTGTCTCATTTTGAAATTTAAATAAAAAAGCATTCAGAATTTCTTGTTTTATCATATTGAGATTTTCTAAGTTAGCAGACAATAGTGCTTTTCACCACTTTTGTCTCATTTTGAAATTTAAATAAAAAAGCATTCAGAATTTCTTGTTTTATCATATTGAGATTTTCTAAGTTAGCAGACAATAGTGCTTTTCACCACTTTTGTCTCATTTTGAAATTTAAATAAATAAAGCATTCAGAATTTTTTTGTTTTTATCATATTGAGTTTTTTTTAGTAAACAGACAATAGTGCTTCTCACCACTTACATTCTATAATAAAAAATTCCTTTCAGGATATTTTTAAAAAGTTTCATTTCACTTGCAAAATTTAAATGGTTTTACTGGGTATTCAGGTTTCCTCCACCATCCTAGAACTTACCACTGACTGGATATAAGTGATGGATTTTGAAATAGGTCCTTAAATACTATTACTCTTACTCTATCTCATTTGTTTATTGAAGGCAAACAAATTCATTTGAGCTTGAGATTAAGTGATCTACTTGTAAATCAGCGGTTTCTAGATCATAGTACCTCTCACATCCTAGATTTGAATCCTACTTGGCTCAAGATGATACTACTGTAAGAAAGTTTATCACTACTTGATGGTCAGCAGTTTTTTTTTACACTCTGGTTTCTTTCAATCACAGAATTGACCTCATACATCTGGTTAAAGTAGCTACCAGTTATCTGACAGGTGCTTGTCTTCTTGAAGTGGAGTAGAGTAATGGTGTTTTATGCCCAAGTCAATAGTTTTTCACTTATTTTCAGGCGGTCAGTTCTGGGATGGTGAAGGAAGCCAGAGTGCCCGGAGATAACCACTGATCTTTGGCATATGAACTGACAAACTTTTAAACACTAGGATCTGTCCAGATGGGATTCCAAACCCGTAAAAAGCCATAGATGGGTTATATTGAAAAAAATTATTTCCGGTTGGCAAGGTCATTGTTAACTGGAGGTGATTAAAATAGCAAGATAATAAAATTAACAAACCTGCCATAACCAATCAAATAATTAGATTAAATGTTACTTGTAACATTTTAAACATTTTATGAAACTGGAAAATTTTCTATTTAGAATAGCTTTTGATTTACAATATTTTTCAGATGCACAAGATATAGTAGTAACATTCAACAATGAAGAAAAAGGAGAAGCTAAGTTAGAATCAGGGGCCGAATCAACGTACATTATATTTTGTGAAGTACGCCCTTCAACAGTTAGCGAAAACCCAAACCTAATGTGGATAGATACCAAAACAGGAAACCCAGTCCCACTAGAAACCGTGGAAACGTAAGTTTATTATCAAACAAATAAGAAATGTTATCCACTTCAAAATCCACACAAATGTCAGTTTATTATTGAGTATATAGGAAATGCTATCCACTTCAGAATCCACACATATAAAAATATAAATAAAAAGAAACATTATCCACTCAAGAATCCACACAAATATTGTTTATTAAAAAGAAAGAAATTTTTGTCCAATCCAGAATCCACACAAAAAGAAATTGTTGTCCTATCCAGAATCCACACAAATATAAATATGATAAAAGAAAGTAAACATTATCCACTGCAGAATCCACACATAGTTAATTTAAAAGAAACAAATTCATTGAAAGATGGGAAATGTCCATTTCAGAATCCACACATATATATGAATTTATAATTGAAAAAGTAGCAAATTTTCAATAAGTCTAGTATCTCAAGTTATAATTAAAGCTGCATTAAGTTTTCCTTAGAAAAAAATTAAAACGGTGCTGATCTAAATTATCATGTTCCTAATCAAAAGTGTTACATTTGGTTCAATGATAAAAGCTCGAATAAATATAGAAACAACAATAATTTGCCAGCGAGATGTTGCATGTGGGATCTAATATTAGAACAATGGCTTACGTCATAAAAAACCGGGTCTTTTAAACACAACTTACAAAAGGGTGAAATACGATAAACACAAACATAGAACTTCATTGAATTTTTCATTTGTACCTTAGTAAGGGATACATAACACCGTTGTGAATTCATCTGGATATTATTGACGGACAATTAATACAATCTGTCGGGTTTTGATTTATTGGAGTTTCTGTAGATCCATACACATGCTCCCGGCCCATAATTTCATCATTGATAAACCATCCGGTTGAAGGATTCCATTTATTCACAGCTAAAAGGAATGAAATTTTAGAAAACGAATCTCATGGATCGTGATTAGAAGTTATCTTTTTTAAAAAAATATATTTTAAGAAAACCTTCCAAAAAATTCAAGAAATTGAAAAACTTAATGCAGCTTAAAATAGATTGGAAATATTGTCCATCTCAGAATACACACAAATATTTATTATAATTGAATGGATTTGAAATTTTTGCTTACTTCAGAATTGGTGAAAATTTAAACCATAGGAAAGATTTGAACATCCTTAACGGTAGAAACAATACAAATCCATGTTACAGCTAAATAGTCAGCAAACTTCCCCCACTCCCACACTTAAGAGATGGGAAAGTTGTAATTTCTTTTCCACATTAAAAAACCCCAAATGGTCATTTAAGAGATTATGGAGGTAACTGGAGGGTCCATAAAAATGTCAACCTTCAACATTAGTAAAGTGACAAAATTCACCGAAATCCACACTAGGTTCTGCCCTTATAATGATTTCAGTCTAGGCATTGACAGGGATTGTGATATAGCTCAGACAGTGAGATGCATTGTGATATAGCTCAGGCAATGAGAGGCATTGTGATATAGCTCAGACAGTGAGATGCATTGTGATATAGCTCAGGCAGTGAGAGGCATTGTGATATAGCTCAGGAAATGAGAGGCATTGTGATATAGCCTAGGCAATGAGAGGCATTGTGATATAGCCTAGGCAATGAGAGGCATTGTGTTATAGCTAAGGCAATGAGAGGCATTGTGTGTAGCCCAGGCAATGAGAGGCATTTTATATAGCCTAGGCAATGAGAGGCATTGTGATATAGCTAAGGCAATGAGAGGCATTGTGATATAGCCTAGGCAATGAGAGGCATTGTATATAGCCTAGGCAATGAGAGGCATTGTGATATAGCTAAAGCAATGAGAGGCATTTTGATATAGCCTAGGCAATGAGAGGCATTGTATATAGCCTAGGCAATGAGAGGCATTGTGATATAGCTAAGGCAATGAGAGGCATTGTATATAGCCTAGGCAATGAGAGGCATTGTATATAGCCTAGGCAATGAGAGGCATTGTATATAGCCTAGGCAATGATAGGCATTGTATATAGCCTAGGCAATGAGAGGCATTGTGTTATAGCTAAGGCAATGCGAGGCATTGTATATAGCCTAGGCAATGAGAGGCATTGTATATAGCCTAGGCAATGAGAGGCATTGTATAGAGAGGCATTGTATATAGCCTAGGCAATGAAAGGCATTGTGATATAGCTAAGGCAATGAGAGGCATTGTGATATAGCCTAGGCAATGAGAGGCATTGTATATAGCCTAGGCAATGAGAGGCATTGTGATATAGCTAAAGCAATGAGAGGCATTTTGATATAGCCTAGGCAATGAGAGGCATTGTATATAGCCTAGGCAATGAGAGGCATTGTGATATAGCTAAGGCAATGAGAGGCATTGTATATAGCCTAGGCAATGAGAGGCATTGTATATAGCCTAGGCAATGAGAGGCATTGTATATAGCCTAGGCAATGATAGGCATTGTATATAGCCTAGGCAATGAGAGGCATTGTGTTATAGCTAAGGCAATGCGAGGCATTGTATATAGCCTAGGCAATGAGAGGCATTGTATATAGCCTAGGCAATGAGAGGCATTGTATAGAGAGGCATTGTATATAGCCTAGGCAATGAAAGGCATTGTGATATAGCTAAGGCAATGAGAGGCATTGTGATATAGCCTAGGCAATGAGAGGCATTGTATATAGCCTAGGCAATGAGAGGCATTGTGATATAGCTAAAGCAATGAGAGGCATTTTGATATAGCCTAGGCAATGAGAGGCATTGTATATAGCCTAGGCAATGAGAGGCATTGTGATATAGCTCAGGCAGTGAGAGGCATTGTGATATGTGTGTGTGCATGCTTTAGACAATTCATCCACTGAGGACACTAGTCTGAAGGCAGTGGAATTATAGAATGTAAATATTTGCATAAACCAACAGTTCCACTAATGAGTTATATTCTTTTTTTTTAAATGTTTCAGTTATAGTGTAGGAGTTAGAAGAGAAAGTCAAACCATGCTCAAGCTTTCATTTAATGGTGTAAAAGAGTCGCACGCTGGAGTGTATAATTGTACAGGAACCATTAATGGAGAAACTAAATTTAAACAAATCCGTGTTGAAGTTACAGGTAAGTTACCATAGAAACAAGTCCATGTTGAAGTTACAGGTTAGTTACCATAGAAACAAGTCCATGTTGATTGAAGTAAAGGGTACGTTACCATAGAAACAACCTGATTATTAGCATTTCAACAGTAAAAGGGGAAAAGTAAATGCATGTATAAAGAAGCCCATTATGAAGTTACGGATAAGATATTTGATCCCCAGCCAGGTCATACATAAGACTTTAAAATTTAAAATAATGCTTCCTCGCCTGGCCCGGTGATTGAGACCTTTTGGCTGATGAATTGGGATGCACTGAGCATAAAGTTAACAGAACCTGTTAACGTTGTGGCTTGTTTTTTCTTCTAAATTTTTTTAAGGAAATATGTATAAAAAAATAACAGTATTTTGTCAATAAAGGTATCACATTTGGTTATTCTTATATTCAAAAGCATGTGTCTTGAATTGTATCATAAGAGTAGATGGTGTAATGCATCAATGTATCTCCAAATCATTTCACTGCTAATAAATTCATATATAAACTAGAATTACACATAACCTGTCATACCGAAAGTGACCTTGAGGTACTTTTGTTACATGTTCTAGAAACTTTTTATCTTCAAAGATACAAGAGCGAGAACATGACCTTTAAACATCCATATAAGGAAATCTGTTTAGATATAATCTTAGTTTTATTGTCAAGTCTGGCATTGTCATGAGGCGAGACTTAGGTGTTACTTTTCCGATGTTGTCATAGGTTGCAGCGGCAGCGGCAGTGGCGGGGTGTCAAAATGTGAAAGTTTATGATAAAGTAATGTATTTTCTACTCGATCAAAAACCAACCAGGCAAGACATATAAATCTGTGGAATTCTTGTGAAGAAAAGTTATATATTGGGCCTAAAATAAAATTATCTTTGTTTGCTGTTGACCGCCCGACCCACTTGAAATGCACCTACCAAAAAAATTTTATTGCCATCAATTTCAATTTATTTTTTTTTATTCTCATACATCATAAGAAACAGTATTAAAGGGCAATAACCCTGGCAAACGAGACAACCTGTGTGCAGGTTTATATACAGTAGTAAGGAAATTCTGCTGTGTTTATCCATAGGAAAACACAAGGAGGTACAAAGAAGACTTTAGTTAGCAAAAACAAATTGTACAATGTGTTTTAAGAGACATATGAAACCAATTTAAACTTTTTTCAAAACGGTAATAGATTAAGTTTTCAAAAATTAAAATGAAATAAAATATTTTTCCTACCTACCTACCCACATGTAGATAGCATGGCTCGGAAAACAGCAAACAAAGAATTTTTTAAGTTAGGCCTTGTTTTTTCTTAAAGTATTTAGGGTTACAAATCCATACTACAATTGTATTTCATATATCTTTACACAATCAAAGTGAACATGTGTTTGAATGACATTTTAATGTTAAAGTTTATTATACATATATAATAATGCAATGCATGAACGTCATCATAACCAGAGTTTCTTAGCGGTATCATCATCTAAATATGATATCTAAATATGTCAAAAAGTGGGAACATACTTTTCACAGTTTTACACGGATCACAACAGTTTACATTATGTAAGACAAAATTGTGTTTACTAATTAAAGCTGCATTAAGTTTTTTAATTTTTTGAATTTTTTTTTGATTTTCTAAAAAATATATTTTTTTTGAAATAGATATCTTCTAACCAGGATCCGTGACATTCATTTTCTAAAATTTCATTTCTTTTAGCTGTAAATAAACGGAATCCTCTGACCTGTTGGTCAGTGTTTTACGATGTTAATTATGAGCTTGGAACATGCGCACAGATGTACGGAAAACCCTAGAATCGAAAGTGAAACATGAGAGATTGCGTCAATTGTCCTTCATTAATATCCAGATGTATTTGAAATGGTGTAATGTATCCCTTACTAAGTCACAAATGACAAATTCAACGAAGTTCTGTGTTTAATTTATCGTATTTCACCGTTTTGAAAGTTGTGTTTAAATGACCCGGGTTTTGATAACGTAACCATGTTCTAATATTAGATCCCAAATGCTGCATCTCGCTGGGTAAATACTGTAATTTCTGTATTTATTCGAGCTTTTATCATTGAACCAAATGTAACATTAATTAGATTAGCACTGTTTTAATTTTTTCTTTGGAAAACTTAATGCAGCTTTAAAAACCTATATAGAACTTATATAGCTGTCTCTAATTTTAAAAGCTTAAAAAACATCCTTCCTCAAGATGTACAAAACAACCTTATTAGTAAAATGAAAAATATTTGCTTGTGTATGGTGTTGTTGCATCATCTGAACAATATGGCATTCATCTCTAATTGAAGTATGAAGTTTTTATATAAACATAAAATGGTTCTCATCTTAAACTGCATGCAAACCATGAGACAAACAATATTTATACGCTCACACACACTGATTAAAAATGCCCCCTCCCTTTCTCTATATTTAAGCAATGACTAGATATTCTTAATCTGCATACAACAACAGCATAAGACAAGTTAAAGTGTAATGGTTGACCTTATATAAGAATATTGCAAATTACCAATTTTACCATTAGTAATTTCCCTGTCTGCTGTTTACGAATTTAGTACATTTTGTTCTTTTATTTTCAGTTAAAGTAGAAATGGATGATACCAATGTGCCGCCATACCAGACAATAATCAGAGGAAAAAAAAACTTAATAAAATGTCAACCTCAAGGACCTAATCCAACAATCACGTGGTATCGTCGGAATTTGTCAAACAAAATGAACTTGACCAGTAAGATTTTGTACTAACTTCTTCTTCTGCCTCTTGTCGTGACAGAAAAGGCTAGTTGTGACAAAAAAGACCTATTGTGACAGAAAATGCTTGTTGTGACAGAAAAGGCTTATAATGTCAGAAAAGGCTTGTCGTGACAGAAAAGGCTTGTTGTGACAGAAAAGGCTTGTTGTTAGGGAAAAGGCTTGTCATGGGGTAAAGGGCTTGTTGTGAGGGAAAAGGCTTGTCTTGAGGGAAAAAGCTTGTCCTGACGGAAAAGACTTAATCTTGACAGAAAAGGCTTGTCGTGAAGGAAAAGGCTGGTTGTGACAGAAAAGGCTTGTCGTGACAGAAAAGGCTTGTCGTGACAGAAAAGATGTGTCATGACAGAAAAGGCTTTTCATGACAGAAAAGGCTTGACGTGACAGAAAAGGCTTGTCGTGACAGGAAAGGCTTGTCGTGACAGTTTTTATCCTCTTGTAAATAAAAATTGACAGGGGTTTATGGAAGACTAGGCTTGAATGTCAATTCAGTATCCAAGTATAAGAAAGTTCCCTTGCTGAAAGGTTGTGGTTTTCTCTGGTTACTCCAGTTCCCTCTACTATTCCAGAACTGGCTGCCTCTATATGAGTGAAAGAATCTTGACACTCTTAATCCAATCCAGTTTTCCTTTTTTCTTGAATTTAAAAAAAGAGGTCTATACAGAAATGAACAAAATTGTTAGCTCAACTAGCTATAGTCAGCTGAGCTTATGACATGGCGAAGCGTTCGTGCGTGTGTGCGTAAACTTCAATCTTCTTCTTTGAAGCCACATGACCAAATGAAACCAAATTTGGTGAATGGTCCCTAGGTGGAGTAGATTAAAGTTTGTGATTTTCGGCCTGATCCTAAATCCAAGATGGCCACTGTTACTATAAATAGAAAAAAAACCAGGAAAATGGCCATAACATATTTATTTGTTGATCAGTTTGGTTCAAATTTGGTATATGGAATGTAGAACTCTGTTCATTTAATATATTTATAATGTTTTTCCATAACATTTGCCTTATTATTGGCAAATGAAACCAAAATTTGATGCGAGTTGTCCCTATGTGGGCTAGTCTTTTGTTGCCATGTTTGGCCTGCCAGTTGAGCAGCACAGGCCCTGTTGGGCCTCTCATTTCAATATACTTCTTCAAAGGAGTCGATTCCTTAATATTTGATTGGTTTATTTAGCATTAAGTGACTGCAATGGTCAGTTTAGAACAGCAGTGGTCAGTTTAGAACATCAGTGGTCAGTTTAGAACAGCTGTGGTCAGTTAAGAACTGCAGTGGTCAGTTTAGAACAGCTGTGGTCAGTTTAGAACTGCAGTGGTCAGTTTAGAACATCAGTGGTCAGTTTAGAACAGCTGTGGTCAGTTTAGAACTGCAGTGGTCAGTTTAGAACAGCTGTGGTCAGTTTAGAACATCTGTGGTCAGTTTAGAACTGCAGTGGTCAGTTTAGAAAATCAGTGGTCAGTTATGAACAGCTGTGGTCAGTTTAGAACAGCGGTGGTCAGTTTAGAACTGCAGTGGTCAGTTTAGAACAGCTGTGGTCAGTTTAGAATGCTGTGGTCAGTTTAGAACTGCAGCTGTTTGGGTTATGAACTGTACCATGCATCTAGTAAAATAGATTGTTTTTTGTCATTGCTTGAGAATAATTAAATTCGATTTAATTAAGTTCTAACAATTTCATTGGTTGAAAAGCAAAATTGGGTCGTTTCTCATTGACTCAAAATCACATGCTGAAGTCTTTGTGATGTAATCTAGAATATACTACTTTTAATACGCATCATTTTACATTGTTTGAAATTATTAAAAACAAAAATTACATAAAGTTTTTCCCTTCTAATTTTATTAAGTTGTTTTAAAATTAAATAAAAGCATTGAATCTGATTTTCATTCAGGTCATTGAGAAATAACCGGAATGAAAATCAGATTCAGAGCTAAATTAAATTGGTTCTGAACAACATGCAACCAAAAAACTACATATAAAGTTAAAGTTCAATGTCAAGGATTGAAAAAGAAAAAAAAAAAAAAAAAACTTTCGAAAATTGGCTTTTACAGGTTACAAACTGATGTTAAAAGAGTCGCACGTTTGTCGAAAAATGTGTTTGTTTGGTGGCTTTTATTAACTTCTGATGCTAAGTCTTTTTATTGTTGTATTTATAGGTTTGCCAAGATTTAATCAGGTGACCGAAGGTTTGAGTATTTTGAATGTTGAAGAAAAAGATGCTGATGTATATATTTGTAGAGCGGAAGCTGGCTCATCATATAAGATGAAAGCGATTAACGTGTCTGTTAATTGTAAGTTAAAATACAGACTGACTACTGTTATCGGGAAATTTTCATCTTAATTTTCTTTTCACACAAATTTTCAAGAAGGACAAAATTGTAAAAATAAAAATTTTGGGAATATTGTATTTTGATATATTTTACTTCCACTTGCATTGGCTGTCATTTGACGAGAAAAATTAATATCTGCCAATATCTTGATGTTTCAATATTTATGAAAAAATAACTGACTTTGATTTCCCCCTCCCTTTTACACTTTACTGAAATTTACTTATTCACAAATTCCTTCTCCATACCTTTGGTAAAGTGCTCACTCCATAAGTGGGAGGTTGTGGATTCAAACACTCACCAGGTCTGACCCAAGACGTGAGTAGTGATTGTTCTTTCGCAAAGCAATCGGCATTAGGAAATGAAAGTCACAGATCTTTCAGATGGGAACTTAAAATAAATGACGTCCCATGTCACGGTAGGCATGGCACGATAAAGAACCTGCTGTATAATGCCATCAGTGCAATGCACAGGCAAAATTTCTGCACTTTCGCCTATAGCGACATTTCGATATAAGTGAAATATTTTTGATTGGGATGACAAGCACCGTTACTCAACTAAACTTTTAAAAACGATTTCTCAACTCCTTACCAATATAATTTGAAGGGTTTGTGGTGTAAACGGTCAAAAAAGCACAGAACACATATGTGCTATATATGAACATTAAGGAAAAACAATTACTCAGTCAAATCCATGTGCAAGATCCATGGTGTAAGTTTTTTTTCTCGGCTCAATCAATAGAAGGACAAAACATAGATCATAACTAAAATATTTTATTTACAGGGCCTCCAACCATAACTCAAGGTCCACTTACTCAAGATGCGGTCGCTGGAACATCATTAATTTTGACATGTATAGCTGAAGGAAAGCCTAAAGCAAAATATGAATGGTTTAAGGTAATTTATAGTATAATACAGTGAAGTCTGTATATTAAGATAAGCAGTATAACCGATATATAAAGAAGAGTTAAATTTGGAAAAGAAGACTTTGCTGAAGGTCTGTCCAAAGAGTTTTTAGATTTGACTGCCAGAAGTTTGACTCTGTCATAAACACTGTTTTTTCAATGTACTCTCTTGGGTCTCCGTGGCCAAGTGGAATGAAGCACATACTTATAGATAACAGCTTCTCTCACCTCCTAGAGGTCCTTTGGAGGAGACCTTAAAAACTGATGTCACAACAGGCATGACAGGTTAAAGAACCCTCTCTGCACATTGCCAGGGGCATCAGTTGTCAAGTGGTCAAAAGTGTGCGCTAATGGATCACAGCACCTCACCACTTAGGTTTGAATCCCACTTGGGACAGATTCTAGTGTGAGAAAGTTTGTCAGTTTGCTTGCCCAAGGTCAGTGGTTTTCTCCAGGCACTGCAGTTTCCTCCACCATACCAGAACTGACTGCCTTGAAATAAGTGAACGAATCTTGACTTGGGCATAAAACACCATTACTCCACTCCACTCCTTCACATTGCCCTAAGCGTACTGCAGAGGTCAAAATTTCTGCGAGTTCACCTATAGCTGGTAATGTCTCGATATAAGTGAAATATTCTTGACTGGGATGTTAAACCTCATAAGTAAATCTGATCTCACCTCTTATGTTTGAGTCCTATTTAGGTAGGTCCTACTCTGAGAAAGCTTAAGGTTGATGGTGTACTCTGGAAAATTTTGTTTCTTCCACTAACCTTGAACTGACCTTAAAAAGTGGAAGATTCTTGATTGGGGAGTAAAATACCACTTATCAAATACAATTTACTATTTTATAATTTCTAATGGTATGACTTCTACGTTTTATGCATTTTGCCATCATTTATTCTCTCTCTCTCTCTCTCTCTCTCTCTCTCTCTCTCTCTCTCTCTCTCTCTCTCTGTCTCTCTCTCTCTCTCTCTCTCTTCTTCTCTCTCTCTCTCTCTCTCTCTCTCTCTCTCTCTCTCTCTCTCTCTCTCTCTCTCTCTCTCTGTCTCTCTCTCTCTCTCTCTCCTTCTTTCTTTCCTTTCTTTTTTATATCTTTACAAGATAGCCTGTTTTGGATATTTTTACTCTCTCTCTCTCTCTCTCTCTCTCTCTCTCTCTCTCTCTCTCATCCCTTTTGAGGGACAAAACTTTTGTTGCAAAATTGAATTTATTGGGTTTATTTAGTAAAAACAATCAAATAATATTGATTTTATTAAACTTGTTGAATTAAAATGTTTGTGTAACACTTGTGTGGTGCTCGTTCCATTAAAATATATAAACTGGTTTGATAAATGAAATACTACATTGGAGATCCTCTGTAGATATTTATCTGCAATGATCAAATTTTGAATCACTATCAGAGGTGTGAGATTGATTTTTTCTAAACACAAGAGATGGAAAAAATAATCCTGGGCAATGTCGGTAAAAAGCCTGTCTGGAGGGATTATTATTGTTCAGAAAAATCAATTGTATGCTGATAGCAACACAAGATTTATTTTCTTGGAAGAGCACATGAACATCAATTTATATGGAAAGGGAGGTAACTCCAGGTAAATGTTGAAAGCTTATCTTAAGAGTAAGCGCATGAGTAATTGTTTAAAGCCACATCAGTACTGTTGTAGCTATTCCTGGGTACAAAATATTAAGATATGAATCTCTTTGTTTAATTATTTGAACAAGTTACTGTCAAAATGAAGACACATGTAAATGTTTTGAAAAAAAAAATTAGTTGAGTAAAGTATTGTTTTTTTATGGCCCAGTCAAACTCATTTCACTTTTATCGAGGTTTTCAGATAAGATATGTAAAAGGAAACCAGAGACACGATGTTCAGTAATCAGACAGAATAATATCACACTAACATTTGCACAATTGTTGAAAATAATATTAGCCAGTTCTTGTTTTTCTGCCATGTTATGTCTAATGCAGCATCATAATGGGAGTCTCAGTGCCTCTCAACAACTGGGTTTGAATCCACTTCACTTGGGACAGATCTTAGTGTGAGAAAGTTTTTCTTTTAACTTGCCAAAGATTGGTGGTTTTCTCTGGCACTCTGCTTTCCTCCACTATCCCAGAACTGACCACTTCAAAATAGTGAAAGAATCTTGACTGGGGCGTAAACCACCATTACTCCACTCCACTCAACCTTATAATATACTTGCTTCTTGCAGGATCAACAAACAAATAAGTTAGCTGGATCAAGGTATGAAATCAATGAGCAAGATGGCGTTCTTAAAATCATCAACGTTATCAAAGAGGACAGCGGACAATACAAATGTCTAGCCAGTAATGGGGTACAATCACCTGCAGAGTCCACGGCAAAGATAACAGTTGTTGGTAAGTTGAAAGTATTTTACGGATGACAACAACTTTTTTTAATAAAAAATTGGGTCCCTTTTACAAATCGGAATTATATATATAGTGAAACCAAAATTCTACTGTTAAACTTTTTTGCTGGAATTTCCAGAGACACAGAAATAATATTACAGAAATCTGTCTAAAAAATTTGTAAAAGTATATGTCAAAAACTGCTAGGTTAAGACAGTCATTTAACTGGTAGAAGGTTTTGGGTTTTAGTCATTTAACTGGTAGAAGGTTTTGGGTTTTTAGCTCAAGTGAATATTACCATTTAGTTATTGATATTGAAGAAAATTAGCGATATTATACAATTATAGCATGGTGATTTCGGTCGATATGTGTTTTATCAACTGAAGAAAATCGATATCGACCAAGGACGTATTCTGAGGTTGATATAGATTTTCTTCAGTCGATAAAACACATATTGACCGAAATCACCATGCTACAATTGCTTTATTATTAAATCTGACCATAAATGTGTTGTTTCACCTTCAAAAATAAAGATCAAACATTCTTATATCAACAATAATTGTAAACTCGGACGCCATTTGAAAACAATGAATACAACGCAGAGCAGAAAACGATCACGGAAGAACCCGGGCACATGCTCCAAGTCAATATGATGTTTTTGCACGCACTTTTGTGCAATATGATATTTATCGCAAACCATGTGATGCAATCTAAGCCAATGGGAATGTTTAAATAATATGATAAAATAATAAACTATTGTTATTTTTTTAACAGTAAGACCCGAGGTTAGAGATATGAATGATGCTACTTTTGATGAGGGTGGCCAAGCGACAATAACCTGTAAGGGAACTGGTGATCCTGTCCCTGTTTTAACATGGTCTAAAGAAGGTGAATCTGGTAACTTTATCGAAGGACAACAAGAGGTAGGTCTGTTGAAGAAAAAAAACATTGTTAAAACTGGTAGTCAAGGCTGCAAAGACTAGTATTAAATGTCATAGGTTTTATCACCTTAAAGTTTATAATCAAGTTTTTGAGCAAAAACTTCAATGTTACAATGATGCAGTGATTTTGGGCATGAGTAGCTGAATGGTAAGTCACAAGTCTCAACACTAGCCTGATGAGCATAAGCACAGGCCTGATTATGTTTAGCACAGGCCAAGTGATTTTGCTATGGTATTTAAAAACTACCTTCTACCTTTCAGATTGGGAAAATTTGGACCCTTTTTATGTCACATATTACACTCAGAATTTTGAAATTCATTGCAAAGATCTTATATTGTGACAATATCTAACATTTTTTGTCTGTCAGAACAGTTTTAGGACAACTGGATTTAACTTAAACTATTTGATTCTGTATCACTGTTGCCTTTTTGGGGAATTTTAGTTGTCAAATTGGGAAATTTTAGTCTTATTTCTCAAGGGGAAACTACCTTTATTCAGTAGTAATTTTAGGCAAACAAAACCACTGAGGCCTGATATGATGAGCCTAAATACCAGCATGAATGAGCCTAAGCACTGAGCTAATGTGCTTAAGCACTGGTCTTGTGTGCCAAATCACAGGCCTGATGATCCTAAACACATACTTAATTAGGCTAAGCACTGGTCTTATGAGCATGTTATTAATATTGACTATGAGTTGATAATTTTACTTATCTTGACCACGCGATAAAGTTATAATTGACCATGAGGTGATAATGTTATTATTGACTATGAGGTGATAATGTTATTATTGACTGTGAGATGATAATGTTATTATTGACTATGAGGTGATTGTGTTATAATTGACTACAAGGTGATGATATTATAATTGACTGCTAAGTGATAATGTTATTATTGACTACATGGTGATAATGTTATAATTGACTATGAGATGATAATGGTATTATTGACTATGATGTGATTGTGTTATAATTGACTACAAGGTGATAATGTTATAATTGACTATGGTGTGATGTTATTTATCTTGGTGAAAATTTAATAATTGACTATGAGGTGATTATATTATTATTGACTATGAGATGTTAATGTTATAAACATTTACGGATTGATAATAATATAGGCTATGAGGTGATAATGATATTAATCTTTATGACAGGGTGAAAATTTAATTATTCTTGACTATGAGGTGATAATGTGACTATAGGGTGATAATGTTATAATTGACTACAGGTTGATAATGTTATAATTGGTCATGCGATGATAATGGTATTTATCTTGAAGACGGAGATAATTTATTATTCTTGACTATGAGGTGATAATGTTATTATTGACTATAGGTTGATAATGTTATAATTGACTACAGGGTGATAATGTTATAATATGCCATGAGATGATAATGTTATTTATTTTGAAGACAAGGAGATCATTTATTATTCTTGACTTTGAGGTTATGATGTTATTATTGACTATGGGGTGATAATGTTATAATTGACTACAAGGTGATGATGTTATAATTGGCCATGAGATGATAATGTTATTTATCTTGAAGACAGGGAGATAATTTATTATTCTTGACTTTGAGGTGATCATGCTATTATTGACTATGGGGTGATAATGTTATAATTGACTACAAGGTGATGATGTTATAATTGGCCATGAGATGATAATGTTATTAATCTTGAAGACAGGGAGATAATTTATTATTCTTGACTATGAGGTGATAATGTTATTATTGACTATAGGGTGATAATGTTATTATTGACTTCAGGGTGATAATGTTATAATTGGCCATGAGATGATAATGTTATTAATCTTGAAGACAGGGAAATAATTTTTTATTCTTGACTATGAGGTGATAATGTTATTATTGACTATAGGGTGATAATGTTATAATTGACTACAGGGTGATAATGTTATAATTGGCCATGAGATGATAATGTTATTTATCTTGAAGACAGGGAGATAATTTATTATTCTTGACTATGAGGTGATAATGTTATTATTGACTATAGGGTGATAATGTTATTATTGACTTCAGGGTGATAATGTTATAATTGGCCATGAGATGATAATGTTATTAATCTTGAAGACAGGGAAATAATTTTTTATTCTTGACTATGAGGTGATAATGTTATTATTGACTATGGGGTGATAATGTTACAATTGACTACAGGGTGATAATGTTATAATTGGCCATGAGATGATAATGTTATTTATCTTGAAGACAGGGAGATAATTTATTATTCTTGACTATGAGGTGATAATGTTATTATTTATTTTTTATAGATGATAATTTAATAATTGACTATGAGTCGATAATATTAGCCATGAGGTGATGTTTTTTATCATGATGACAGGGAGATAATATTATTATAACTGATTACAAGGTGATGATGTTATTAGTTCTGAATTAATGGCATAAATGATATTATTCATTTGTCTTCTCCAGGGTGATACAGATCTGTCGGTCAGCAGCACTACGGAACAAGAAGGGACAGAAACCATTGCTGTCTCTCTGCTGACCATTACTAACCTGGAAGAAGCTGATAAAGGAATCTACAAGTGCAAAGCCAAAAACAAAGCCGGTGAAGCCAGCAAAAATGTCAAACTAATCGTTCAATGTAAGTGTTTTCATTCTCACTTTATGTGCATCTTTTTTTTTTCCCTTTTGGCCTCAGATGAACAAATTCACTATGTTCAAAATATCCCTTATGTAACCTCCAAGTTTACAATTTAGGATATGATGTCATGATTTGAATATTTATGATGATCACCCTTTAAAAATCAGAACAACAATTTAAGGCTCTTTTCTATATTTTTCTACTTGAAAAAAGAATTAACTATATCTACTGCATCTTTGGACATCAATTCATTTTATGTACACACCTGTGAAATGGGTTGCATATTAGTTCTGTCTGTTCTGTCTGTCTGTCTGTCCCCAACATTTTCCGTGCATTTAAAGAACCACTGTTTTTCGGATTGATTTCAAACTTGGTCAACTTATTCCTTGTGATGAGACATTGTATGAGTTTGCAAATCAGATCACTAGGTTAAAGGTCAAATAACTATTAATAGATTAATAATTAAATTCTGTCTCCATGCATTTAAAGTTGCATTGTTTATCCCATTATCTCAATTTCTGTCAACTTTATTCTTTGTGATGAGACATCACATTGGATTGGAAATCAGATCACTAGTCAAAGGTCAGGTAACAGTTACGATAAATAGTAATTTGGTTTCCATCCATTTAAAGACAAACTGTTTGTTCTAAATTTGAGAAAACTTGGAAAGTTTCTGTTATAATATATTGTCTATTGCATTTTGCAAAAGAATTTGGACATATCGCCAGGTGAGCATAAAGTCCCATGGTTCTCTTGTTTTTTCAATTATATTTAATTATATTTTAGACACTCCAAACTTCAATGACCAGCCTTATACCAGTAAGTACACCTGGCCTAATCAAGTTGGCATGATTACCTGTGTAGCCAATGGAGTACCTCGTCCAGATATCAGATGGTTCAAAAATGGTACAGAAATAGCCACAGGTGGTCCAAATGCACAGTATTCAAAGGACCAAAACCCAACAGGACCAGAACAAGTTACAAGTAACCTGCGCACTGCAGTATGTAATTTTTTTTTGTTAAATTGTGGTCATTTGATTCAATAAGTAAATGATGAAATATAACAACAAAAATTATCTTTTTTTTTTTCACCTTTAAAGCAGCATTAAATTTATATATATATATATATATATATATTAAATAAATCACTTCTAATCAAAATCTGTAAGATTCATTTTCTAAAACTTCATTTATATTAGCTGTAAATAAGTAAATAAACGAAATTCTCTAACGGGTTGGTCACTTGTTTAACTATGAATGATATATGCTTTGAGCATGCCCTTTGATGTACAGAGACTCAAATGAATCAAACCAGGGAAACCCGACAAATTGCATTAATTATCTGTCAGTAATATCTCAATGTATTCCCAATGATTTTGTTTATTCCGAATGACAAATTCAATAAAATTCTGGGTTTAATTTATCGTATTTCACAAATTTGGAAATTGTGTTTACACAACCTGGTTTTTAGCTCAACTGGCTAAAGCCAGTTGAGCTTATAGCATGGTGCGTGCGTCCGTCCGTCCGTTAACAGCAAAAACTCAGAAACAACTGGGCCAATTTTAACAAAACTTTGCAGGAATGATCCCTACAAGGAGTAGATGAAAATTTTTACAATTGGTTTCCATGGCAACAAAAAGTAGGTCACAGTGACCTAGAATGCAAAAAACCTAAAATAAGCTTCTTCTCTGAAACCATAGGTTATATGCAAAATCTGATGTGATATTTAGCTTATAGACACCCTTAAACATATAGGTTATACATTTCGTGAAATTCTGTCAAAAACTAGTTTACGCGTTTTGAGCGTTTTTTTGTCAAACTTCATAAAAAGTGAAAATAAGGCTTATAATGAGATATCAACTTTGAAAATCTTCTTCTCTGAAACCATGAAGCCTTAAGCTTTCATATTTGGCAGATAATATCAGCTTGAGGCCCTTCACCAGGTTTTTACAAATGGTGGCCCTTGGTCCATTTTTGGCCCCACCCCAGGGGTCCATATATCTGCATATGCATATATGGCTTATAATTGAAAATCTTCTCTGAAACCATAAAGCAATAAGCTTTCATATTTGGCAGTAAATATCATCTTGAGGCGCTTTACCAAGTTTGTACAAATGGTGGCCCTCTGTCTATTTATGGCCCCACCCCATGGGTCCATATATCTGCATATGGATATATGGTTTATAATGAGATATCAACTTTGAAAATCTTCTTCTCTGAAACCATGAAGCCTTTAGCTTTCATATTTGGCAGTTAATATCAGCTTGAGCCCCTTTACCAAGTTTGTACAAATGGTGGCCCCTTGTCCAATTTTGGCCCCACCCTAGGGGTCCATATATCTGCATATGCATATATTGGAAATATGTTTAAAAATATTCTTCTCTGAAACTGTAGGGCCTAAAGCTTTCATATTTGGCAGTTAATATCATCTTGAGGCCCATTACAAAGTTTGTACAAATGGTGGCCCTCAGTCCATTTTCGGCCCCAACCCAGGGGTCCATATATTTGCATATGGATATATGGCTTATAATGAGATATCAACTTTGAAAATCTTCTTCTCTGAAACCATGAAGCCTTTAGCTTTCATATTTGGCAGTTAATATCAGCTTGAGCCCCTTTACCAAGTTTGTACAAATGGTGGCCCCTGTCCATTTTTGGCCCCACCAAAGGGGGGCAATATATCTACATGTGCATATATGGGAAATCAAATTTAACTTCTTCTCTGAAACTTTTGGGCCTCTTGTTTTATGACATAACCATGTTCTTTAATTAAATCCTACACGCCTTCATCTCGCTGGGAAATTACTGCTATTTCTATATTTATTCGAGCTTTTATCATTGAACCAAAAATAACAATCAGTTTATAGTGTTTACATCTGTCTGTCAGCTTCGTCTAAATCTTGTCCACTTCATAACTTTCACGTCAATGGATGCATTTTGATCAAACTTGTGCACAAATGTGTACTAACATGACACTGTTGCATATCAAATTCAGAGATATGTAGGTCAGAGGTCACAGGCACAAGGTCATATCTTAGATTTAGCCCTGTGGGTGATAATTTTTTTAAAGAGATTGTCTTAGGATTTATTTGAGCCTGTCAGAGTTGTTTCTCAGAATAACATCAGTTTTATTGGAAATCGACCAATTATGTAAATGCATCTAAATGGCCATTTAAGCTGTTTAAACCCAATTATGTCTCTTGTTTTTGGTATGTTTTCATAGGAACAGATTATTATATTTTATACTTTCTTTTGTGTATTTTTTAGATGGAAATAAATTTTGGTAATATAGAAAGCATTATTGGAAAATATCGGTGTTTAGCAAGCAACGTAATAGGCAGTACATCTAAAAATATTACTTTAGATAAAGCTGGTAAGTATTTAATTTGTATAAGTATTTGTTTTGGCTGTTTATTATTTTTTTAATATTGGTATTAAATTAATTTTCACCGATATTAATACACTTCAACATTAATGCTAGCTCACCTGACTCGGGAAACATTGCCAGCACCAATATTAATACAGGCTAAATATTTGAGATCCTTAGGAGCGCCAAATATAATGCACATTTATATGAACATTTATACAATATTCTTTTTCTGTTTATACCAACAAAGTTTAAATTTTTAATATATCGTATTTGTCTGAATGGCTGCCTTTTTTTTTTTTAGCTCACCTGAGCTGAAGGCTCAGATGAGCTATTGCGATGGTTCACCGTTCCGTCGTGTGTCGTGCGTCGTGCGTTAACTTTTAACATTTTAATCATCTCCTCTAAAACTACCAAACCAAATTTGATGAAACTTGGTGTTTATGATGCCTGGATAAAGGCCTTTCAGATTTGCACAAATGAAGGAGTTATGTCCCCTTGGGGCCCCCATAAGGGGGAAATAGTGAAAAACTTTAAAAATCTTCTCCTCTGAATCTACAAGAGATATACCTTAGTTATTTCATTTATAACATCCTTAGGTCATGTAGTTTCAGATTTGCACAAATGGTAGCCATGGGGCTCAAATTGGGAAATGGTAAGGTACTTAGTGTTGAAATTGCTAAAAATTATGTATTTATCACTATATCTTGAAAACTGTTAACTTTTTGTATAGGCATGTATATTAGAATATTGTAGGTATTGCAACAACGATCATTTTGATATATGGTCATATGTTGAAAGGTCAAGGTCACAGCTGCAAAAGAAGAATTAAATTGCTTATTATTTGAAAACTATTTTTGAATTTTGAAAATGTAGAGTGTCTTTATATTATCCATAGATGACATTTTTGAATTTTGAAAATGTATAGCATCTTAAATTGTACTAATAGATGACACGAATGAATTTTGAAATAAATAAATCTGGAATATTACAGATGATTAAAATTTTGAATTCTGAAATGTATAATGTCATAAAATTTACTGTTAGATGGCAATATTGAATTCATATAAATGTAGGATGATTTGTATTTTACAGCTAGACCTCGCATGCCGAAGGTGACATTGTTGCCAAATGACACGCCTACAACTGTAACTATGGTGGCATCAATAACAGATGTACAAAAGGGGCCACCAGTTGAAACAATGCAAGTTACCATCAAAGGAGGCGGAAAGGAAGACCAAAAGAACTACCCAGTTGGTAAGATATAATGATTGTGATTCAATATGTTGTACAAGACATCGATGTCATGTCATGTCATGTCATCACTTGTGGGTATTATGTGTTTGTGTGGAGAGTAGTGATTTCACGATAATGGAGTAGAATTGAATAATGGTTGCTGACTGTACAACATCACCTACAATCAATTCTCTTTTGGAAGAACCGATGCCATTGCTGCTAGTTTATTTTTTGGCGTGAAATTATGCAAAGGGAGTTAACTCTTTGCATAGAAATGGTGGAAAATGCTGGTATAGAAGAAAAAGACAAAAACAGCCTTTATAGCTACTTTGGGAAAACAAAATCAAGCATATTGAGATTTTTTTTAGTTAAAAAAACTGTGGAAGAGACCACAAACAAAGGAAAATTTAAACATGCAAACCGTGATTTGCAAGCTATGTATGAAGTCGTATGCTAACAAAGGTATGGACTTAAGATGTTACAAATGTATCTTCATTACCGCTCACTCTATTTATTAACAAAGCCAATGTCAAAGTTTCTGATTATTATTGGATTCATAATCATTTTTTTGCCATGTCATGTCATCTACATAGACATGAACATAGTTCAGTCACTTGTAGTGTGTGTGTGTGTGTGTTTGTGTGTGTGTGTGTTTGTGTGTGTGTGTCACTGCAAGCATGTGTCTCTTAGCTTTTCCTCTTAAACAACTGGCCAATTGTAAATCAAATTTGGTTTATAAAATCACAAGTTGGAGTAGAGTGATGCTTGTATAATTTAGCTTTCCATAACATTTAAGATGGCAATCAATGCTATAAAACAATGGATAGATGATTTATTTATGTTTTGTATTGACTCATTCAGTTATTTGTGATATAAAGCAGTATAAAATACAAATATACAATTTTAAGTTTTGTTTAGCATTAGGAGTGGGTTAGTGGTTGCATATTGGGGAGTTTTGTTAGCAATGGGTGTGTCTTAGTTTTGAGTGGGAGTGGGAGTCGCTTAGTGGTTGCAAATAGGGAGTTTAGTGAGCAATGGGTGAATCTTAGTTTGAAGTGGGAGTATATTAATTAGCAGTGGGAGTGGCTTAGTGGTTGCATATAAGGGATTTTTGTTAGCAATGGGTGTCTTTGTTAGAAGTGGGAGTATCTTAATCAGCAGTGGGAGTGGCTCAGTGGTTGCATATGGGGGAGTTTAGCGAGCAATGGGTGAAGTGGGAGAATCTTAATTAGCAGTGGGAGTGGCTCAGTGGTTGCAAATGGGGGAGTTTAACGAGCAATGGGTGTGTCTTAGTTAGAAGTGACAGCATCTTAATCAGCAGTGGGAGTGGCTTAGTGGTTGCATCTAGGGGAGTTTTGTTAGCAATGGGTGTGTCTTAGTTTGGAGTGGGAGTGGGAGTGGCTCAGTGGTTGCAAATGGGGGAGTTTAACAAGCAATGGGTGTGTCTTAGTTAGAAGTGACAGCATCTTAATCAGCAGTGGGATTGGCTTAGTGTTGCATCTAGGGGAGTTTTGTTAGCAATGGGTGTATCTTTGTTAGAAGTAGGAGTATCGTAATTAGCATTGGGAGTGGCTTAGTGGTTGCATATGGGGGAGTTTAGCGAGCAATGGGTGTGTCTTAGTTTGAAGTGGGAGTATCTTAATTAGCAGTGGGAGTGGCTCAGTGGTTGCATATAGGGGAGTTTAGTGAGCAATGGGTGTATCTTTGTTAGAAGTGGGAGTATCTTAATTAGCAGTGGGAGTGACCAAATAAGAGTGCTTTAGGGAATTGGAGTGTCCAGAGAAAAAATCCTCAATCTTCAGCAAGTGAACTGACAAATTTTCTTATATCAAGAAATTTTTGAACATAATCAGTGAAGAAAAATAGTGCCATGAGACTTCTCAGCCATTGACTTTTCTATTCATGCTTTAAAAATGCTATATGTGGACCAAAATTACTTTGGTTTTAGTGAAGGAAAAGGTGGAAGCAGTTTATTATATATATATATATATATATATATATATATATATATATATATATATATATGTTGTATCACTTTATTTTACAGATCAAAATGGAGCATCTAATATTAAGATAACAGGTTTAACACCAAACACTCCGTATGAATTTTTGATTAAAGCAAGAAGTGCTGCTGGAACAAGTGATCCATTTAGACAAGATCATACAACACAAAGTGAACGTATGTTTAACTCTCTCTCATTCTCTCTCTCTTTCTCACTCTTTCATTTTCTTTCTCTTTCTCTGTTGCTCTCTCTCTCTCTCTCTCTCATATAGCATATATTTATCTGACAAATTACAGACAGTTTCTATAGACTGCTAACTGCTAAAATCATGTGTCACACACACAAAGATACGTGTGTGTGCTTGCTGCATATGCTTTATGTGACTTGCAAAAATTGATCACATTTTAGGATTATTGTTTAAACCTGCAGTATGGGATAGGAAAATCAATTACTCTTCATAATATAAGAGGAGATGCACATTAATTGATTAAATGCGTTTTATGTCCCAGTCAAAAATATGGTACGTTACAGCCTGGTTTTGGGGGTTTCGGTACTTTCGGTACTTTGATTTCAGCCTGGTTAGTTTTGGTGCTATATAGAGGGGAATTTAGTTCGCAATAAATTGAGAGAAGCTTATTAAAAAATAGGAAAAAAATAGAAGAAATTGATTTTGGGACGTAAAGGAAATGTTGTCATAAGTGAAGTAGAAAGTATTTTGTGGTGCTTAAAACAAGGCTTTTCTATCCAAAAAAAACTTGATTAAATCATGTGACAGTATGAAATTAAATCATGTGACAGTATAAGATTAAATCATGTGACAGTATGAAATTAAATCATGTGACAGTATGAAATTAAATCATGTGACAGTATAAGATTAAATCATGTGACAGTACAAGATAAAATCATGTGACATTTTAAGTAATATTTTTGGTATAAGTTACGTAGATGACTTTGGATCATATTTTTTTGATGAAAATGAGTAATGTTTAGGATTTGATTCTTTTAGTTAAATAGTTTTATTATAATTTACAGGTAAACCATACAAAATTGTAATCAAGACGCCAAATGCTGATGGGAAATATCCAAACAAGTTCCTTCTCAATTGGAATGTACCAGACAATGGAGGGTCACCCATAACGGCCATCAATATAAAATATCGATTGGTTTGTATTTAGTCTTTTTATATATTTATTTATATATCATACATTGTCATCCATGTAGGGTCACCCATAACGGCCATCAATATAAAATATCGATTGGTTTGTTTTTAGTCTTTTTATATATTTATTTATATATCATACATTGTCATCCATGTAGGGTCACCCATAACGGCCATCAATATAAAATATCGATTGGTTTGTATTTAGTCTTTTTATATATTTATTTATATATCATACATTGTCATCCATGTAGGGTCATCCATAACGGCCATCAATATAAAATATCGATTGGTTTGTATTTAGTCTTTTTATATATTTATTTATATATCATACATTGTCATCCATGTGGGGTCATCCATAACGGCCATCAATATAAAATATCGATTGGTTTGTATTTAGTCATTTTATATATTTATTTATATATCATACATTGTCATCCATGTAGGGTCACCCATAACGGCCATCAATATAAAATATCGATTGGTTTGTATTTAGTCTATTTATATATTTATTTATATATCATACATTGTCATCCATGTAGGGTCATCCATAACGGCCATCAATATAAAATATTGATTGGTTTGTATTTAGTCTATTTATATATTTATTTATATATCATACATTGTCATACATGTAGGGTCACCCATAACGGCCATCAATATAAAATATCGATTGGTTTGTATTTAGTCTATTTATATATTTATTTATATATCATACATTGTCATCCATGTAGGGTCACCCATAACGGCCATCAATATAAAATATCGATTGGTTTGTATTTAGTCTTTTTTATATATTTATTTATATATCATACATTGTCATCCATGTAGGGTCATCCATAACGGCCATCAATATAAAATATCGATTGGTTTGTATTTAGTCTTTTTATATATTTATTTATATATCATACATTGTCATCCATGTAGGGTCATCCATAACGGCCATCAATATAAAATATCGATTGGTTTGTATTTAGTCTTTTTATATATTTATTTATATATCATACATTGTCATCCATGTAGGGTCACCCATAACGGCCATCAATATAAAATATCGATTGGTTTGTATTTAGTCTATTTATATATTTGTTTATATATCATACATTGTCATCCATGTAGGGTCACCCATAACGGCCATCAATATAAAATATCGATTGGTTTGTATTTAGTCTATTTATATATTTGTTTATATATCATACATTGTCATACATGTAGGGTCACCCATAATGGCCATCAATATAAAATATCGATTGGTTTGTATTTAGTCTATTTATATATTTATTTATATATCATACATTGTCATACATGTAGGGTCACCCATAACGGCCATCAATATAAAATATCGATTGGTTTGTATTTAGTCTATTCATATATCTTATACCATCAATATTCAAATCTTGGAGATGAGAGGCACTGTGATCCATTAGCATCCATTAGACCACTCAGCCTCAAAGACATCCATTTTGTTTAGGTTTCTGTTGTCTTCAAACATCCAGGAACAAACTCGCTCAATATAATTCAAGTGATGAAATGAAAATAAATCCAGACGCAAAAATAAAAATACCATTATTTCACTCCACATATAACATTTTAATTTAACCAACAATTTTTCAAAATGAAATTTTATGTAGGTGAAAATTAAAAATAGATGACCCAGTATCTTTTTACATTTACAGGTTATTGTTAGAGATGAAAAAAATAACGAAAATCGCTACCAGATGAAGGATTATCTGGAAAATTTTTCAGATTTGCCTCCCTCACAAGGAAATACTGTAAGCAAAGAGATATCTGGGCTGAAGCCAGATTCATATTACGAAGTTCAGGTCACGGCTACTAATAGACACGGTACATCTGATCCGGAATCATTTATTTTTAAAACAAGTAAAGGTAAGTAACAGAAAATTATCTCCCTTTTATTATAATGTAACAGAAAATTATCTCCCTTTTATCGTAATTTTTCTGTCTTGAGATTTGCCTTATTACCAGGAGAAACTGTAACATTTTGAAGAACAACAATTTCTGTTGAATGTGGAATGGTATATATGACTGAGTTAGGATTGCCAATTTCGCCATTGGCAATTTTTTTTTTTTTTTTTTAAAAATGTGACAGAAATTGGGCAAATTTTTTGGCTACATAAAATGTTTTTGATGTCCAAATAAAAGACAGTGTTAGTGGAATTTTTTTTATCAGAACATACCTGATGGTGACAAAAATAATTGGCAACGTCTGTTACAATTGCTGTTATTTCTGTTAGTTGACATTTTCTGTAAAAAAAAGGGGTGGGGGTGGGGTGGGGGGTAATTCTTGAAATTTACCGCTTCAACTTTTTTCCACACTGTTTTGTGCACCAATGTTAATGGTATTGATCTCATATTATTTGTCTTTTTCAGTATTTAGCCCACTTTTAAGCCATTAGCAGTGGCTTCCTAAAAATTTTAACCAGTAAGCACCACTAATTTTTTTTTTTTTTTTTTTTTTTTTTTTTTTTTTTTGAGAGAGAGTGTTTTATATGATAAATTTATTCCTATTTTTTTAGGCTCCACCCCTTTAATTTTACTTCATTTGTTATTCAAATATTGGATATGACATTTGCTTTGGCTTCACTGGATGAGTTATGCAGTAGAATGCACTTTCTCAATTAACTGTGAAAGCTGATTATCAATCCTTATATTTACAATCCTTTTAAACTTTTTTTAATGACCACAAAATATAACTAAAATTTAATACCTTCTTAAATAAATAACAACAGTAAATTGACTTTTCCAACTTTCAATGATGTCATGACTTCACGTGTCCTACTCTACTACATTGATTTTTGCATAGATTTGATCTTAAATACTGCATTGAAGCCAAACAAATGTGATTGTTTAAATACAGGCAGAGTAACCAATGGTCTTTATTTAGAGGTGGTCACTATTACAGGTTTTATTAAACAGACCTTATAGAAATTTGGTCTTTATTTAGAGGTGGTCACTATTACAGGTTGTATTAAACAGACCTTATAGAAATTTGGTCTGTATGTAATGGTGGTCAATATTACAGGTTTTGCTGTATCTTATTACGAATTCAGGTCAGTTTTGAGGAACTTTTAAAGTTGTCATTAATGTACACCAAATTTCCTCATTTTTAAATCTTAAGTATAAGTATTTTAAGTTTCACAAGGTGAATAGATATTTAAAATTTGATAACTAGATAATGAACTCGGACAATATTGCAGGTGTTGTCAAAGCAGGCCAAGAGGACGGTAAGCCTTCCCAGTTGTCAGCATTGCAAATGGCTTCTTTTTTACTTGCAACCCTCAATCTCATAAATTTTCTATCATTTCAACCATTTCTATTTTGCTGGAAAAAAATTTATAAAAGTAGATTGAAATAATAATAATAATAATAAAATCTTCAGTTTCTTTACAGTTGGGTTTGATGTTTTAGCAGCATATTTAGTTATGATTTTAAACTGGTTGAAATGAAAGAGATTTTCATATTGAATGATCAGGTGCTGTGCTGATTTTTAATCCTTACTCTTTTATGATAATGGAATTCGCCAGTTTACCACGTGATCAATACCTCTTAACATTTGTGCGGAATGAAATTGATAACATCTACATCAAATATTCCCGAAAAAACGTCGTTATTACGAGAAAACGTAACTTTATGCGATTCCGTTGTCAATAGAAATAATTGTCCCGCACAAACGCTATGAGGTATCACGTGATAGACTGGCGAATTCCATTCAGATAGAATGGGTTAAACACTTTGCTGACTGATACGTGAGAAGTGTTTTTGCTCACAATTACAATTTTAAAACTTACAATGCCATGATACAAGGTGTTATTATTTCCCGTTTGTTTTTCCTAATACAGAAAAAAAGATTTAAAACCATCGTCTCAGAATTATATGTAATTGCCATGTATTTCGATTTTAGTTTCAAATTTTAATGAAGATTACCAAAAATTTTGTAGAGACAGTGTACAAAACGTAAATTAACAGCCTTTAAAAAAGGTAAACTTCTTTTAGAACTCATCAACATCTGTTTTTGAAAAATTACATTTCAATAAATTTATAGAAAGTGAACTCCCATTCTCTCCCAAGTTTCCCCTTATTTTGGCTTTTTTGAGTGGCTACAGATTACAAATGTAGCCTTAAACATCAAATCACCAATTAACCCACCATTTTTCTCCAACACAAAAATGCGGAATAACAGAAGTAATGTTTTAAAAATCAGCAGGCACCATAAATAATATGTATAAGAATGGCCTTGCAATGCTGTTTTAAAACCCACTGTTCAGTTCTACATTGTTATGTTTCAAGTTTAATTTGTTGCATTGTTTTATCATGTTGATTTTAGACTCAGCAAAATGATTATTTAAAAAAGAAATAACTGATCACAAACCTAATATATGTATTTTGTCTTTCTTTTATAGCATCCTTGTATTATACATAACTTATATGGATTAAAATCCCTCGCTTTCTTCTGTTTTGTCATGACAAATTGACACATGATGCCTTTTTTATTTGTCCATGTTTTTTTTTTTTTTTTAATAGAAATTTTATTGGTAAATTTATGTATTTCATAAATAAAAAATAGGATTCCTTTCATGATAGTTCAGAATCATTCTTCTCTCAAATGAATACCAGAGAAGTGACACGAAATTTTTTTTTTACTACACTCTCATATATACCACCTGGGTTCCAATCCCACTCGGTTCGAGAAAATTTATTAGTACACTTGCCGAAGGTCTGTGGTTTTCTCTGTGCATTGGGTTTCCCTCACCACCCCAGAACTGACCTTCTTGAAATTAGTGAAAGAATCTTGACAGGGGTGTAAAACACCATTACTCCACTCTACTCCACTCCATGAAGTTCTCAGAAAAAGTCCTGTTTCGAGTCCTTAACTAATTCTTGGTCAGGTTGTGCAGTAAGCAAATCGGGGTCAAAGTAAGGTGATTGTTGGTGAGTTGTCAGCTGGGCTGGGCAGGCAAATTTTTATCCATTTTGTGAAATCAAATCCTCCTACAGTTTTCAACCTAAAACAACGAAATGCCACAGAATGTTTCTATATATAAATTTATATTTGTAAATATGTGCATGTTTTAATGTCTGTAACTATTATTCTTTAGAGATGTTGTCTTTACAAACTGCAATCAGTAGGATTTCTACAAAAACATTTTGAACGAATGATGCCAAGTCTCTTGTGGGTGGTCAGAATATTGTTTTATGCCCCATTACATCACTCATACCTTGTCCGTCTTTCTTGAATGATTGAGAAACAGATAACTTGGGAAAGGGAGGAATACCAAACTTTGACTAGCAACTTATCTCATGTATAGATCTGCTTGATTGGATTTGAAAATAATTTGTGAAATAAACTAAGGTGCTTGAACCACTGAGTCACACAATCGTGAGGTCTCCAGTTAATACTTCTTTTTATTATACATCTAATAACTGTAACCCAATAATAATTCACTATTACTATCACGTGTTCATACAAGAAAAAGCTGTACATCCGTACAGAAAAACCCATATTTCACGTGCCAAAAACCCATATTGGTAGGTTGCGACCTTACATAAAATCCATATTTTGCATGCAATTTGGCACGCAAATACTATGTGATCAGTTCATAATAACCCAATTGACCAAGTCGTTTAAGCGTACATATTTAGGTTCTAAAGCAACGATACAAAAGGGAATGATCGATTTATTGTTTATTTTTTTTGGACACAAAGAACAATTGTAAAGCTGTCAATATTACTTTTATTAAAGTTAAAATTCCAGTTAGTTTCATAGCAACAGTCTTTACATTTCAATGTACAAGTAATTGCAAATATTGTAGTGAAACTATTAAATAATTGAAACAATTTTCGTTTTCTGTAATCTGTATTTGAAATGTACAGAATATGTTAAAAACGTATTAATTTTAGCGTATACAAATTTTAGTGTGTGCGAATTTCAGGGTGTATGAATTTTAGCGCAGATGATAATGTTGATAATGTGAATAATAAATAGTGAATAATGTGTTAAGATGTATAATAAAAAGATTATTATACAATTTACTGTACAATATGGATTTTTATTGGACTCGTCTATGGCGTCTCGTCCAATACAGTTTTTTTCTACACAACATGGACGGGTCCAATAAAAATCCATATTGTACAGTAAATTGTATAATAACCTTATAGTCTCATTAGATTATCTTAAATAACTTTGTCTTGTATAAAATGATAGCATCACCTAAACACAATCACATACGACTTATTAAGAGAATGAAAATGTTTTATAAACACACACACACACACACCCACACACACACACACAAGGAAAAATGCATTAGGATGTAGAAACTGTTGATCAAGATAATTTTTTTCTTACATTCTAAATTGTATTCTTCAGAAACAGTTTTCTGATTTTAATTTGTACTCTCTCTCTCTCTCTCTCTCTTCTCTCTCTCTCTCTCTCTCAGAAATGAAGTGTATGTGTCTGTGTGTGTGTGCTGGAATTTAGGCCTCTCTCTCTCTCTCTCTCTCTCTCTCTCTCTCTCTCTCTCTCAGAAATGAAGTGTGTGTGTCTGTGTGTGCTGGAATTTAGGCCTCTCTCTCTCTCTCTCTCTCTCTCTCTCTCTCTCTCTCTCTCTCTCCAAAGTTTAAGTTCACTCATTTTAAAAATGATCTTGCAGAAAGAACATAAAAGTAATGCGCAGTTTAAACAGAATTAAACGTTGTGGATAAAATTCGTGATTAAATATGTGCAAGAATTATATTATCAGTGGAATGGTTATTTTTTTCTTTATGCTAATTTGTTGATCTTTTTTGTATTTATTTTAATTTATTCTATATGTATGTTTTTTGCATGGTTTATGCATGTAAGATAAGTATACAGTCAAACTTGGTTATATTGAAATCCAAGGGACTGCAGGTTTCTTTTCAAATTAACCAAATTTCAATTTATCCAAAGTTGACACAAAAAATTTTAAGTTGATTTGCAAATGTAAATGCCTGTAAAATTTTTTAACTTTGCACCTATTTTTAATTGTTTCCTTTTTGTTGGATTAAGCCATCCTGTGTGTTCTATTCTTAATTTTGAAATAAAGACAAATGACTCAAAGTGAATATGGTTCATATTTTATTTTTATTCAGATTCAGAGAACTGCTCACCTACTCACATGTGTTTTTGTGTCTACAAACATGTATTTTGTTATCAATGTATACCTGTAAAGTTTTACCTGAGCGACTTCAAATTAACCGTTATCAAAACAATGCTTAAGTGGTTCAGGTGACTTAGATAAATCTATCAAATTAGCTGAAATTTCAATCAAAGCGAGTTCAATATAAACAGGAAAAAAATGAATGAAATTTGCAGGGGAAATGAATTTATTGCAATGTAAGCAATTTTTCAAAATAAGAGAGTTCAATTTATCCAAGTTAAACTGTATTTAAAAACAAGACTGCTATGATATAGAGTGTTGTAACCCGATATCAGATTTGTATCAATCAGTATTTATATCAGTCAGGCAGTGCTAACCCTTTTTGTTTTCACAACATACTGACAAAATCAAAAGTACAATTTTAACATCTTAAACATTAAAAAAATAATTAAATGAATATAAGTTTTTGTAATTTTGCATAAATTGGTATCTTTAGTATACAAAAGTTAAGTTTTAATAAAAATTTAATGTGTTCATGATATTTCACGAAGAATCTTTATATTGAAAAATGAATTCGGGGTATGATTTTTCTTGAAAATTTTTGGGTTTTTTGTAAAGTCAGGATAGGGTCAAATTTCTGAGACTTTGTTTGTACTGATATGACAAAATTTAAAAGGGTAAAATCCTGGGACCTATAACATGAATTTACAAAATACAAGAAATATTTCATTATCCAATATTTAATTAAATATTTCAACAAACTAGATGTGTTGTTGAAATTTTATATTAATTTTTAAGACACTGACAGAGGTGTTTAAAAATATTGAGAAATAAAAACAAAACTATGAAAACAGTTAAATGAATTATTGCATACATCATGCAATGTATTACCCCAAGAATGCAACAAACTACCCACTTGCCTTTTGAACAAGGGACATAACTCTGACACATTCTGTATTCATTACAACAGCATATTCCAATTAACTTGAATTAAGAATGGTTAAGTAGTAACTGGAAATTGATATGTTCATCCGCAGTTACTGTGAAATATTTCTGTAGAAAGAAAACTGATGCTGCTAAGGGGAAAGAGAGAGAGAGGGGGGGGGGGGAGAGAGTTGCCTCTATATAATGGTGTTGTCAGAAGAGAGAAAGAGAGAGAGAAAGTTTAGGTATGACAATTGTAAATTATTGACATTTAAAAGAGAGAGAGAGAGAGAGAGAGAGAGAGAGAGAGTGTGTGTGTGTGTGTGTGTGTGTGTGTGTGTGTGTGTGTGTGTGTGTGTGAACAGGTATGATGATTGTAAATTATTGACATTTGAGAGAGAGAGAGAGAGAGAGAGTCTAGGTATGACAATTTAAAATTATGGAATTAAAACGAGAAAGAGAGTTCAGGCATGAGAATTGTAAATTATTGAAATTAAAGGGAGAGAATTCAGGTATTACAATCGTAAATTATTCACATTCAAGAGAGAGATGTGGGGTAAAAATTCAGGTGTAACAGTGTTAAGTTAGTGCCATTGAAACTTATCTTGTGTAAATAACTACAGTACAATCTATGTTATTAACATTGATTTCAATACTGTATAGGAAATTAAACTGTGTTGTCTGAAAGTACCTGTCTAAAACGGACATTTTTTTCTCGGATTAGCAGTACTTACAGGTTTTATTGGAAATCATTCTGTTAATAGAAATATATGCAGAGATAATAAGAGTAAATTGTTAAGGAAATAAACCTTAGTTAACTAAAAGATTTTTTAAAAAAGGATGATTCTGGAAAAATGTCTCATGAACCATATAGCTAACCCTCTTCAATTTTACTGTAAGATTCTCAATATACCCATTTAGTAGTAAGCCACTAGACACAACCTAGTCTCGATTACTATCCTACTATCTTTAAGTTTTTATTTATTTATATTTATTTATTTATATTTATGTATTTATTTTTTATTATTATCATTATTATTATTTATTTATTTATTTATTTATTTTAATTTATGTATTTTATTTATTTATTTATTTATTATTTATTTATTTATTTTATTTAGTTTATTTCTTTTTGGGGGAGACATATTTAACTTGCTAGCTGTAGGAGTATAAGATAAACCATCTGGAGTGTTGAAGTGGAGGTTTGCTTGCAATCCAAGTGTGATGATACTTTACATAACGATAATCTTAATTTGTCTTGATTACCTCCCTTGTCCTGATTACCTCCCTTACCAATGAACATTAGAAGGATAATAACCCTTTTCATAGAAGAACTTCCAAAACCTCTGCAATGTGTCAATGGTACCCCTTGATTTATTTTTTAAAATGATAACCCCCTTATGATGTAAGAAAAGCCAATGAGATACATACTCATGTGCTTTATTTCATCTTCATCTAACGATGTTTAAAAGTAACCTCAAGGTTTAAAATTATAACTTCTTGGAACACAGCAATGTTTTTAGTGCCTATTGTTTGACAATTATGCAAAATCACACACATGTAGTTTTATAACTGTAGCTGACCACAAGAGTTTTTGTGCGGACAGGATGCATTACACAAGTGTGTTCTGCAGTTGATACAGTATGGATATATCTCTCACAATTTCTGTGGTATTTTAAATGTTGTAAACTAATGTTCATGTTGTATTTTTCCAAACCATTGTTCTTTGTATAAAAATATAACACTAGGTAGAAAACATCTTGATGGTAAAATGGAGAGGTACTAGTCTGCACTCCTCTGATTCTAAGTAAAACATTTTATAATCAAAACCCAATGTTAATGAATTTAGAAATGCATATTCAAATTAACGGAAAACTTTAATTGGTCTATGCTTACGTACTTCATTTTTGTCGAGGCTTGCATTGCCATAAGGAGAGACTTATGTGTTACTTTTTCGATGTCACCGTAGGCAGTGGTGGCGGCATGTCAAAATGTGAAAGTTTATATTAATGTAATGTATTTTCTACTCAATCAAAAACTAACCAGGCGAGACATTTAATTTCATCGAATTCTTGTTTAAGAATAATCAAGTGAACACAATTTAATGAAACTTGAAATATAAACAAACTGAGAGTTGATGGAGTGCAATACCTATGTAGACATGGTCTTGCAGCCAATATGTAGACTCAAGGTAGATTGAAATATACCTCAGCCCTAAAAATACAAATTCTGCCTCATCGGTATTATTTTTTTAAAAAAAATTAATATGTAAAGCAGATACTGGTTAAAATCAGTCCTGAAGGGTCTTTTGAACCCTTGATGAACTAAAAACCTGTATAAACTGACTTATATCAGGTATATACCTCTTTATATATATATATATATATATATATATATATATATATATATATATATATATATATATATTTCAGATACCTGTCCAAAAGCTCCTCAATTTGGATGGTTTGGAACCCCTTCATAAATTAAAAACCTATCTTTGTCATATATCTATTATATACCGGTATATATAATATATCCTGTCTTGTCTAGTCCCAAAGGTCCTCAGTTTAGATATTTGGATATTTGAAACCTGTTAGAAACTACAATACCTGTCAAAATTTACCAATTTTGGGACATAGGTTAATGTTTAAAGCAAAAACTAGTCCAGAATTTATATATTTTGAGACATAGGTTAATGTTTTAATCAAAAAGCTAGTCCAGAATTTATAGGTGTATAGATCTCAATAACTATCTTTAAGAGCCTTAACAACAAGTCCAAAAGATATTTCGCTTAAACTTGTTTAATTGTAGATCACTGTACATTAACCTCTGGAAGGTATTCAATATATACATGTTCCTTGTGTTTTAACTGCCATGCAGAGCATCACACAAAAAGTTATTGTCAATTGTTGTTGAGATTGAAAGCAGATTCACAAAATATTGTTACCCTGAAAGAAAAAAAAAAGAAAAAGAAAAAAAAATTAATGGCAAAGACAGTAAAATCAGTAATGTTGTTTCTTTTTCTTTTTATTATTTCCTTTTATTTATTTTGTTTTTTGCTTTTAGTTTGTATTGTTTAGTTTTTTTCCTTTTTTCATGCATTATTTTTGCATGCATGTTAGTTTATTTTGCACATTATAATTATTATTACTACTATTATTATTATTATTATTATTTTGCATGCTACAAACAGGATTCATGTTTTCAGAATATCTTACTGCCATATTTGCCCCATTCTAATCAAAGGCTATCCAATTGTCAAGGGAGTTAACTCCTGGCAGGTTTAAGTTAGGGTATTTATCCACATATTTCATTTTTTATGTTCTGTATACAGTATCCATGGTTACAGTAATTCAGAAGAAAATTTTTTTTTTTTTTTTTTTTTTTTTTTTTTTTTTTTTTTTTTTTTTTTTTTTTTTTTTTTTTGAAAAAAAGTATTAAATTGTGATGTTAATTTATTATCTCCAATATGAGCCACATACACAATTTAGCATTATGACCAAATTAAACAAGCAGGGTTTAATCCTGAGTATTAAGCCTTGCTGGCCAAGTGGTCTAAGACACCTGCTTATGGCTCACAACAAAGGCCATGCCAAGGTTCCTATCTTATTCGGTCAGATCCTAGTACTGGAAAGGTTGTCAGGTCACTTGCTGAAGGTCAGTGTTTTTCTTGAGCCCTTCAGTTCTTCCAGTATTCCGGAACTCGAACCACATCATTATTTGGCTGTACCTAAATAATTTCTTTATTAAACTTTGCTCATATCCTATTCAGGGTTATTTTTAGGAGTTATACTTCACCTTGTGAGGAAAGCCAGTTCATCGTACAGTCATTATTTTAGTGGTCAGTTCATTTTTGCAGATAGGTCAACATGAGTAATTAAATTTTTTATGAAGAACATATCACATGACACAGATGTAACTCATACAAATGGCCTTTGAACTTTGTCTGTAACCCTGACAACTAAAGGTTTGATCAATAAGCATTTTGTGTTTTTGCATAGAAAAGGACAAGGACCATTAAGACGGCATACAAAACAGACAAATCACACTGTCTCTCCATTTAGGAGTGGAGTAATGGTGTTTTATGTGCCAGTCAAGATTCTTTAACTTTTTTCAAGGCAGTCAGTTCTGGGATGGTGGAGGAAACCGGAGTGCCCAGAGAAAACCACCAACCTTCGGCAAGCGAACTGACAAACTTTCTCACACTAGGATCTGTCCTGTGTGGGATTTGAACTCAGGGTGATGAGAGGTACTGTGATCTGTAAGCGCATGCTTTAGACCACTGTGCCACTGAGGCCCTGTTACCCATTTAGGCTGGAAAAAATAGATTTTCATATCAGTTTCTTGGTATATGTTAAGAAAGCTTGAATTTAATGTAAAAGTATTTAAACTATTTAACTCCACTCAGTTAAAAGCTAGCCAGACATAAGGTTTAGATGTAAAAGAAATTCTGATTGTGGTGAAATAAAGAGATTTATAGCTTGGAGAAATGAAACAAAACACAGAATATATATTTAGTAAAAAAAAAAAAAAAAAAAAAAAAAAAAAAAAAAAAAAATTCCTACCTTTTGACACTTAATTTTTTCTCAACAATTCTAAATAAAAGAAACGTTGATGGGGCAATAAATAGTATTAATTTCATTTAAATTTTTGAACTAATGACGTAGTTTTTGTCTAAAATTGTCCATTAGAATTCATGTTATTTTTGTTAAAGACATTAATAAAAAACTATTAGGGTTTAATCTTTTTTAAATTTAGACTTACTTACAATTGTTTTTGTTTGCTTGGCCTGTAATACATTATTACAGAACTACAGACTGAACAAACATAAATGATTGTTGTATATGATTCTGTTTAATCATCACACATTAAAAAACCACTAAACTTCAAGAAAAAAATTAAAATATGAATGGGGAATTCCTAGTCCTTTTTAATTGTGAAATACACCAAAATGCAAAGATTTTTACCTACAGGTAAAGATGAACAGAGTTCCAGTTTTTGACACCTATTACAGACATTTTTTTAATTTCAGTGACTATCATTGACAAATGTAATATTTTGCCTGACCAGGGTTATTTCTGGCTTATCTCATGAGGCAAATGAAATCTTATTTTTGTTCCCAAATCGAAAAGCCTTCAGATGTCTTCTGAAAATTCTTTATATAAACACAAAATCTCTTATTTTGGAAATTGGGGATCCTACTGAAAATTCCCTATTTATCTGGTAAGATATCAATGCTTCAGTACGTTTATAAATATTTATTGTATTTCCCCACTTTGTTGATAATATATTTTTTTAAAACTTCTCCATTAAATGCCCTATCCCATAGCAGTCAGGAAACAACCCTAGCCTTTGTCTAGGTTTTTAAAAAAAGAAAAAACCTCTATAAGGTATTTTTGAGATATTTTGAAAATGAGTCCTGTTTGTTAAAACATTTTTATGCTCATGTGTTGTGTTGTGTAACTGTATATTCATTTTGTTTTCTTTCTTTTGCTTTTTCAGTTCCACCCTCAGGTTATGTACATGATAATAATGCTACTCCATTGTTCTCCATCAAAACTAACCTCCTTGTTGCCATGACAACTGTTATCTCAGCATGTGTAGCAGCACTGCAAAGTTATACCTTCTAGAATGATGATGACTCCATCTTGAAAGAATACTTACTCCAATTTCCTGTTGAATTTTTGCGCTTGTTCGCGCTGATGTCAACGTTGAGGATTAAAATTCATTTCCAAGAAACAGAAGAATTCCAAAGACAATATTTTAGTGTTTTAGTGATTGTAATTCATGTGATACAAATTTGTGCATTAGAAATGGCTATGTTTTCAGGGGAAATAACTCTGTCAGGACTGCATGTTGTATACATGTATGTAGGTTTTGGCAGTAAACCTGATGCATCTTGATCAGATATGTGTTATAATGATATTTATACATGTATTAACTGCTAGTAAAGTGTATATGATATTGTTTATGAGATATTAAAAAATGCAACAACACAATATATAAATATATATATATATATATATATATATATATATATATATATAAAATTCACAAAAATAACTGAATATATGCTCTTTTAGTACTAAATGAATGTATTAAACCAGTTTTGTATATTGGTAATTTTGAATGATTTCATTACATCCTCCAAAAAATACAAAACCATATGAATGAATCACACCGAGTGATTGATTGTACATTCTTGGATTTTAAATGAACCATTAGTTTTTCTATGATGTATAATTATTACAACAAAGTGCTATGATGACAATGATTTAAGATTCATCAGGCCCGTAGGCAGGTATTTTAGAAAGGGGGTGCTATTTTGAAGAATATCGTTGCATGCACCAATGGTGCACCTCACTAGGGGGGATCTGGGGGCATACTCCCCCATAAAACTTGAAAATGGAATGCAAAATGGTGCATTTTGGAGTATTTGAATAAACAATTTATAGTCAAATATGATGTATCTAAATGTTTGAAATTAATCAAAATTAATGTTTTCAAAACGATTTTAAGGGGTTTATTAGTGGTAAATGATTTTTAACCAGGCTATTTCAGTGCTTAATGGTTTTAAAAGGGTGTGAGTTCACATCCCTCGCACGCTCCTCTGAATACGGGCCTGATTCATCGTTAATTATAGAATAACAGTGATTATATTGTTTATTTGTAATTAAGTTATATGGTCAAACAGTGTGATGGATCCCTCATAATGTGTGTATGATGAATAGAAATGTATGATTTTTTTTTAATTTTTGATTGATTTAACACAGACAGATATTTCAAATTTCAGCATGCAATAAAAACACTATTTCATGTTATTTCTCATTTAATTGGAGAAATATCTATGCCATTTTCCATTTGAATGGATAATATTTCATCATATTTCCCCATTCAGTGTAGGGGGCCTTGGTGGCCGAGTGGTCTAAAGCGCATGCTTACGGATCACAGCGTCTCTCACCGCCTGGGTTCGAATCCCACTTGGAACAGATCCTAGTGTGAGAAAGTTTGTCAGTTTGCTAGCCGAAGGTCGGTGGTTTTCTCCAGGAACTCCGGTTTCCTCCACCATCCCAGAACTGACTGTCTCGAAATAAGTGAAATATTCTTGACTGGGGCATAAAAAACCATTACACCACCACCACCCATTCAGTGTAGAAAATTCCTGTTTAGTGGAATATTTTATCACTCTCATTTCAATTTGAAAACTTTTGTCTTGCTTCCCATTTCAATGGAGGAAATTCATGTGACTTTTCATTCAGTTGGAGAATATTTCATTTTATTTCCCATTTTTTTCGAGCCTGGCATTTCCATAAAGCGATACTTAGGTGTTATTTTTCTGGTGTCTTGTAGGCGGCGGCTATCAAAATGTGAACGTTTATGTTAAAGTAATTTTTTTTTCATATGAGCAAAACTAACCAGGTGAGACATTTAAATTCCTGGAATTCTTGTTAATAGAGGAAATTCCATGTAATTTTTTATTTCAATAATTTATTTTAATTTTGTTACTCATTACATCAGAAATTTTTCATGATATTTTCCATTCTTGTTTTAACATAACACTTTACAATAATTCTCATATTGTAATATTTAAGCCTAATTACTGTAAATGTTAATGTTGTTACACATAGATGCTTTGGTAAAATTTTACAGAAAAATGAAAGTGGAAATTTTCAGGGTATATTCATTCTTTTTACATCATTATAAGCTTAAACAAGCTTATATTAAATTGTTTGTTATGTTTCATTGTATTGTTGTTCCACTGTGAATCTATTCTCCTTAGCTCATAACTTTCATTACCTCAGGCATATTTCCCCCCAAAATAAACTTAAAAATGAGAAAAAATTATGATTTATGAGAAGTGTGTAGTATGTCCAATCAATGTGAATTGCTGACACTCTGAGCACTTTTCCCCATGTATTACAAATTGCCATTGGCCTCTTCTCATGCCTTCTTGGTATTTCATGCCTTTTTGGTATCTCATGCCCCTATACTAATGTTAGTTATTTTATAAATTGGAGATTATTGGTGTCCTCAGGTTACTCTGGCTTTCTCATCCATCTTAGAACTAACCATTCGGAATCTTAGACGGCAGTGTAAATCAGCATTTCCCCACTCTACAAATTTAGAACTAGCTGCCTGGATCAAACACAATTAAATATGTATATTTCTTTCCCTAACTGTATATGTGATATCTTACGGTAGTTGCATAGTATCAATAATAGTATTATTATTGCTTATTTTCTAGAAAAGAAAAATACAAATGTATATAAAATGGAGAATAGGTTTACAGCAAGAACAGGTACAATATCAGAATTGTACTGTTTGAATAATCAAAGGCTTAGAATATGATCATTGTGCCAACAAATCCCAAGATTTCACAGGACTTTGTCTGGATGAAGTACTTGCTATTTTGATAGTTTAAAACATTCCTTTTTCACTGAGTTTTTTCTAAACATGAAATTTTATTTTAATCTACATAACACTGCCTATCTATTTTAAATTCTTTTGTTGTCTGATTCGACCAGTCTTCATGAAAATATAGCTGCAAAATGGCTGATGTGGCTGAAAACATTAACTCACTCACTTCACAAAAATATAAATTTTGATTTTGTTTAAGATGGTGGGATATTTGGCTCAAAAACTTATCTAACCCACTGTGTTGTTCTATTTAAAAACAAACAAAACAAATGGAAATATGAAAAATCAGTCTCAAGTAGCTTTAAATGTATATGAGAAAACAATCTGTGAAATAGGATGAAGATATAAATTATTATGTTGTAATCAACATCTTTAATTTTGAAATTTATGGTTACTATAACAACCAAAACTGTTAGCCAAAGTTTTATTGATGTCTGATTCAGCAGAGTTGCTCTTTAATTTTTCATTTTACAATTAACTGTGCAAGCCATGATAATTTAAGGTAGAATAGATTACACATATGTTATACATTTACTATCATCATATTTTACAATTGGCAAACAACATCCGTATTTGTCACACTACAATTCCAATTGGGAACTGAATAAAAACTATTGCAATATTGCATGAGGACAGCTATCTTTCTGTGGTCTTGCAAACATTATGTTACAAACATTTTTGGCACTGAGTAATTTGCTTTGAAATTGATGTCTTTCTATGCCATTTTGTGGTAAAAGTAATAAAAAATCTGTAGTTCTTGGCAACAGAAGAGGTCTGGTAAATGTTACCTTATGGAAACACAGTGTTCAATAGAAGTTTCATGGTGTATTGATCTGTTTTTCTTGATAGAGATATCAAATTAAAATGAATCATTAAACACAGATGTTTTCTATGTTAAATGTAGTAATGTAGGCACAGATGACTGGTTAGCTTACCATAATATATATATATATATATATATATATATATATATATTAAAAGTGTTCTAAACAATTGTATAGGTGCTTAAAAATTTATATGCCAAGTAAGAGTATTCAGTGTTCAATTGTGACTTAACACTTTTTCTGCCAGGTTTCCTAAGGGAGTCTCTCTGTGCCAGCTCTCTCTAAACAATCTGTGTTTCAAGTGCCAAATAAACATATATATGCTGTTCTATGAGGAATTTTTTACTTTCGTTTTCACTTTTTGGCACTTATCACATTATGATTTATCAATGTGATGTAAATGAGAACAAAAATTGTTTCCCTTTAGATCGTTTAAAAGAAAGTTGAAGGGTACTATCAGATTTGAAGTATTTATTTCTGGCTCCAAATGGAAAATTTGACAGAAGTCACTTTTGGCAGTGAATGTGTTAAGAGTTGTGAGTTGTAAATTGTTGTTAAATAAAGCAGTTTTATTTATTCATTTTTTTTTTGATACATATGCCAACATCACTTATGAATAATGGGTTTCAGTAGTTTGTGATGCAAAATATTCCCTGTAATATTTATTATAAATTTGTGCAGTTCTTTATATGTAATGTAAATGTATTAAATATTCAGTGAATACAGCTCTTTTTGGGATATCAAATGAATTGGTGAAAATTCTGTGAAAAAGAACCTTGGATAGTTATATATGTTTTGATGATAAGCAATTAAAAGGACCTAACCAACCTGCCAGTCGAAACATTTTGATGAACTTGTCATCAAATTACTTATCATACAAAAAAATTGACAAGTCTGTGTTATATTCACTATGGCAACCAGTCTCAATGATTTTGGTTAATTTGTTTGATTGACAAGATGTCAAAGGTTTAAATAACATCAGACAAGGTTGCTTTTCATTCTGAACATATTTAAATTCATTTTTACTTTTCATTGCACCAGGTGCAGAAGAGCTATGATTCTGTCAATGGTATCTGCCTTATTAGATTTTGTTACTTGACAAAGGTTAAAATTTTTAACTAGAGACAATTAGGCTATGTCATTCTGAACATATAAAGTCATTTTAGCTTCCTCCTATTTAAGTGCAGAAAAGCTGTCTTTCTGTGGTTGCATCTGTCAAAACTTCAGTGTTAAATTCAAAGTAAACAAAAATTGTGCATCCAAACAGGCCAGCTATTTGATGACATCAACTGTATTTTGATCAACTGTTTGATTGTTTAGTTAGCAGTTTTAATTTTAGTATTAATATTCTATACTCTATAATTTAATCAGAACACAGGTGTTCATTTTGTAGTAGATGTTTATTTTGCACAAATGTCCAAAATGTTATTGAAGATTGATTTTTATTGTATGTTCTGGACAGATTTGGTCAATTGGTTGTATGTGAAAAAATCTGGACAAATTTGTCATTTGGTTGTATGTGAAAAGTTCTGGACAAATTTGTCAATTGGTTGTAGGTTACAAGTTCTGAACAGATTGGTCAATTGGTTGTAGGTTACAAGTTCTGAACAGATTGGTCAATTGGTTGTATTGGTTATATGTTAAAAGTTCTGGAAATATATGTCAGTTTGATTACAGTTTTACAAGTTCTGGAAAAATTTGTCAATTAGTTGTATTTTACAAGTTCTAGACATATTTGTCAGTTTGTTGTATATTACAAGTTCTGAACAGATTTTGGTCCATTGGTTGTATGTTACAAGTTCTGAACAGATTTGGTCCATTGGTTGTATGTTACAAGTTCTGAACAGATTTGGTCCATTGGTTGTATGTTACAAGTTCTGAACAGATTGGTCCATTGGTTGTATGTTACAAGTTCTGAACGGATTGGTCCATTGGTTGTATGTTACAAGTTCTGAACAGATTGGTCCATTGGTTGTATGTTACAAGTTCTGAACAGATTTTGGTCATTTGACTGTAGTTACATGTTCTGGACATATTTCTCGGTTGTATTTTACAAGTTCCAGACATTTTTGTCAGTTGTTTGTAGTTTTCAAGATCCTGAAATATTTGTCAGTAAATTGACTTTATTGACAGGTTGTCTTTATATAGAGGTGATATAACTACATTAGATTAACAGGTATATATAGAGAAAAATATGTATAGGACAATAATTGTTATATTTTTTATATATATACCCAGAGGCATTCCAGTTCTTTTTCTTCTTCTTTGTTTAATTGTAGTTTTAAATATGTATACTGGTAATATACATATTGTTGTTTAAAGCTGAAAAAGCTAGTTCATATTCTTTCATATCCATTTTGTACCTAAGCAATAATAGTACAGATAAAATTTGACATTATTCTTGTATTTGGTAATCAAAACAGAGACCTAGCTTTGTAAAGAAAAAGAAAAACATAAAAAAATTATTTTAAATTCAAAGAGTACTTGGCAAATAAGAGCAATTGGTGTCACGTTTTCCAAACAAAAAGATCTATGCCTGATACTGGTGGATTTTATAATTTCTGTTAATGTTTTGGTAGACAAATTATGATTGGTTGATGATTCAAAGATTTCATTGGTCTATTTATTTGAAAGGGTTTATCTCCAGTCATTTTGGGTTTTGTTTGTAATTTGTATTGCGAGTTTTGTTAATTTTCTTATATGTTGACTAATTTTGTCATCAATTTATTAAGGAGTTTATGGTTTAACATAAGTATTAAGTTTTGATTGGTCAATCATGCTGCAGGCACATTTTAAAAATGATTGGTTTTTACACTGAAGTTTTATTTAAAAAAAATTATATATTCAAGAAATCCATTGAAGTGTTTTTGTTATTGTGTTTTTGCTGGTCAGGATAATATTTCTTTAATTTGCAGAAAAAATACTCAAATTTGGTCATTTTTTAATCTGTCTATATATCATATAATGTGTAAAAGATTTAGTGTTGTCATAGTAACATGTTTAATATCAAATGTCAACTCAAATTTGGTCATCTTTGATCTGTGCATATGTTATATATCATCTTTAATCTGTATATTATACAATATATAAACAATTTAATGTTGTCATAGTGATGGGTTTAATTTTAAATGATTAAGCTCTGTAGTATTGTAATAAATAGTATTTTGTAATTTAAAATTAGAAACTTAGTCAACAGGAAGTTCATAGCTTTGTTATATACAGAATGTAGTCTTTTTATTGTACTCTACTCTGCTCCATCTACTGATATAAGTTTTATTTTTGAAGGACTAAAAACCTAGAGGGATTTACACGAGGGTCCCCCCCCCCCCCCCCCCCCCAGGATGGAAACCTTGTCATCAATGCAAATTTTACCCACCATAGATTTTAAAGTGAGTGAAAAGACATATGTGGAATCAGTATATATATATATATATATATATATATATATATAAACTGATTATAAATTTCATAGTTTTCATTTGCCCATAAAAATATTGAGTTTTAATCACCTACAAATGTTTGTTTCTTGATGGTAATTGTTTGTCAAACCTTGTGGTCTCATGTAAATCATTTTTAACTCCACAATATCTGCTACACTATCTAGTCATTAATGTCTTCTTGTATCAAATCTGAACAAGTTCACATCTACTCCAATTAAACCAAAAAATGAGCCTCTATTGACATTAAATCTTAATGGATGGGATACATGGATGGGCCTTTGTATCCTGCCTTCACAGTACTTTTATAGATAAACCAATGAGGGGGTCTTATTTCTGTTATATGAGATACATCATACCAGATGAATAGATCAAGTGACAAGAATTGACCTCTAATTACCAGCAAAACATATTTCTATTTGTTTTGAGATAAGTGAACTAATTTGACTATACTACAACACTGTTTCTTACTCATTAACTCTTTTGTGATTACTATTACAGAAATAGTTGAGAATGTTCTGTAACAATTTCTAAATTGGAACTAAAATTTGTTCTTTCTGGTTCAATGAAATGAATGTTAATAAAACATTGTAAAATGATGTTAAGATACTATATAAAATATATGTTTTTTTTTAAATACTTTTAATTTTAATCAGAAATTTGTAAATTGATTAAATCAATTCTCTAATTTTGAACTTAAATCCAATTTTGTTTCCAAAAAAAGAACCAGTTGCTTACAGAATTACTGTAACTTTAAGTACACAAAAATAAATGGAAAAGCATGCCATTCATAGTCATCAAGGATATGATACACACTCCTCATAGTATAGGCCTTGGTGACCAAGTTTTCTAATGCACAGACTTATTGATCAAAGTGCCTCTTTCCACCCAGGTTTCAATCCTGTTCTGGCAGATCTTGGTGTGGGAAAGTTGACCATTCTTTTGCCAAATGTCGTGGTTTCTTGGATCGGGAATGATTGACCATACCCTTGCCAAAAGTCATGGTTCTTGGTGTGGGAAAGATTGACCATTCTCTTGCCAAATGTTGTGGGTTTTTGGTGTGGGAAAGATTGACCATTCCCTTGCCAAAGGATCATGGGTTCTTGGTTTGAAAGATTGACCGTACCCTTGCCAATGGTCATGGGTTTTCTGCAGTTATCTTCACCATTCTAAAGCTTACCACCTCTTTATTAGTGAACCAATCCTGACTGTAGTGTTTAACACCATTACTCCACTGAACTCTTTCATGGAAGATATATGGAAGACCTGTTATAACTCAATGTTTATATAAATGTTATGTTTGATGTTGTGATTATGATAAAAGTGTCTATTGTACAATGTGTAGATATAGATATATAAATGTACATAAATGTAGTAAAAAATTATTAAACAGCTGACTGGTCTATATATAACATGGTAGCTTGTTTAATTTTTGTTTAGTATCATATTCAATTTCTGAATAAATAATGTATTATTTTTTATAACTAATGCTCTTTCTAGTGAGCTCTCTTTGATATTCTTCTATAATGCTATATGCAACTGTCATGTCAAAGAAAAAAAAATCAGGTAACTGTATATTTGGTTATTTTCGCAATTTGGAAATTTCCCTATTTTGAAAAAAATTGCGAAAATCCCCCCATTTCATTAAAATGACCATGTTATACATATAGCAGCCACACAAGATCAGAATTAGAAAGATCGTGAAAATTACCCCCACACGAAATGTCAGGCATATGATTTCCACTCCCGAAAATAACCACATTTACAGTATTACCAGGAATTCATTGAAAAGATGAAAATTATTCAAGGTTGACTTATGTGTAGTCATTTGGAATTCAAGGAATTAATGCTGAATTTTATGTAATATCAAATTTTATTCCTAAAAAAATCTTTTCTGTGAATATTTCTAAACTGCAACAAATATTTCTTTTAAAAAAGTGGTTAAAATGAGAAACATATGGCAAGATGAAAATAATTCTATTGTATTTGTTTTGCACCTTTTTTTAAATTCAGTTTATATGAGGTGTACTTGCAAATAGTTTGTATTATTTTAATTTTCATTGTAAATATATGTAAAAGCTTAATTATGTAACACTTCATATATGGTTTGTATTGTGGTATTATGCAAAATATGGCGATACACACACAGACTTTTAAAGATGCTTCTAGGATTGTAGGAGTGGAATAGTTCTGTCAGAATCGAGTTTAATGCTTTTGTGTGTTGATTCGATTCTTTTGTCATATTTTACCATTTCTAATTTGATTATCTAATCTACAATTTTAATCTGGTACGATTCGAACAGAATAAACTAAACGACATTATTGATCTATAGAACTCGATATTATCTATACTTATAAGCTAGTTTGTTAAAAGGGTGTCTGGGTGACGACCAAGCCAGTTTAAGTGAACATTAACTAAGAACAGACATTTACCACCTACAGTGGATTCATACCCTAAGATATACACAAATCTTTGACAGGGTACATGGGGCCTGTGTAACCTTCCAAAATCCAGTATAAGCATATTGTGAAATATATTTCCAGATTGCTTTGAATGTAAAATTCTTTCCTCTGTGATCTGAAATATTAATCATCTCAGAGATATAGAACATTCATGTTATAGAATTTTCATTGTTTCAATTTCTCATCTCCAAAATTCTGATAAGGAAAACTCGATGTTTGATATGCTTGACCTTTGACCCTATTACATTAAGTTCTTAAGTTTGGAACAATAAGATTGCTGTTGATATGGAAAATTACGACAAAAAGTAAAATTACATAGAAACTCTAGTTTTAAAAGATAATTCAAGATAAAAACCAAGCAATAATAGAAGAAGCAATTAGCCAAAAAGATATACTGTATCGTCAGATTCAGAAGAAATCTATTTTGATTTGAATGGTTAGTTTTTTAATCATTTCACTCCTGGGGCATTTGTTGAAAGCATTATATGTTAAGACAATTTATATAGTCAAAATTTATAATTTTGATACCAATAATAGTTTTGGCAATTTATTCAACTATTTAATATTATTATAAATCTGTTGTTTTGGTGAAAGACACTTTGTTTAAGCACACCAAGCTTTGAACAACTATGTCCTTTGTATATTTATATGTTATATCTAGTCATATTTTAAGTTGCTGTAACTGTTACATATTTGAATCCTGGGTAGGAAAGTATAGAATTGAAATAACATAGAGAACTAAGTTTGCCAGCTTTCAAAAGTTTTTACTTTGTTTTTGGGATTGTGATTTGGACAAGGACCTGTATGTTTGTGTTTTATTTATAGAATAATTATGGTACAAGTTACTTGACATTTTTTGTGGAAAATTTGCCAAGGTAAAGGGAATTGTTTTAAAGTAATTTGATAATGATGTTAAAAAATGGTTAAAAGTAATTTGAAGTTGATGTTAAAAAATGTTTACAAGATTTCTCTAATATGCTGAAGATTTTTACTTTGTTAAACATGAGAAAAAAACTGATACAAACAAGGTTCGTTTAAGTGACTGAGTTCTTGTGCCATGTATATATTGATCTTAAAATAACAATCAACCATAACGATATTTTATGATATAATGGTATTAAACCCAGTGTCACCGGAAATATTGATTTATTTAATTAAAAGTAGAGGTTATTCTGCTCTTTTGAGTATCTCCAATCTGACAAGTTTATTTTGTTGGCAGATAGTGTAAAAAACTGATTATTTTCTACTTGAATTAAGAATGACAAACAATCCAAAACAATTTTTTAGCTTTAAATGAAGATTGATTTGATTGCCTCAGTACGTGAAGTTTTCGAGCTTGATGCAATTTTAAAAATTGAAACCAATGATTTATGCATGACAACTGTTGTCATCGTTAGTTTAGCTTGATGCATAGAATTATTTTATTTTAAATATTTAACAATAATACCTGTTTAATTCTGATATGCCATATGTGCACATCTCGGAAATTATTCCTCATCAGTGACTCTATGGGCTGAAAAGTTGATAGATAAAAAAAATTATCCAAACATTTAAAAATGAATGAATTCAAAGTTCCAAAATTTTATGAATCCAAATGAAATGTTATTAGACGATTGTTTAAACTTTTCAAGGCGAAACCTTGGTTGAGTTTTACAAGGACTTAGGCAGAAAACACCACATTTAATTGGGGAATATCTTAGATCAAAATTTAGCAGGTATTTGTTATATATTTAGATAAGATATGTTAAGACATTGACCGATTGCTTGATATTAAGTGGAACTTTGCGCTTTGAAAACATTATTTTTGTCTCCCCTTCATTTATATTGTCAAACAATGTAGCTTTAATCTGAACCATCCTTGTTTGTTTATTCACAATATGTATCGTTTTCTTTCACAATTCTCGTAGTTAAAGTTAAATCACATTTTTGCTGCTGAATATCCATATTTCTCTTGGCTTTCCTCCTTTTTAATGCCCGTTTTCTCTTTACTATCCGTATTTCATTTTAGTATTTAGATTTCTAACAATTTTTAGACTTTTTTCTTTCTCAGATTTCTAGATTATCCAGACTTCTTTGTCCTACCTCGATTTCTTTAAAACTTTTCAGATTTCTTTTAACCAATTGGTATTCTCTCTGTCTCTCTCTCTCTCTCTCTCTCTTCATTTTTTTGCTGTCCACACCCCTTTTTTTTTAGATTTCTTTTGGCTTTCGACTTTATTAGGTATTCAGATTTTTTTTACCATTTGAACTTTTACTTTTCACCATTTTATCTCGTGTAAACGTAAGTCCTTTTTTCTAGGAAATACAACTATAATATTCCTCTTAAATTCCTTTTTAAAAGCTTTCAATAAGATGATATATTTTTGGATAAAAAGCGTTCAAAGTTCGTAATTTCTACACGGATATTTATCAGAAGGGGCATAAATAATTCTCGAATATGTTACAATCATTAATAAACACATCACTGTTGACTGCAGTTCTGCCAATTCCCAGGATAAATTGCAGTTATGGTAAATGTAAAGTCAAGGAAAAATAAAGGTATTAGTCCTGATGAAACCTTTCCTTAACCGACAAACCAGTTTCTCATATTTTGTTTTGTCAACAATAATTAATACTACATTATTTGTCTGAAATTCTTATTTTCCCTTTGTCTTTTTCGAATTCCTCATTTTATTTAAGTAGAATGCAAACATCTGCTTCAGAATTGTTACATATTGTAAATGGATGTTAGCTGTTGCAATGGCTTTCTATAGAGTACTACATTTTAATATCCCGGAATGCATGTGGAAAAATGTTATATTTTCCCATCAAATGACATTTTTGGGGGAGTCTGTGGTGTTATTTGATTTAATATCCATTGGCAATAGAACGGCGTGACAAGCTGGCAAGCCACATTATAAACCTTCATCTTAATACCATTCCCAAATGCAAGTCCCATTTTTAAAACGATTACTTGTTGATTACAGTTTATTGTAATTTATATATTAATATTTGTATTTAATGTTATTATAATTTACTATGCATATAATGTGTCAACTGTATATAATATATATATGCTGTCACATAATCAAATGTCACATGATCAGTGCTATTTATACATACATTCTAAATGTAGTCATGATCGATCAAGTGACATTTTATAAATATGATTTAGTTTGGTTTTTTTTTGTATAGTGGTGGAAATTGTGTGGCTGTTTAGTGATGACGATTGTTTAAGTGTTCATTGTCAATGCTTCATTATCTTTAATATTTTTCATTTTTGCATTAAAATGTTCAAATAAACATTTTCTCTGACATATTATTCAAAATGTTCATATTCTTTTTTTATTTCAGTGAATTTATGATATTAGTACAAGATTAAAGTGTTTAACTATCAATAATATTCTATAAATGAATTCGTCTGTGGGTTTTGATTTGTTTAGTGTTACTTTATATTTTCTGGTCAGTGATAGTTTGTTTTTGGAGCTAGGTTTATGATTTGTGTATTTCTGGCGACATTTTCGTTTATTTGAAATCCAAAATCATTGCAAAATCAGTTTCTGTATAAATAATCATTACATCCTTCTTAACCTTATTGAAATATTTAAAATTAAAAAAAAAAAATTAAAAAACATTACTTGTGTTATATACCATATGTTGTTTTGAAAACCGACTGCCGTAATAAAAAGGAAAAGTAACTGGATAACGTATACTGTCAGTTATTAAGAATAAGGAGGAGTAACGAGGCTTTATACCCCAGTCATGATTTCTTGAGTTTTATCAGGTTTCTCTTCCTTTTTTGTTTTTAAGAAAACTAAAGTGCATTGGAAAAACTCGTAAAACTTTAGTAATACTGTTAAACAAAATTCCACGTCAAGTGGAAATGTAAACAAGGCATAGTTTTTAGCTCACCTGACTGAAAGGATCATGTGAGCTTATGGCATAGGGGGCCTTTGTATGTGCGTGCGTGTGTGCGTCGTTAACAATGGTAATGGAAACAAGACAAATATAAACATAAAACAAATCCAGAAATAATAAGAAAAAATACAACATTGAAATCACAAATTATAGAATAACGATATTTGTTACTGCTTTGTCAACAGCAAACGCAACATAGAAAAAGAAATAATACAAGTAAATAAAAGAAACAAATAAGATACAGTTTATGAAAGCATAAATTGAAAAAAATTGGAGTTCAGACAGACGGGTATAGAATTAAATATTTCAGAGATACGGTAATAGTACTATTAACTGCCACATAAATAACATAAATTGCAACAAGTTGCTCATTAATACATTAAAAAATGTCTCTATTTAAATAAATATGACACAACGAACTTTAGATGTATATGTGAAATCGAAATGGGCGTAGTAAAAGTCCTTAGTAGTGATTCTCAACTTCATTTTATTTACTCAATTTGTATTTAACACACAATATGTGTGTGTGTGTGTGTGTGTGTGTGTGTGTGTGTGTGTGTGTGATTAACTAATAGTTCATGGAATAAATATTTAATTTGGTTCGAAAACAATATAAAACGAGCTAGAACAAAGAAGATACACGTAATTCAAATAATATAATTATCACGACTTGAATTATTTGAATTATACCGATTTGAAATCCTATTGTTCCTGATGTTACTAATTTGTACTAAATTGTGATTAAACTCTATCTTTTCTTTAAATAATTTTTACAATTGCGTTTTTTCAATCAAGCTTATTTTTAAAAATATTTTAACAAGGTTTACTGAAAATTTGCAGTAACATGACAAAAGGTGCATATATTAAAATATATGGTTAATCAAAGTTCAATAGATTTAGGGCCAAAATATTAACATCATTTTGCTGAGTTCCTATAATCGATATGTTTAGTTATTTATGTTCGTTTTTTTGTTGTATGTATTTTAAATAGATATAGTCAATTTTATTTTGCATGTTTGTCAATATGTTTTATCACATTAGTTTTTCTGTCACTGAAATGAGTATGCACATGTATTTTTTTACTTAGCGGAATTAGTTCATCAGTTTTGTATCACAGGGTACCTAAAACTTTAAATGGAATTATATTTTCCGTAAATATTGAGTTTGTTTCTTTCGGTATGGTTTCTGTAAAACATTAACGAGTATAGCATAGCAATACCTTAATATAATTTATCTTGGATACTATATAACACAAATGCAAGTTCAATTTAGATGTGGCAGATGTGCACCCTTGGAAATTCATTCCTCATCAGTGACACTTAGACCGAAACGTTTGATAGATCAAGAACATAAGTCAAACAGATGAAAATAATGAATCTTAAGTTAAAAAAATTATAGAGATCCAAATCCAGCTAAGGACTGTTTTGCATGAGGGAACAAACCTTAGTTTTAAATGAGTGTAAATACTAATGAGTATAATATATATTTCAAAGAATAATACCGTATTGAGGGGTTAAATGGTCTAAAGCACGCAGTTCGAATTTAACTCAAATTCCATGTAAGTGAAATTTATTTCTTCACTATCCAAGAATTGCCAGACTAAATGTAGTAGAAAAGTGAAAGAATATTGACTTTTGCTTTAAGTGTTAATGTTTTTCTCCAATTTTTTTCTCTTTGTTAAATATAAACTAATGCTACTAAAATGAACTTTTTTAAAAAACTTTTTCACACTTATCGTCAAAATAAGACGAACCACATCCCTGGTCCGGGCAATGGAAATGAAACGTTCTTGTAGTTTGCACTATTTTTGCAGTTTTGATTAATGTATGTTTTCATAAGAAAGAATGCATTTGTCGTAAATGTACTGTGTGCTTCACACTTCTTATATAACGATAGCATAAAAAATAGAGAATTTGCCTACCCTTCAGGCACCTGGCCTCACAACCTTCATGTATGTTCACTTGATAACCTGAATTAGCTAACTGTCAAATTTTTACTTTGATATTAAAATTATGATTTTGACATTGACTTGTATGTTTGTGGTTTATATATATATTTGTAAGGCCTCACCAAATTGAATTTTATTACTACGAATTTGTTTGGAAAAAATAGAGTCATCGAACGATTAAAAATTAAATCTATTTTTTTTCTAAAACACATTTTTCTGAAGGCAATAAAATTTGAACTAGGCGAGCGCGTAAAAAAATCAGAAAAGATAATTATGGCAGGAAAAGGCAAAAAAGTTTAAATATAACTGTGAAAAGCAAACAATGTGCTGTTCTGGGAAACTCCCATTCAATATAGCAAATAATAATCAAAATAAAATAAAATAAATAAAATCTTCACAAAAGTTGCCGTGATATTATTAAATTTACACTGAATGCAGCCAAAGATTTTGCAGAAAAATGGATGTGGGATTCTACCGGAAATTTTAGACTTGCGGAAAACAATTTGAAAATAAAATCATTTTATTTTTAATTCTAAATTTTAGAGGCTGGCGGGTCCGACGAACTACAAATTAATTTGGCATGGCCTAAAAAATAAACTGTACATCACTGAAAATATCATGACAATGACTTTTTCAGCAATATGATCTACCGCCTCCCCATTATTACACTCCAATACGAACTATTATTTATAAGAAATGTTTTATTTAGTTTTGTAGTTTGCTTATTATAATTTTTTTAATTTATTTATTGCATCATGTTTATTTTAGTATCTGCATGTTTGTTGTGTTGTTTCAATTAAGCATGAAGAGAAGTTCCATTTATTTTAAGACAGAACGTAAGTATGATGCATATCACATATATCATTTATCTAAATTACACACTGTTACATGTATATTCACATGTCTGCATTTGTTATCAAATAGTGAAGCTTTTTTTCTTTACATCAAATGTTAGTGTAATCATATCTGGTTTTATAAGTTTTAAATAATGTTTTAATGTTGTATATAGACAAATTTGTGTTATTTTGGTGTTTTTTTGTACATAAATGCATAGTTTAATACTAGTATTTGTATAATAAAGTTTTTTCTTTTGTAAAAAAAAACAAACAAACAAACTAGCATTTAAATAAGTTTATTAACTTCAGTGACATTCCAAAAAAAGTATCATTTTGAATTTTTTTTTTTTTTTCATTTTTATTATTCTTTTATAAAGGCAGTATTAGAATTTGAGATTGATTGTAGATGAAAAAATATGTTTTAATAAGAATTTGTACTATGTATTTAATAAAGATAAATTAATTGTGACTTTAAAATATGAACAATAATTGTTTTCTGCTTAGCAGTTTTATGCCAAGTTTTATTGAAAAAGGTTAAGAATTGCAAACATTTGTTATAAAATTAAGATATTTCATGAAAAGAAATCAAAGCTGAAGAATATAATATAAACTCTTTTCCAAGTTCTAAAAACAACATTTGCTATCAAAGCATGTGAAGCAAGCATTGAAACATAAAATAACATTGATAACAAATGTCACAATAAAAAATGTCACAATTAAAAATGTCACAATTAAAACTTTTTTAATTTCCGACTGCACAAACGATTGTTAAAATTTTGCACAGATATTTCAGTGGTGATTTTGCTAAGATCTAAGAAACAAACGTAAATATTTTCACATTGATGTATTGTAGCCTTTTACATTATCCGAGAAACTAAAAAAATGTTTAATTTCTTCTTTTTCTGTTTTCATTTCTGTTTTATTTAATTGTAGTTGGTTCACTCAGTATTGGCGCCATTATTGGTATCGTCATCGTTGTATTTATTGTACTCTTCATCATCGTGGATGTCACGTGTTACTTCCGGAACAAATGTGGTGTTCTGATGTGTTTAAAAGATAAACTCGGAGGTGGGGGTTCTGGTGACACAAGAAGTAAAGAAGACATGATGGAAGGCGGGGATGAGTATGTTATAATAGGAGAAAGAAATTTTTAACTTCTACCCGGCAACTGCCAAACTAACTAACACGTTTAAATAATAGAGGACAAACACATATTGAGACCAATGATAATAAATATCAGACGAATTAGACAAACACTTTAGTAAATGTTTATTGATGTGCTTATAGACAGAGCTATTAGAAGTTTCTCATTTTGTCTTATATTGGTATCAGTTCTACATAAAACGCCTTTGTTAAATGTTAAATGAGTTGAGTTGATAGTCTTTAACGCCCCATTCAAGATTCTTCCAATCATATCGAAACTGTCAGTTCTGGGATTGTGGAGAAAACCGTAATGACTGGAAAAAGTGAAACCTTCTTAAAGCGAACTGACAAACTTCCTCATATTAGGATCTGTTTGAGTTGGAGTCGAACCTAGGCTGTTTAAGGCAAAGTTATTCGTAAGCGTTTTGGGCCAGCGAACCATCGAGGTTCCAAACTAATTAAGATATCTTAAGAAGTTAATTTCTCTTCGAGATTTTTGTCTTGCTTTTAAGCTATGCATCTATATTTTAAATATTTAATTTGAACTTTGAATGAAAAAATTATACAATGCAAAAATATATTTGTCAAATTTAAATCATTCTACATCATCCGCATATGAAATAAGAACATACCTTTGAGGCAAAAAAATTTGTTTCTACAAACTACAAATCAAACTATTTATCAATTGTGAAAACTTATTTATATACTTAAACATTTTATTCTTTTATCCACAGGGAAACTACAAAAATGCTTCCGAAAGATAATGAACCGACAGTTGTTGCACAAGACGAGACGTAAGTCGAAAAACGTTGTATTTTAAACTATTTATTATTTCAATTTTAAGTTAAAGTTTTTCCCGATTTTCTTAACACTGATGTCTACAAGTCATTGTATATATATATTAATTTTTACAAACAATCGAGTCTCATGCAAACAGTTGAACGTATTAGACAATCGCAAAGTATCTTTGTAACAGTTGAATGAAGCAACGATTGTCAATTATCATAGTAACTGATGAACGTTGCAAACAATCATTGAGTATTTTGTTACATTTAAAGGTAGCAAACAATCATTTAGTATTATTACAAACAATTGAACATAGCAAACAGTCATCGAGTATATTTTACCAGTTGTATGTAGCAAACGTCATCGAGTAACTTTGTAACAGTTGAACGTGGCAACAATCATCGAGTATTGTTGTAACATTTGAACGTAGCAACAATCATGGAGTATCTTTGTAACAATTGAATATATCAACAATCATCGAGTTACTTAACAACAGTTGAACGTAGCAACAACCATCGAGTTTCTTTGTAACAGTTGAATGTAGCAAACATCATCGAGTATTTTTGTAACAGTTGAATTTAGCAACAATCTTAGATTATCTTTGTAACAGTTGAACGTAGCAACAATCATTGAGTAACTTAATAACATGTGAACGTAGCAACAACTATCGAGTAATTTTGTAACAGTTGAATGTAGCAAACACCATCGAGTATTTTTGTAACAATTGAACGTAGCAAACATCATCGAGTAACTTTGTAAAAGTCAAACGTAGCAACAACCATCGAGTGTATTTGTAATAGTTGAACATAGCAACAATTTTAAATTATCATTTTAACAAGTAAACGTAGCAAACAATCATTGAGTATCTTTGTAAAAGTTGAAAGTAGCAAACAATCACCGTGTATCTTTGTAAAAGTTGAACGTAACAAACAATCATCGAGTATCTTTGTACCATTTGAACATAGAAACACTCATGGAGTATCATTGTAACAGATGAACGTAGCAACAATAATCGAGTGTCGTTGTAACAGTTGAATGTAGCAACAATTTCAAATATCTTTGTAACAGTTGAAATTAGCTACAATCATCGAGTATCTTTGTAACAGTTGAACGTAGCAACAATCATCGCGTGTCTTTTTATAGTTAAAGAAACAAAAAATCTCCAAGTATCTGTTCAACAGTTGAACGTAGCAAACATCATCAAGTAATTTTGTAACAGTTTAACCTATCCACGCAATCTTCAAAGTATCTTTGTAACAGTTGAACAAAGGTAGCGATCTTCAAGTATATTTGTATCAGTTAAACGTACAAAGCAATCTTCAGTTCAACACCGGATTTAAATTTGCGATGATTTGAAAAGGGAAATCAAGGCATTATTCAGTTATAACTGAAATGTATGTATTGATCATATTGTGTAAAATTATGCAATATTGTTTTTTTTTACTCCAAGGAGCCTTGGTGTGGTCGAATACAAGGTCTTACGGATCACCGCGCCTCCCACCTCCTAGATTAGAATCGCGCTAGAAAGATCCTGGTGTTAGAAAATTTATCAGTTTGCTTGCTCGTTGGTTTTCTCCTGGCATTCCGGTTTCGTCAACGATTTTAGAACTTACTGTCTCGATATAGATGAACGTTTTTTTTGCTCATAAAACATAATAATTTAACTTAAATCTTTTACTTCAAGGTCTGACAAAACACCTGGAGAACTGGAACCGGAAGATAAGGAGGAAATAATGGAACCACCAGAAAAGACACCAACCACTCCTGAAGAACAAGAGAAGATAGGCATACAGGAAACGGAATCCAAGCCATCCGAACCGGAAACAAAGTCGTCAGAAAAAGAAACAGTGGTATTTTCGTTATAACTATTTTAATGCTAGTTAAATTTGGATGTCCTTAAAAAGATTGAAGACCATCATCACAATTTTGTTGATAAGTATGGAGTATATCCAAACTTTTACTGAATATATTTGACTTACCATAGTAACTTGTTACTTTTACTCTCAAAATAGAATTTGCACGAGACGGGTGTAGCTAGCTAGACAAAAGGTGCTTACCATTCCGGAGCACCTGGCCTCACTTTTTTAATGGAAGTTCTTAATTTTAAATAAATTTACGTAAATAAATTTTTTTTAATTTTAAGTCTTTAGTTTCTTGCCTTGGGATTGTGATTCGGACTTAGACTGGTATGTTTGTGTTTTATTGCATAAACGTTTTCTGATTTTCTATTTATTCATTTGGAGTCTTTGAATTTTTTTTCTGAAGAATGGATAAGGAACCTGAACATTGGGAAATAACTTTATACAAATTAATAAAAAGTTATTATGAATTGGAAATTTAAAAAAATCCAGAAATGTATTGGTTATTAAAACTATCTAAGCAAATATTTAATATCTGTTTAATTATGATGTTTTATATGTATACATTTCGGATAGCCATTCCTTATCAATGGCACTAGGAGCCAAAAAATTCACAGATACAAAAAAATCCTCTTCAAGACAGATGACTTAAAATTATTAACACTTATATATAGGGTATCCATAACTCAGTAGGCAGTTTTTTGTGCTGTCAGAAAATGTACCATTAAGCAAAATTTTCAGTCCTCAAAAATTTGAAATTAATTTAAAACTGAGGTTTGTTCCCTCATGCACAGCATTCCTTAGCTGGATTTGGATTTATATAATTTTGGAACTTTAGATTCATTATTTCCAACTGTTTGGCTTATATTTTTTTAATGTATCAAACTTTTCGGTCTTAGTGTCACTGATGAGGAATGAATTTCCGAAATGTGCACATCTGGCACATGAAAATTTAACTGGTATTTGTATTATATATTAAAACACAAACATACCGGTCCCTTTAAATCACAATACTAAAAGCAGTGTAAAATTTTGAATCTGGCTAATTCAGTTGGATATGCAAATTTTCATGAAGGAAATATAGTCTCAATGCAAGACTTGAGAGCGTTTGGTGTTAAATATAAAACAAAAATACCTTTTTAATTTTTATGTGCCATATGACAAAAAACATAAGTCAAAAATTTGGAAACAAACAAACATAATGAATGGAGCTGCACAGTCATATCCAAGTCAAACATATCTCAGTGGGCAGCACTATGTGCTGTCAGAAAATATACCATTTAGCAAAATTTTCAGCCGTCTTAATTTTTGAAATTTATTTAAATCTAAGGTCTGTTCCCTCGTGCAAAGCATTCCTTAGCTGGATTTGGATTCATATAATTTTGAAACTTTAGATTCATTATTTTTCAACTATTTGGCTTATCTTTTTTATCTATCAAACTTTTTGGCCCTTAGTGTCACTGATGAGGAATAATTTTTCTGAAATGTGCACATATGGTACAGCAAAATTTAGCCAGTATTTTTTTATATATTTAAAAGGGAATAGACCTTTTTTAAAATAAGTTTCAAAAATTAAGACGGCTGAAAACTTTGCAACATGATACACTTTTCAAAATGTAAGATTTGAGTACGTTTAGATTTGCAACACGAATCTAATTCCAAGACTTAAGTGCAATTAAAATATGCAAAGGAAATTATTTGGTTTACATCCTTAGCTTTTGTTTTTACAGAACTTCTTTCAGAACATTTGAATTGTTTACTTATCTATTTAGCTCTTTGCAATTGAAACAAAACTAATATTAACTTATTACTTAATTTTAGTATTAATTAAATGTTTGTTTTATTTAGCCCACTCCAACTGAAGAAAAAGAAAAGATTGAAAAAGTTGAAACTCCAAAAGAGGAGACAGCGACAACTGATGAAAAAGATGCTAAACCATCTGAAGGAAGTGCCTGATGCAAATGATAGTGTGCAATTTCAAAAGTTTTAGTAAACTGGGATTTTACAATATCGATGTCCCACTATTTTGCTTTATACTATCGTTGTCGAAATAAAACTAAACAATTTTTTGTAAAATATACCAGTTTTTTTAAGAACTTGTATTGAAAAAACAATACGCTTTAGATTTTAACCATAGTCAAAAGTAAATGTTCTGTATTAAAATTTTGTTGAAGGAAACAGTTATGTTAAAATTGAAGGATAAAAATACTAAAAGATACCACTTTTTTACCATATCTCCTTTGTACAAAATTACCGAAAAAGATGCCTTTATATCTATAATTCTATGTAATTATTTGCCTTCAATTTTAAATTTATTCACCTTTAAAACCGGATTTTGTTTTCTTATGAACACAAAACATAAAAACACAGTAAAGTTAAACTTTGATTTTGACCTAAACTTATGTAGAAGTTTTAATGTATATTGTATTTACATAATAATTTCGAGATTGAAGGGTTAAATTAACTCTTTATTTTTTAAATGATCTGTTTCTATAAATTTTATGTAATGTTACAAACACGCTGATATTTGCCGGTAAAACTAACTATGTGCCATAAAACACATTCCAGGTGATTCCGTAGAAAATATTTTCTAGAGATAGAGTATGAACTTGTCCTTTGACCTTTGGTGACTATTAAATGCTTTTTTGTGACTTTATTTTCAAATTTTCAATTTTTTTCACCCCTTAAGTAACATTTCTCGTACAAATATTTTAACGCAACGAGGAGAAAAGGAGCAAAAATATTGGCAAAACAAACAAAAAGGAGAATAATTATTGACAAAACAAACAAGTTTCTTCACTTATTTACATAATTACTAAGCATAATGGTTGTCATAGTAAGGTCAAAGGTCACATTCCTAGGTGAATCTTAATGGTAAATAAATGTAATTTTTTAAATAGGATAATTTGTGCATGTTTTGTGATCAACTCACTTTATAGTAATGTGCATTTATATCTATATAGTTAGAAAAGCTTAATAAAATCAGAGTGATGAATTGTCTGTTGATGTAAAATAGATTATTTGAATTCCAATACTATATGGTAAGAACTTTGGAGATTTTTCTCAACACAGAATATGTTCACTTTTTTCATATTTCTGAAATCTATTATGAAGGTGACTAAACTAGTTGAATTTTTAATTCAATTTAGATGAAAGATTTTTATTATCACATCACAACTGATGAAGGTCTGTTGAAATTCTAATGAAGTAAAAAATACCATTGTAAAATGTGAAGAATTTTAATATTAAATGTACTATTCTAATTTGAAATAAATGAAATATTCTCGGATCGAAACCGAGATGGAAACCTTATCACATTGAAACCGTACAGGATAAGGTGCCAATTAGAAAGAAAAACACATGTTTGAGTTTCAAAAAAAACTATTTATGATGGCTTGTTATTACAGGAACCATTTTACTTATTACTTTGACCTGGAAAATAGGTATGACAAAAGCATTTATATCGATGGCATTCGACAATGCAACATTGATTGTAACAAAATGCATTGTACCTCACCATAACAATTTATGAAAACAGCTTTTGGCGAAAATTTGAACAATTAACAGTGAAATGCATTGAACATAACCATTTTTGCAATATCTAGAAAATATACTGTCATATGAAAACGTTGAAAATTAATATAGTACTTCGATTGAAAAATTCATCTTGTGGATAGACTTCTGGGCAAACGCCACACTTGTCAATGTGCTTGTTTCAAATTTAAACCAAGATCGAAGTTTAATATTGTAGTCTAGTAAATTTACAATTTATATAAAGAAATGGTTTTGTAGGAATTGAAGGTTGAATTTGTATTATCAAACAAGTAAATGATGCGTTTATAGTGTTTATGAAGAGATTCATTGAGTCAAACTTCTAGAAAATTTTTATTGGTGTCAGTATGCAAAGCCGTAAAGATTATTGTGACTAAAATAATAATATTTTCATACTTCTTATTCAATGAAAAACTGATTAAATTATGCGGTGTGTCAATAATATCCGATATTGAATATTTTTGGGAAGAATAGATTTCAAAGTATTGGAGCAAAAGTTTGTAAATCTTTGCAATGATGCACAGTAGTTCTGTTGCTGAGTGGTGACAAACGCATAGAATCGGTCCACAATTTACCTTCTTGCCAAGGATACAGTTCTCATCATACAGATAAAATGCGAAAAAGTTTGTCAGTTGGTTCAACGGTAGTCGCTGGTTTCCTCCGATATCTTCCAATATCCAAGAACATACCAGGGGAAAGGATATGGATAGTACCATCACAAATGATTGAATATCTTTCTCTAGAAAAAAAAAAAAAAAACAGCGATTTTCCATCTGAAAACTAATGAATCAATGTACGATCAGATTTTTTTACATAGTTCTTCTTCACTTGCAGATAAAAAAAACATAAACATGTTTGCAACATATTATAATGTTAACGAATTTTTAGGCTTAAAATATGCTGAATAATTTAACCTTGTATTAAATAAGAAAACAAGGTATTGTTTCAACTCCTTATGAGACTTGAGATTGCTTATCTGAGATGATTGGTTATCCTCTTTAACCGGGTTTGATATTAAACCATTTATAATTCTGGGCTTAATGTGTTTTTGAAATATCAGAAAAGTGCAAGTAAATTAATAACCATTTGATTTTTTATTACGTAGTAATAATATCGTCTTTTAGTTTTGTTTATTGGTATTGGACATTCTGTCAAACGCGTGAAATAAAGTGTAAAGTATACGTGCTTTAACCAATAATACTTTTTATTAAGGGACCAAGTCCACGTATGTATATGATTTGACCGTTTTCGATTCAAAATTTTAGGATTTCATGGAGAAAAAGGATTCTCGTTTTTTATTATAACAATGGCATGGTCATTTACCTATCCCAATGTTAATGGGGAAAAAAGTTCAATAATAATCGTAACAAAATGAAAACTTATTCTACAAAGTTTGGAAAATACAAACCAAGCCACAAAAAAATGAGGATAAAAAATTCACAATAGTCTTACGATAAATACCGAGAGTACATCGTTATTATTGTATCAAAATCGGAAACGGTCTATATGTTACTCAGTGTATGTTACGGTTTTTCTTGTTAGATATTGTAAGTTTAATATATACATGTTATTTAATCAAAGTATGTATAATTATGTATAGCATCATATATCTTATAAACCTTTACCGTTACGATTTAAAACAAAAATTTATTCTACATTAAATGTTCAAATACTGTTTTTCATTTTAATTTATTTTGATGAAATATCTTTACTATCATTTAATCAAACACAAACATACCAGTCCATGTCCTAACCAATCCCAAATAACACAAAACTTGTTTGTTCGACTATTAAAAATGGGAGCGCTTTTTTTACCGTAAAAGATATACCATATGATTTCTATATGTATGTTTTAATAAATGCCCCATTTAGAGGATCTAGAACATCCAACTTCTATTACATGCTGTAGAAAAGATTTAGCACCTCATAAGGTTCAACTGAAATTAATGGGCAAAATTTTAGCATGATTTCCTATAAAACATATAACATATAGTTAATTTTAATTTTTTAATTTCACCCCTCACTGTCTAATCGCACACTATAACTCATCCTTCATGCATTTTTCGTTAGTAAAAAATTACTGCATTCTTTATCAGCATTTTTTTGAAAAATTAATTGAAACCTCATATTCCGTATTAGTATAAATTCGGATTTCAATTATGCTAAGGCAAACTTTGTATTGTTTATTATCATTATCAATTGCTTAAAGACCAAAGCATTTACTTAAAAAATAAGTGAATTCATTTAGACATATATATATATATATATATATATATATATATATATATATATATATATATATATATATATATATATATTGTACTAAAAAAGACATTTTACCTATTTCAACAATGGTGAAGTTTTTGAGATTAAAACTTTCTATGTTCTTTAATTTTTCTCTGTTATTATTACGCTTACATATTTTATATACCTCATCAATTTCTGTTAAAGATGCAATGTACATTATTTTTGTAAATATAAGTTATAACACGTGTTGCGATATGCTGATCATCTATATTATCGTGATTTATCGTGTATTTCCGGAAAACAGTTACGGAAATTACCGATTAATCACAACTCATTTTTGATGTTATTAAATGTATTGATAGATTTTTCCAGTTTTAAATGTTTTTATCCTTATTTAGCTATAGCTTTTGCTTGTATGTTTGCATTCAATGTGTTCATAAAATCCAATGTTATTCGAGAGAATATAGAAATATTGCACATAATTATATCAGCCTAACTACTGATATTGCTACTGTAGGAGTCACTGTGATTGTGACAGTGAATAATGATTAATTTGCAGCCAAAATCAAATTAATTTTTTGAGTTCGATATTTTTCACTTGCATAAATCTATTTTTCACTGAAAATAGTACATCCGCGATAACCATGATATATTTCTCCACACAATAAAAAGTTGTCGCTATTGGGATTTTTACATTCTGAAAAACAATGCAAAGGGTTGAATCGTCTGTGTATATGACGTAATACGTCAACAAGATCACTTGGGGTGTGAATATCGTCATTTTCGACAATTAAAAACCCATAGCATGCAACATTATTTTTTTCTACAAAAATCGTAATCTCGAATGCGCCTAGTAAATTTTCAGTAACGACTTGTCTCAATAATGTTAAAAAAATTTATTCAAGTTATTTGGATTTTCTGTGAAAGTTTTGCATAATTTATTGTCACAAACTTATTGACTTTAAAAGCACGAAAGATGTGTTAAGATGCCAAGTATCTTCTGAATGAAAGTGTATATATTATATATTTGCAGGATCCTTTAAGGTTTTTTTTTAAAATACGGTGTATTTTGCCTGTTTTGTGACAAATGCGCAACCACAGTTAGTGCCAATATTTGTGTTTATTGTTGTAATTTTTAATCTTATGCATTTATAAATTTTTGTTGTTTTCATTTAATTTTAAAACTACAAATATCTATCACAAAAACAAATAAATTTTGATGTGCCATATGTGTACATTTATGAAAGTCAAAATAGTAACGCATCAACCTTGAACTACACTGATCTGTGTCCGTGAAATGATAGGAAGTTTACAACAATTTGTTGCGTCGCCGTTGCGACAGCTCACTGTCGTTCAAAACGCATAAACAATGAGAAAAAGAATGTCATTTCTTAATTTGATAACTAGCTGATTTGCTTGCAAATTAACGATAATTTTTGTTTGACGATTATATTAATTAGTAAATATCTTATTGCTATACAAATAAAGATCACTCAGGCTCACAATTACTTTTTACCAATAATTATTTTTACATTATATTTTACAATTATGATTTCTACCATAATTTTCAAACTTTCAGAAAGATTTTATTCGCCATCTTTATTCAGTTAATTTCCTAGAATTGAAAAGGACCAAAACTATGGTTTTCGATTGGTGCATCACAAATAATATCAATAAAAATTTACCAACTGCGTCTTAATCTTAATTGTAATTTAAAAATAAAACACAAACATACCAGTCTATGTCTAAATCACAATCTCCGCTCAAAAAGTAAAAACTTTTAAAAATAGTCAATTCACTTATACACTATGAAGGAAGTCTTAATTGTATTTAGAGGAACAAACAAAAGCGTAAAAAATTCAAGGATTCAAGAAGTAAATAAAGCGTCTTATTTCTAAATGTTCATGGATTTAAATAAATAATGCAAAACGCGTCTGACTCATAAAGTTCAATCATTCAAGTAGTGAAAAACGCGTCTGACTCATAAAGTTCAATCATTCAAGTAGTGAAAAACGCGTCTGACTCATAAAGTTCAATCATTCAAGTAGTGAAAAACGCGTCTTTTGTGTAAAAGTTCAACGATTCAAGGGTTAAAAAACGCGTCATATCTCAAAATTTTCATTGATTCAAGCAGTGAAAATCGCGTCTTATTTCCGAATGTTCATGTACTCAAGTAGTGAAAAACACTTCTTATCTGTTAAGTTCAGTGAATCATGTTAGTGCAAAAAGCGTCTTTTTTCTAAACGTTCAAGGGTTAAAAAACGCGTCATATCTCTAAATTTTCAATTGATTCAAGCAGTAAAAATCGCGCCTTATTCTGAATGTTCAAGGAATCAAGTATTTAAAAACGCTTCTTATTGCTACGTTTTTAAGGACTTAAGTAGTGAAAAAGGCGTAAATACATAACATAACCTTATTTGGTGAGGCTAGAGATATAGTTTATTGAGATATATTAAGCCTCATATAGAACAAAAAAATATTTAACAAATATTTAAATATTTGCAATATCCAATTTTCAAACATTTTATGTGTATTTATTTAATTTCAGATTAGTAAATATAACATACAAAAAAGTTGTTCAAAATTTTCACACAAAAACATCAATACAATATTTAAAACTGTCGAAAATAAAAAAATAAGCTGACAAAAATTTGACTTTGATGACATGTAACCTATGTCTGTGTAATCTGTTTATATTTTAATATTGATTAAAAGTTGATTAGGAAAATTAATCTGTTTTATTTATGTTAGATAGGATCCAAGTATGAATTATACGTTTAACTGTCATAGAAACTCTTGATAAAGCTTGTTTTGACATGCTATTTTCCCTATTTGGTGCAATATTTTAATCCTACGTGTATAATATAATGAATTTATATACCTTTCAGCCGTCTTTTTTTTAAATTTATTAAAATTAAGGTTTTGTTTCCTCACGCAAAACATTCCTTAGCTAGATTTGAATTCATATAAATTTGGATTTATAGTTTAAATTATTTTCAACTGTTTAGTTTATGTTTTTTTATCAAACGTTTCAGCTCCTAGTCTTACTGATGAAGAATGATTCTCCGAAATGTGCACATCTGGCACATCTAGCACAGCTAACTGCTATTTGTGTTTTATATAATCTAACAGAAACCAGGTTTGTGCATTTCGTTTCCAGCAAAATTTTGATTGTCGTTAATTGTTCTTGTGAAAAAGGAAAAGTGATTTGAGGATGTTTTGTGTTGGAATACTGTAGTTTCTTTAAAAAGCTTTGATTACAATTCATTATTTATCATTATAAACCCCTTTTTAAAATATCCACTTACTGTTTCAAATGTTCTTGGTCTTAACCGATCAAATTAATAAACTCCCATTAAAAAGATGTGATTTAACCATTTAATATAAGAATATGCTATGAGCTGTAGTTTTGATTTATCAGATAATTTTATTTCTTTATCAAACATCCGTCATCTTATACAAATATGTTAAGACGTTATTATCTCAACGATAATGCGAAAACTCCCACTTCATGAGTGCAAACGAATATATGCCTAGTAAATAAACACAACAAGATAAAACACATCACAATAAATTTTAAAAAATCACGCAACCATAATATTTTTGAGAATCATGTGATCATCATATTCATAAAAAGTACGTGATTATTGGGATTTATAGCTCCTATAAATGCCATTGCACTCAAAACGTTTTAAGGAACAAGATAAGTGCACATGTAACGTGTTTATATTCCTTTATTCCTTTTATATCAGAGAGACAGATTTTTCTCTCAACCCTGTTTTGATAAGAACTGTTAAACTAATAAAACAAGAAAAATTCTGAAGTTCTTAAAAAAATGATAAAATGATTTATAAATTTCCCCTGTTTAACAACTTCTTCGCCATCATTTTCTTTGGACCTTTTTACAATCTATATAAAACACTACATATATTGCAAGTTTATTATTTTCATCATCATACAATTTTAATGTCCAATTAAACAATTGCTGTAAGGCTACTTTTAATGAGAACAAATACATAAACTTACATTATGTAAAACAATGAATTTTTTTTTCATGTAAAGAATGCTTATTCATAAATCAATATTTTTACGACATTATAACTTGTATATTTGTTTATGTTGTCTTAATTGTGATTGATTCTGTACTTTTTTGTACTTCGTAACTTTTCAAATGCGCAAATGGTGTGAAGCGGTTCAGTTGTTGTATATGAATTTTTAATATTTGGAAAGCTTCGCCATATTGGCTTTGCTAATTATGTATGTAATAAAAAATACAAAAAAGTATATCATATTTTTTCCTTATTAAATGTTGAAGCAGAATATTCTTTTTAGATATTTCTACACTATAGTTTTAGAAAAAATGTGATTTTATAAACTAGAAAAAAAATTAGCAGATAATTGTTTTGTATTTGCAGAGTTTTGACCGTAAAAGTGGATTTTACTGTCGCAAATTGAGGTCTACCTGGCGACGCTTGCGAAACAGTTATCCCCATTCTAATCCAAAATAAATAAAATATACTAAAAAATCAGTTGAATCGATGGAAATTCCCACTGCTCCCATCAGAGTTTATTTTAAGTTTACAGACGCATCACTAAACCATTAATGTAGACCGATGTCGTTACGCCAAAAATATAGTTCTATCCAGAAAACACTTGATTCAATTGATATAATAATTTTGTTGTTTGAAATAAATAACAGATTCAATCCAATATCCGTTTCTTTGACAAAATTTGGCAATACGGAATCGAGGAAATCATCGGAGTCTGTCATTTTAGTTTTGTAAACAAAAGCACGTGTACCGACACGTTGGAATACATTACGTAATTGTTACCTAGATACCACGCGACTTCTTAACTCCAACAGTAAAACAGATTTAACTGCGGTCGAGGTCCAATAAAATTCTGTTCACAAAATATTTGCATTAGAATACTTGTCATATTGTGTCTAACATTGAATACTTCATTCAAATCCTTCAATAATAAATTCAGAATAATTATGAGTAACACTGACTTCTTATAGTTAGAAATTGGAAATAGCAAAATATGAAAGTTTTCGATCTGGTAGTGATCAAAGATGTAAAAGCAAGGAATTAAATTTTGCATAATATATCTCTGTTATATCACAAATGATAAAAACATTTAAATATATATACACTTTATAGTCTATGATATTCTTTGAACAAAATTCTAACTACGAAGAAAATTGGCTTACTGATATCGTGTCTGCATCGAGAGTGGGAGGTCGTGGGTCTAAATCATGGCCGGGTTATACATAAGACTTTAAATGGAATTCACCAGAGTACCACGTGATACCTCATTGCGTTTGTGCGGGACAATTACTACTAATGGCAATGGAATCGCATAAAGTTACGTTTTGACGTAATAACGACGTTTTTTCGGAAATATTTGATGTAGACGTTATCTTTTTCATTCCACACAAACGTTAAGAGGTATTGATCACGTTGTACGCTGGCGAGTCCCATTTTGAAATACTGCCTCCATGACTAGGTATAAGATAAGAGTATTGACTGGTTCAACCGATGCCAGGTGAGTGGTATGCTTGTCTTCGACATTATGACTCGCTGCCACCTTACCATTATTATTCTCTTTTATTATTATTATTATTATTATTATTATTATTATTATTATTATTATTATTATTATTATTATTATTATTATATGGTTGAATCTGTGAAAAATATCTTTAGTACTGTATCATTTTAGTTTTTGTTACAACCATATTTATAACCAACCACGAGCTTCCGCACCATTCGGAAAATGGCACCGAGACAGTTTTTCTAGAAAACCGCAACTTTGAACACAATTATTTATGTTTACAAAAATCGCATTCTGGAGGTACAGAGATTATCGATCTATGCCCAATTAAAGGATGTGATGTACCTATTTTATTTTTTTAACTTAACCAGAGAGTAAAATGTATGAAACATTACGCTCAGTATGATATAGAAAAGATGGATTTGTTTGATTGATTTAAAGCTGCATTAAGTTTTCCAAAGAAAAAAAATAAAACGGTGCTAATATAATTAATGATTTTCCTAATGAACAATGTTACATTTGGTTCAACGATAAAAGCTCGAAAAAATACAGAAATAACAGTAATTACCCAGCGGATTGCAGCATTTGGGATCTTATATTAGAACATGGTTACGTCATCAAAACCCGGGTCATTTAAACACAACTTTCAAAATGGTGAAATATAATGCATTAAACACAGAACTCCGTTAAATTTGTCATTTGTGACTAAGAGAGGGATACATAACAGCATTTCAAATACATCTGGATATTAATTAAAGACAAATAATGCAATTTATCATGTTTCACCTTCGATTCATGGGTTTTTTCCTTACATCCGTGCGCATGCTCCAAGCTCATAATTACCATCGTTTATTATTGACCAACCGGTCAGAAGATTCCGTTTATTTACAGCTTAAAGAAATGAAATTTTAGAAAATGAATGTCACGGATCGTGGTTAGAGTATATCTATTTAAAAAAAAAATCAGGAAATTGAAAAACTGAATGCAGCTTGAATTGGATTTACGTCCAGGTGAAAAAAAGTTCACTTATATCGAGATGTCACCAGCTATAGGTAAAGTGAAAGAAATGTAAATCTTTGATATAAACAGTATTTTATTAAAAAAAGATAAATATAGTACAATACATTACAAGTATAACAAATTCCAGGATTCTGGAACAAGAGTTAAACTCTTATATTAACCAGTCTCCTCATTGTTGAGTTTCATGATTTAAGAAGTTACTAATAATAACATAGAATGATATATATAATAATACATAGAATAAGTAAAACAATTAACTAGTGTGTGTGTGTGTGTGTGTGTGTGTGTGTGTGCCAATAATAATAATAATAATAAATAATAATAATAATAACAATGATAAAAATTGATAAACAAAATATTAAGTAAGTTTGGTGGGTGTGTTGTAATCGTCTAACAAAAATTAAAGTAGTATGCAGTCTAAAATACACTGATAACAAGAAGGTAAATAGAAATTAGTTAAATCGTTTAGTTTGTATAATACATTTTTGAACAGTTAAGAATATCATTTTATTTTGACCTAACGATAATGAAGGGTCTCCAAATAAAAGTTTCTCGACACTTAAGACATGTGGTAGATTTTCTAATGTTACAGCACGAACATGACTGAAGTTTTGACAATAAATAAGAAAATGTGCTGTGTCTTCAACTTGACCACATATACAAAATGGGTCTGGGACTAGGTTTTTGAGATATAAATGGTATTTAAGTATACTACATTCTAAACGCAGACGTGAGTGGAAAATTTGACCAATTCTTGAACCACAAATGAAGTAAAAAGGGATTTTTCTACTGGTATTAATATGTTTTTTGAAAACTGACAAAGAACTGGCAATTCGTTCCAATCTCTAGTAGTACGGGGTATGAATGAATTGTGATAAAGGGCCGTTTTGCATTGCACATAGTACTTTAAATATTATGAGAATCCCGTGTATTGTGTGAATGGATATGGTTATAGGAGGGTGGAATTAAGTCACATAGATATTGAGGGGCTAAATTTTTAAACATTTTATAAAACTGTAATAATCTTTGATTGGTTCTTCTTTTTTCTAATGTTTCCCATGCCGTTTCTAAATAAAGTAGGCGAATATTAGCTAGTTTGGTTGCACAGCAAACGATGCGAGCTGCTTCAAAATTAACTTGTTCAAGTCTAGTTTTTAAGTGTTCTGACATATTATCCCAAATAATATTACCATATTCTAATATAGGTCTTATAAAACTAAAGTAAACTGCTTCCAAAATATCACGTGATAAAATATATTTATACTTCCTTAGAATAAATAGTCTAAAATTAGCTTTGGTTAAGATGTCATCAACGTGATGTTGCCAAGTGAAATCTGAGTAAAAGGTTATTCCAAGGTGTTTGTGTTGTTCAACTTCTTGAATTAAGTTATCGTTCATATAAAGACATGGGTGAAATGGCTTTCTAAGTTTTTTTTAGAAATAATCATTGTTTCTGTTTTTTGGGGATTAAATGACACTAGCCATTTTTGAGACCATTGATTTATTTTGTCAAGATCGGATCGGAGTTGAGTATATTTGATGACTCTAAAGGGTCATGAACGACACAGTAGAGTGTTGTGTCGTCGGCAAATAAACGTATATTGCAACTTATATCTGTAACAATGTCATTGATATAAATCAAGAACAATAATGGGCCTAAGATAGAACCCTGGGGAACACCAGCCTAGATATCTAACCAGTCAGAACTATTATTTTTATAACCACCCTACTTTTTCTATTGTTTAAATAACTTTGGAACCAGGCAAGTAATTTGCCATTTATACCAATTGAATATAGTTTGGTCATTAAACCAGTATGCCAAATTCCATCAAACGCCTTGCTTATATCACAAAACATTAGTCTGACCTCTTTACCCGAGTCTAAAGCTTTCACGATGCTATTTGATATATCTAATAACTGGCATACTGTTGAGTCGCCCTTGATAAATCCGGATTGCAAAGTAGTAATTAAATTGTTATCTGTTAAAAACATATTCAAGTACTTCAATACACATTTTTCAAATAATTTTCCAATAATATTCAATAGTGAAATGGGCCTGTAATTTCTTACGTCACTAGGGTTGCCTTTTTTATATATAGGGGTGTTATTAGCCATTTTCCAGCAATCGGGAAAAGTAGAATTAGAAAGCAATTTATTGAAAAGTTTAGTTAATGGTTGACATAGCTCATTTGTAGCGCATTTCAAGAGTCTGGACTAACAAGATCAGGACCACATGCTTTAGAAATATCAAGAGAGGATATAATTTGTCTTACATCATCAATAGTCATTACTATATTGTCTAAACAAATTGGAGGCCTATCTAGTATTTGAATGTCAACGTTACTATCATCTAAGTTTGATTGTTCGCAGAAGTATTCATTAAGAACATTTTCCTTACTTAAGTCGTCCTCATAAATTTTGTCATTATGTAGCAATGGGGCTATAGAACTATTTTTGTTATTTTTCATGAGAGTTTTTGCTATTTGCCACCAAGACCTGGATGAAACGTTATAAGACTTTATATCATTGCTTAATTTGATAAGATAGTCGTGTTTGGCATTTCGTACAGCAGTAACACATTTATTACGTATTTCTCTAAAAGCGGCCCAGTGATATGTTAAATTAGTTTCCTTTGCTCTTTTATGGAGACGGTTTTTCTTTCTTATCAGTCTTTTAATATAGTATTTTAACCAAGGTTTGTCATTGTTTCTAACTGTGACGATTTTAAAGGGAATGCACTCTGTCGCGACTTTTAATAAAACATTAGAAAATTCTTCTGCAGACCTATTTAGATCGTCAAATGACTTAATTTGGTCCCAGTCGGCCTGAGACAATTTTTGGCAGTATAAATTATAATTGCCATTTTTAAAATCCCATACTTTTCGAGTGAAAGTTTTATGCTGTGTTTTTTTCAATTTTTAAAACTAGGTATATAGGACAGTGATATCGAGTATTAACTTGATAGAATGGTTCACTTACAGTGCTAGTTTCGACAATATTATTATCATTTGTCAAGAACAAGTCAATAAGGGATCGTGAAATTTCGGTAATATGAGTAGGTTCTGTAATTTGTTGTGAGAGATTGAAATTATCTAAAATGTTTTTAATATTGCCAGTATGGCTGTATTTAAGAAAATCTTCGTTAAAATCCCCAGTAATTACCATATGATCATATTTACAATCAGATGCTAATTCAATAGAATATTCAATGTCTTGCCAGACATTATTTGCATCGGGAGGTCTATAAAATGCACCTTGCAAGATAACTTTGCCTTTAGTTTTTATTTCTCACCGCAGACATTCTATATTAGCAGGTTGTAGGTCGGGTCTGTGTTTTTCTTTGACATATATTATTACACCCCCATCCAGTCTAGCGTCTCTGTCGAACCTAATTGGTTGGTGATAACTACTTAAGCATATATCTTTACTAAAAATGAACGTGTTTAACCATGTTTCTGTAAAAACTAAAACATCACATTTACTTTCTAAAGTTTCAATTAAGTCAATCTTAGGCATTAAGCTCTGAATATTCAGATGAATAATAGATAAGAATTTATTAGATAAGCTATTGGACGAGGAAGAAACGGTGCTGGAGGATGTAGGACCAGGGTTTGTCTCAACATCACCTGACATATATAACAAATTTCTTAGACAGAACAATGCCAATATCAAACATGTTATATTATAAATAAACTGATATACAACTTTTTACCAAAATTTAAGACATAGATCAATAGGCTGGCGTTTGGTGGTGGTAAGGTTGGTAATAACGGTATTATTTACATTATAAGATAATGCATCTATTTGTTTGTATAAATAATTTGAGAAAAATGGTACTAACATTACCATATCCTTAAAAAATAGTGAAGTGTAAGGTACTGCACAAACAAAGGCAGAAAGCAACAAAAATTTTAAGTAAAGACAGAATATTAACATCATTGTCTTTATACATTCAAATAATTGTACACTATTTTCGTCACATAACGGTATTTGTGTTTGTATTACACACTGTGACATATTGTATCGGCCAGTTCGTATTCTATGACACTGATTTGAGACAGGCATTAGGTAATACCAGGGGAAAACATATAATATCTTACATATCAACTGGCCAAGTATACAAGTGATCTTAACAATATATCATTATTGGTTATATAATGACAAAAACAACGTTTGTTGCACATAATGAATATTGTACCATATACCAACGCATGTGTAAAATTGAAAAATAAATTGCTATAGCTAATAAAAAAGTATAGCGTTGGAATATTGTAGTACAGTACACCAATATATATCCCCATTTGTAAATAATGGAAATAACCACCATTTGTACAACACAGTATTCATAGTTACAACACCACACCATATGTAATACAATGTACATCCACTTATATGTAAAAATGAAAAAGAAAAACTGTAATACTGCATAGCACATACTTGTACAGTGGAAAAAATAAAAACACATGTACAAAAAAATGTGAACACATAACTTAATGTGAAAAATAAACAAACAAAAAAGAATTAGGTAAAATGCAAAATAACGCAAAAAACATAATAATAAAGAAAATATATACAACATAGTTGGCAAGCTAATTGATAACTAAAAGATTTTAGAGCCATGGTCCAAAGGTCCGAAGTAGACTCTGATACAGTTATTTTTTAGTAAAAGAAACTGCTGACGCGTATGTCCTGGCCATTGTTGGGGAGATCACACTTGATGATTGAAATTCCATCGACTGGTTTGTTGAAGGTGTTACTGCTATGAAGGGATCTAGGTCACTTTGTCGGTCGATTCTGAATTTTTTAGTTGATTTGTCCGTTATGAATATATGTCCATCCCATGTCCAAGATTTATTAATTTTACCCTGCTTCAACAGTTCCCGCGTTTTTCTGTACAGTGCTTGTTGGCGTTTAGTCAGATCTTCGTTAATGAAAACACGCTTAAGCGATGTAACAGTTTTTAATTCGCGTCTTGATTTCATTAATTTACGCTTGATGTTATATCTTGTGAATTTGATAAGAATTTGACGTGAATGAGGTTGGCCTGGCTGTCCCGAACAGTGCGACCTACTAATATCTTCGTCCTTTATATCTACCCCCATTTTGGATGCAACATCTCGAACTATGGCATCAGTATTTTCTTGGGGTGTCTCCGGGATGCCTGAGATCCTTACCGCATTACGTCTACCGTATTGCTCTAGCTCGTCAATACACACAATTTCAATTCTGTGTTTTCGTTTTTTAGACAAGCATTTTCTTGTTTTAGTATGGCGATTTGGGACTTCATTTCATTAACAAAATCAGAGAAAACATTTTTGACAGTTGATGATATTTCAGACACGATTTCACACTTTAAAGTATCTTTTACAGCTGCTGCGATGCGATTGACATCGGTATCGGTAAGAGTTAGCAACATTTGTCCGTCCACACTCATAGTTACACTTTCAGTATTTAATGTTATATTAATATTATTCTTGTTGTCGCTATCGTTATCGTTTTCGACAGTTTCAGGAAGAGGAGTATAATGTTTGTTTATATCAGTAAATCTGCGTCTCCTTTTTCTTAATTTCTGCGGCATAAGACATCACTGATATATATAGAGAGAGTATGAAAGTATCTTTCACATTGGTCATTTACAGGTAACAGGTATATTACGGGTATATTACGGTATGTAGACAGGTAAATAATGTATACGTGTACATGTGGCTATCGAAGGTGATTACATTTCACTTCTATTGTTTTTTCAAATTTCCAAAATATGGACAGAATGTCATAAATTAAATACGAATAAATAGCTCATCGTGTGCAGGAATCTCTTATGTACAAACTTACAAATTTTCAATTCTTTAGACCATCTCTCTCTAGATGAAAATCTACATATCAAGCTGAGAGGTGTAACTCCATTCCATGGGCCATGAAGGCCGCTTACAAATGTAAATATTTGCAGTGCGCTTAGGGCAATGTAGAGAAAGGCTTCATTAGCGTGTCAAACCTGCCTTGATATGGGATATCTATTTTTAAGGTCTACTTCAAAGGACCCCGTGACTTTCTTTTCTTTGTGTTTGGCGGAGGAACAGTCAGAACCTTTTACTAGTCTTGGTCACACTTGGCCGGAGTTCGAACCCTGTATCCCTATATAGAAACCGAGCACTCTACCAACTGAGCTACCATACTAGTATCAAATGATAAATCTTGCAGGCATTGCATTATTTTTTCATTTTGTAGATCGGAAAAGGTCTTGTCTGATACCTTCAAACTTCCCCCAAAAAATTATCAATCTAAAAGAGTAAATAGTTGAACTATTTGGTCATCTTAAACAAGTGTTCTGAGTCCTTTCGGCGTTTTTAAACCTTTGCAAAATTTATGCTTTCACACGAAATAGTCAATTTAAACAAAAAAGATACCAGTCGATTTAAAAAAAAACAATCGAAAACAATTTGTCACACCAAATAAAACATTTGAATTCCGGGTAATGAAACCAGGTTCCTACTTTCTAGCTATCTCTACCTGCCATGCGTGAAATAAAAAATTGCAAATAAAAAAAAATTCGTAAAAAGGTGAAAACGTAATGTAAAAAAGAGAAAATTGTGAATAATTACAGATCATATGCTTCACAGTTATTATATATCAGACAAGAACAGCATTCAGGGTTAAATGTAAAACATAAATTTTCTGAAAGCGTTATTTTAATTGTTTGAAAGGTAGTTTAACGTCGCATCAGCAATTTTATTGGCGACTGGAGCAAGTTTATTTAACCCTAAGGATTTACTAAAACATGTATTTAAGTTTATGTATGCATGACATGTGCGCGTGAGTAGTATGGGCTGTTGTGTACAAGAACAACCTTAGGGCTATATTTTGGTAAGGTGTTAGTACATCGAGTCAGTATCCGCAGACAAAATACCACTTCGCCATAAACAACCTGAATTGCACTGGAGCATACATGCTTCTGACCAAGTATCACCGTTTTTTTTAACAATATTTTATTGCCCGAAACATCTTGAAGGGGCTAAGTGGGTAAATGATGATAAATTCTGAAGTCTGTATCATTCGGATCTGTTTAAGCAATTCAATGATATACACTGTATATTCCCTAAGGATTCTTTTAATACTTACAATGTTCTAATATATATATACCTACACAAAAAGTTTACATCTTTTACGATAATTAACAATTTCAATCTTCAAATGCAGCTATGAACTTGAGCTTTAAACAATTGACCTTGAACCATATATCACAATAATTGTCGTATCAATACCTTCAATATACTATATATATGCTTATACAAAAGTTAAAAGTTTTCAAGATAAATAACTATTTTAATTTTCTTAACCATCTATAACCTTTACCTTTGAACCTATGATCTTGAACCAAATATCAAAATGTTCAACCTGGAACATTCTATTATACATACCTATGAAAAGTTAATAGTTTTTAACATAACAAACATTTTTAGTCTTCTTATGCATCTATGACCTTGACCATTGGACCTCTGACCTTGAAAAATATTTTAAAATCATCATCATAATAATACTTACAATATTTTAATATACATGCCTATACAAAAAGTTAATAGTTTTCAAGAAAATTAACAATTACAGTCTCTTTCTGCAGCTATGACCTTGGCCTTTAAACCCATGACCTTAAATCATATATCTAAATGATTGTCATATCAATACCTACAATAATCAAATATATAGAAGCCTATACTAAAAGGAAATAGTTTTCAAGGTAAATTGACAATTTCAGTGTCATATGTAGGTATGACCTTGAACTTTTAATATACAACCTTGAACTATATATTAAACTATTTGTCATTTTAATAGCTGTAATTTTCTAATGTACATATCAAAATAAATGGTTAATAGTTTTCAAGATAATTAACAAATTCAAATTTCATGCAGCTATGACCTTGACCTTTGAATGTTTGACCTTGAATCATACACAATATGATCGTCCTATCAATACCTATAATTGTCCAACATACAAGCCTATACAAAAAGTTCATATTTTTCAAGATATATTGATTATGTCAGTGTTCTTATGTAACTATGACCTTGAACTTTAAAACATACGACATTGAATCGTATTTCAAAGTAATTGTCATTTTAATATCCAAAATATTTTAATATACATGTCTATACAAAAAGTTTGTAGTTAAGCACAATTTTAGTGTTTATAAGCAGAAAATAACATTTCAGGGGCAACAACTCCTATATGAATTATCATATAGTAACTAAACTTGGTACCCTTGTTAAATTTTGCCAAACTGAACATTTTAACGAGGTTTTAATTTTATATCTCATAGATTTAAAAAAAAAATAGCCTAAAACTCTACAAATAACAAACTTGGTGATGACCTTTATCTTTGACCTTGATCCCATTTTGAAGATTATTTCAAGAAAAAGTAAAAACCCCATGCCATTATCTCTTAAAAAATTGAGTAATTATAATGAAAAGCTATTTTACAAAATTTTTCAATTAAAATGAAAAAAACATGTTACCAAATTTCACAAAATGACATTTTAAAAGCTTAAGACCTTAGAGAATCCAAATAGCACACATCAAATTTTTTCTCCCATTACATTTTACGCAGCAGAAGTTTTTTTTAAGATATTTGGACACATAAGTCATCTTGACCTTGTTTTCAGAACCATGACAACACCACTAACAGATCTGAATTGCACCATCCCAGATATGCTTCTGACCCAATTTCATTGAAATCTGCTCTTTAGTTTTGAGGGAGAAATCAAAAATGCAAAAGTCTCAGGTGAGCTTAAGACAAATAACATATTTTTTTTATACATATACATATCAAGTTAATATTAATAATAATGATAATAATAATTATAACATCAATAATAATAATAATAATAATAATAATAATAATATTATTATTATTATTAACTATTATTATTTTTTTATTGTTATGTACATGTTCAGTGTTCGTAAAAACCTGCTTACTATAAATGTTCCTTAAAATAGACCAATTGAAAAAATGGTAGCTGAAAATTTATTGATTTGACGTAAAACAACAATCAACTTACCAACCAACTCATGATGTGATCTTGCCCAGTACATGTCTCTCAGCTAAAAGTTTTTTTTATATTTCAATAGCATATACATGTACATGTATTTAAAAGAAAATCAAATAAATTATAGGCCTAAATAGTTCTTGAGGTAATATTTAATGATGATAAATAAATAACATGTAAAGCATTAAAATGTTCTAGTTCATTATAAAAACTGAAAATTATTTTTCTGCAGGGTATATAAAAAATAAATAAAAGAAATAATGAATTAAATTCAGAAGAAGAAAAAAGAAAGAAAAATAAAAAGTAAAACGCTAAAGTTTCAAGATCAGTTTTATTCAGATATAATAAATTCAACATTTTGTACTTTAATTATAACAAATTGCACGAAACAGTTCAATTTTAACATTGTATTATTAATAAATTGTACCATTTTTTCGGTAAATAATGGCATAACTCATAAATACACTCTTTCAATCAATTACCTTGATCCATAAATAAAACAGATTTTGATATCTATACCCTAAGTATTCTTATTTCCCATTTCAGAAATTTTATACAGCCATGACCTTTACTTCTGACTGTCAGACCCTTAATCATATATAAAAATGATCATTGTATCAATTCCTACTATGGAGAAATTGAAGAGAATAATATATTTTCATTTTGAACTATAATAATGAGACCTAAAAATATATAGATTTCAATATCTGAGATATACTTCTTGTACATTTGTAGAAAGAAAAAAAAAGTTTTTACTATTTCCCTATTAGGCCAAAGGAAGAGATAACTTAATAATTTGTGAAAATTCAAAAAACCCGACAATGCTTGATTATAGGCAAGTTTCATCAAATTTGCCATTTATATTTGGTGAAGAGGATAAGATAAAAATGGAAGAAATAATGAACGACGGATGACAAAAGTCAGACAATGGACAGTGAACAACCACAATCACATAATAAATGCAAATTATCAAGCAAAAGTCAAACAAAACAAAAGTTTGCGATTTGTACAATTCATATTTTCAAAATAAAAATATTAAAATTTCAATTTTTTTTAAAATAAACACAATGAGGATCTTTGTCAAAAAATATCTCCAGAAAAAAGTTATCTATTCAAAATAAGAAATTAAAATTGTCGATAAAATCTTCAGAAAAATGTGTTCCAAAATATAAAATTGTCATTTCAAAAAAAATCTAAAACAAGAGGCTCATGGGCCTTAACGCTCACCTGAGGATATATCCAAAATCATTTGCAAAAATACATAAAATATTCTAATATACATTCCTACAAAAAAGTTAATAGTTTTCAAGATAATTTACAATTTCAGTCTTTTTATGCACCTATGACCTTGACCTTTAAATGTATGACCTTGAGCCATATATCAAAATGTTCGTCATGTCAATACCTACAATATTCTAAAATACACGCCAATATAAAAAGTTTATAGTTTTCAAGCTAACGCACAATTTTAATTTTAGTGCAACAACTCCTGCATGCATTATCATACAGTTACGAAACTTTGTACCTTTTTACATTTTGTCCTGCTAAACATTTTAACAATGTTTTAATATTATATATCTCCTATAATTTGGAAAAAAAGCCTAAAACTGCAAAAATTACAAACTAGGTCATGACCTTGAACTTTGACCTTGACTCCATTATGAAGGTTATTTCAAGAAAAAGTCAAAACTAAAAACCCCATGTCAATATCTATTCATATAGTCAAGTTATAATAATTTGAAGCCATTTTACGAAATTTTCAAAATTAAACGCAAAAACGCGTAACCTAATTTTTTACCAAATTTCACGAACTGAACAATTTTTAAGCTCAAGACCCTAGAGAAGCCGAATATCACATCAGATTTTTTCTCCCATCATCGCTTTTGGAGAAGAAGTTTTAAGTTTTTTGGAACCATTGGTCACCTTGACCTAGTTTTGGGAGCCATGACAACGTCACGAACAAATCTGAATTGCACAGGCCCATATATGCATCTGATCATTGAAATCATGGTTTCAGAAAAGAAGTCGAAAATGTAAAAGATTACGCCGCGGACACGGACTCCGACGATGACGACGACAGACAAATTTTGAACAGAAAAGTGAAAAATGAAATTTTTCCTCTCGAAAATGTGAGATAATTTTAGTTCAGAAAATCAAAAAAACATAATCAATGTCTGTTAAATGTAATTGTAAATTAATTATACTTTAACAAAATTCAAAAAATTTAACAGCCAATAAACAAGTAAAACAAACACTGTAAATAAACACAAAATGCGAAGGATGAAACTTGCTAGAAAATTATGTACTCTCATATTTAGAAAATAGAAACTTAACCGGTTGTATGGCAAAATCTTATTATGAATTAATTCTTCTTCACCAAAATTCAAAAACACAACATCTTTGTTTGTTTTAGCATATTCTATTTATTTTAAATAAAGCAAATTTTTGGGATTGATACTTGGTGGCAGACTTCTCTAAAGCCCCAGCTTATGGTTCATAATATCTCTCACTGCCAAGGTTCAAACCACCCCTCTGGCTACAGATTCTAGTGAATAAGTTTGCCAGTATACTTTGACAAATTCCAATGTACTCCCAAATTCTGGGTACTCTGGATTAATTTTGAATGGTCCCGGAATTGACTCTCCAAAATCCTAAATTCAGTCTAATTAAAATATTTAATCATTTATACACTTTCTTCTATAAAAACAAGAGGCCCATGGGCCTTAACGTTCCCCTGAGGATATGTCCAAAATTGTTTGCAAAGCACAAAAGACAATATATTAGGTACAGAAACTTTACAAGTTAAGAACTGACACAAAACTTAATCAGAAATATATCCAGTCACATTTCATTTATAAGTAGCTTATATAATATGCATGAATTAACTGTAATGCAATGAATAATTTCCAAATCATTAACAAATTTCAATATACTTATGCCGCTTTGTCCTTGACCTTGGAACATATATGACCTTGAACCATATATGATCCTCATGTCAATACCTACAATATTCTAAGATACATGAAGTTAATAGTTTTCAAGATAATTAGCAATTTATGTCTTCTTTTGCAGCTGTGACCTTGACCTTTCAACATATGACCTTGAACCATATATCAAAATGATCGATGTCACAATACCTACAATATTCTAATGATCATGCCTATACAAAAAGTTAATAGTTTTCGAGCTAATTAGCAATTTATGTCTTTTTTGCAGCTGTGACCTTGACCTTTCAACATATGACCTTATACCATATATCAAAATGATCGCCATATCAATACCTACAATATTCTAATATACATGCCTATACAAAAAGTTAACAGTTTTCAAGATAATTAGCAATTTATGTCTTCTTTCGCAGCTGTGACCTTGACTTTTGAACAAATGACCTTGAACCATATATCAAAATGATCGTTGTCACAATACCTACAATTTTTTTAATATACATGCCTATACAAAAAGATTAAAGTTTTCAAGCTAATGCACAATTTTAGTGTTTATAAGCCAAAAATAACATTTCAGGGGCAACAACTCCTACATGGATTATCATATAGTTACAAAACTTGATACCTTTTTAAATTTTGTCATGCTGAACATTTTAACAATGTTTTTATTTAATATCTCTCTTATTATTTGCAAGAAAATTGACTAAAACTGCATAAATCACAAATTAAGTCATGACATTGAGTTGTGACTTTGACCTTATTTTAAAGGTCATTTCAAGAAAAAGTCAAAACTGAAAATCCCATGTCATTATCTGTTCAAATAGTTAAGTTGTTACAATTTGAAGCCATTTTACAAAATTTTTAAAATTAAACGCAAAAAACGCGTAACCCATTTTTCGACCAAATTTCACGAAATGAACAAACTTAAGGCTTAAGACCCTAGAGAAGCCAAATATCACATCAGATTTTTTCGGAGAAGAAGATTTTTTAAGATTTTTGGACCGCTAGGTCACCTTGACCTAGTTTTGGTAGCCATGGCAACGCCATGAACAAATCTGAATTGCACCAGCCCATATCTGCTTCTACCTAAGTATCATTGAAATCTGTCCAGCATTTTTGGAGGAGAAGTCGAAAATAGGTGTTAACGACGCACGCACACACGCACACACGCACATACACACGCCGCGCCAAACCATAAGCTCACATGACCTTTCGGTCAGGTGAGCTAAAAACTACTCAAATCAATATATTTTATAGACTGATATTGCAACCATCATGTAAATATCATCTAATGACTTTCTAAAACATGAAATTTTAACTATCTATTTTGGAACTCATGACCCAGATAGCTGAATTTAGTATATCTATACATATATAAATGGGCATCATCAAACATTGTTACAAAATTTAGGATTTCTTATGAAATAGTTAGAGTAGACAGCCATTTATTTAAATTTGTTTTTTAATATAGGAGTATCAAGAAAGACATACAAGATGCCAAAGGGCATTAACACTCACCTGAGGATCTGTCTTAAATCGTTTGCAAAGAACTAAATTACAAAAACATACAAAAATAATCGATCAGAAAAATCTAGTCACATGTCAATTTTAAATAGTTTATATGCATGTATTAACATTAGTACAATGAATCATTTCCAAATCATTAATCATTTCTGTAATGTTATGCAACCATGACCTTTAAAAGTTTGACCTTGAACAATATATCAAAATAATCATCATATCAATACCTACAATATTATAATATACGTCTAGAAAAAAGTCATAGTTAATTAACAATTTCAGTCCTCTTATGGATCTGTGACCTTGAACTTTCAACATATGACCATGAACCATATATCAAAATGACCATCACATCAATACCAACGATAGTCAAAAAGATAATAGTTTTCAAGTTAATCAACAATTTCAATATTTCAATATTTAGGAGCAACAACTCCTATATGAATAATCATAAAGTTACGGAAATTGTACCTTATTAAATTTTATCATGCTGAACATTTTAACGGCCAAAGTTTGAAAGAAAATTGCCTAAAACTCCACAAATCACAAATTAGGCCATGACCTTGATTTGTGACCTTGACACCATTTTAAAGGTCATTTAAAAATGTCAAAACTGAAAACCCCATGTCATTATCTGTTCAAATAGTCAAGTTATAACAATTTGCAGCCATTTTACAAAATTTTTTTAATTAAATGCAAAAACGCGTAACCCAATTTTCGAACTTATTTCATAAAATGAACAAACTATAGGCTTAAGAGAAGCCAAATATCAAATCAGATTCTTTCTCCCATGATCGGTTTCAGAGAAAAATATTTTTTAAAGATTTTTAGAACCCTAGATCACTATGACCTAGTTTTGTAGCCACGGCAAAGTCATGAACAAAGCTGAATTGCACCAGCTCATACCTGTTTCTGACAAAGTGACATTGAAATCTGTCAAGCAATTTTGGCAGAGAGGTGGAAAATAGGTGTTTAAGACGCACGCACGCAGTTACACACGCCATACCATGTCATAAATTCATATGACCTTTCAGTCAGGTGAGCTAAAAATGTAGTGGTCAAACTGAGATATTAACCCTTCTTAATACTAGCAGAACGCCAGATCGACTGTCCCATTTGGTTAATTATAAAGCCTAGGTCACCACATAATTTGTTATTTTTATAATAAATTATAATAAATAAATGAATAAAAGTATTTGTAGTATGGGTGTTATGACCATACTAAGTCTGAAAGTTTGAATTCTTTTATCTTATATCCCTATATTAAAGGTAAACCCATAATCAGACATCACAGAACAATTCTTGACAAAAGTTTCTTTTTTCAACTTTTGGATTTTGTATCCGTATATTAAAAGGTAACCAGTGATCAGACATCATAGAACAGTTCTTGACAAAAGTTTCTTTTCCCAAGTTTTGTTCTTGTACTAAAATGCACTATAATCACATGACAAGATGTTCAGACACTATGTTGGAAATAGATTAAACAATCAAAGTAATGAATAAAAAATATCATTAGTTACAATCACTTATATCAGAATATTAATAATAAGACAATTATTTTCGGGCAATATCTAACCGACTTTTTCCTTCATGACGTAAATTTGCAATCAGGATGATGTTGTAAAAGTTTCACAGCTATATCTATGCTTTTATTCTGAGCTGCTATATATAAAGGACTAATATTATCCTTATTACAGAGATAAGGATTAGCATGATGTTTTATTAGTAAACTAGCTACATCAATGCTGTTATTCTGAGCTGCTATATATAAAGGAGTATCACCATCCTTACTACGAAGATTAGTATCAGCATCATATTGTATAAGTAAACTAGCTACATCAATGCTGTTATTCTGAGCTGCTACATGTAAAGGACTATAACCATCCTTACTACGAAGATTAATATCAGCATCATATTGTATAAGTAAACTAGCTACATCAATGCTGTTATTCTGAGCTGCTATATATAAAGGAGTATCACCATCCTTACTACACACTTTAGTATCATCATGATGTTGTATGAGTAAACTAGCTATATCAATGCTGTTATTCTGAGCTGCTATATATAAAGGAGTAACACCATCCTTACTACACAGATTAGTATCAGCATCATGTTCTATAAGTAACTTAGCTACATCAATGCTATTATTCCGAGCTGCTATATATAAAGGAGTAACATCATCCTTACTACGATGATTAATATCAGCATCATGTTTTATAAGTAACTTAGCTACATCGATGCTGTTATTCTGAGCTGCTATATATAAAGGAGTAACATCATCCTTACTACACCGATTAGTATCAGCATGATGTTGTATAAGTAAACTAGCTATATCAATGCTGTTATTCTGAGCTGCTACATGTAAAGGACTAAAATCTTTCTCACTACACAGATTAGGATCAGCATGATGTTGTAAAAGTGCTTTCGCTACATCAATGCTGTTATTCTGAGCTGCTTTAAATAAAGGACTAAAACCATCCTTATCACACAGATTAGTATCAGCATGATGTTGTATAAGTAAACTAGCTACATCAATGCTGTTATTCTGAGCTGCTACATGTAAAGGACTATAACCATCCTTACTACACCGATCAGTATCAGCATGATGTTGTATAAGTAAACCAGCTATATCAATGCTGTTATTCTGAGCTGCTACATGTAAAGGTCTATAACCATCCTTACTACACAGATTAGTATCAGAATCATGTTTTATAAGTATATTAGCTACATCAATGCTGTTATTCTGAGCTGCTATATATAAAGGAGTATAACCATTCTTCCTACACAGATTAGTATCAGCATGATGTGTTATAAGTAACTTAGCTACATCAATGCTGTTATTCTGAGCTGCTACATGTAAAGGACTAAAACCATCCTTAATACACAGATTAGTATCAGCAGGGTGTTGTAAAAGTAAATCAGCTATATCAATGCTGTTATTCTGAGCTGCTACATGTAAAGGACTAAAACCATCCTTACTACACAGATTTGTATTAGCATGATGTTGTATAAGTACATTAGCTACATCAATGCTGTTATTCTGAGCTGCTATATATAAAGGAGTATCACCATCCTTACTATACAGATTAATATCAGCATGATGTTGTAGAAGTAACTCAGCTACACCAACGCTGTTTGTTATTGCAGCTAGATGCAAAGGACTTATTCCATTAATATCAGTCTGATTAAGATTTAATTCCGTGTTCTCAATTGAAACACTCTGAATGTTGCATTCATTCTTATTATATATTTTCTTAATATACCCACAGTATTTACAGGGTCCTGACTTCTTATCATGATGGATAAGTGTACTACATGTCTTAGTATTATTACATCCAGCAGTATAAAATAATGCTGTTCTATTAGAAAAATCTTTTACATTGGTATCAGCACCTAGTTTTATAAGACTCAGTATTATATCCTCATTATGATAAACAGCTAAATGTATAGGATACAATTCAACTTTAGCATAAATAGGCTTGTTAACTTTATCGGTTTCCACTGGCGAAATCAAGTTAAATATTTTAATTTCACCACCAAGACAGGCAAAGTGTAAAAGTGGTATCATATTACCCACAGTGGTTTTTTGAAAAGAAGATAGACTGTCCCAAATATATGTAAATAATTTACTATAACCAAATGCAGCTATCCAATGTAATGCAGTTATACCTTGTACATTAAGAAGATTTAATGCACGGAAATTCCATGACCAAGTACTTACTGCATTTCTTTCAATTATTTGCTCTAACTCAAAATCAATACCTTCATTAAACTGTTGTGGTTCTGTGAAAATATCTAAATCTGCATGATTAATTTGACTCGTTTCTTGTTCATTTGTGCTCCTAACAGTTGCTTTAAATGTGTCTAAAAATGTATCGTTTGACCAACATTTGTTCATAAAAACATTTTTAAACTCTCCCTTTGTTAATTCCGACAACATTCTATCTACGAAATCTTGAACATATTTGGGCTCGAGTCTCACCACATAAGGATCATCTGTTTCAGAATTGGCAATTAAAATGCGTCTAGATATAAATTTAGAAGGAAAATAATCTATAACTAATTTAGGATATTTTTGTCCAAAATGGTAAGAAATAACATCAGATATCAGGTCATGGCTGAGAGACAACTTTCCATTTTGCCATTTAAGGTAAACATTAACTAAAGATTCTACTCCATTTTTAAACCCAGCAATTAATGAGTCGCGTGTTAATTCACACCCCATAATTAATTTATTCTCATTTATTACTTCGACAGTACTCTCGGGGGAGTATAATTCTGGGTCAAGACTATTTTCCCTGACCAAACACAAAACTAAAATACAGTATCTTACTTTGTCATATAATTTCATTTTTTCAAGATCCTCCAAGATAAGCTTAAAGGGATTTTGAAAAAATGTCCAGTCATTAGTTTTATGTAATTCTGTGCTAGAAACATACAGCTGACATGCCAAAGGAAATAAATCCTCTTGTTTTTCAATTATTTCCTTAGCACTATTTGTTACACAAAGATCTGTTTTTCTGACAGTGGCATGTTGTCTGATCATTTCAACCTTTTCTTTCAGAGATAGTTTATTTCTGTCATCTTGAATGTCCAAGACTCTTTTGTTCAAAATGTTACAGTTGCTTTTGAAATCCAACTCGTTCACAATCTGTCTTCGTACACTGAAAAGTACTTTTAATTTTTTTGTCATTTTTGAAGATTCAATTTTTAAATCAAGCCATTTAATGAACTTATCTTTATTTAAACAATGAATGCCAACTGGATCATCATACACAAATAACTGATCCTGGTCTATTTGAAGATATTTCTCTATATCTTCTGGATCTTTAGCTGGTATGACATCAAAACCCCTTGATTTATATTCTAATGCTAAATGACGAATCATGGCAGATTTACCTGACCCTGCATTCCCAGAGACTGTAACAAAAGTTTTTTCTTTCATTGCATTTTTAACGTTAACACAAGCTCTTGTCTCAACAAACACGCTGTCCTCATTTTTCCATTCTTCAAGTTGTACATTGTACCTTTCTGCAATGAAAAAATATAACAAAGCTTAATTTGGGAAGTATCACTCTTAGATGGATTTTCATATATAGGAAAACCTACCTGAAATGCCCTCTCTCTATAAGGGCCACCTGCTAATAAAGGCCATTAAAATTATATCCCACTTCCTCTTTATTTATATTACTTGAACTAGTATATCAAGGCCACCTGTCCATAAAGACCACTTTCACTTATTCCCATGTGTAACCTTTATAGACAGGTTTGACTGTACTTACTTAACTTGTTACCGTTTTTTCGCGTTATGCTGACCATTTTTGCAATTTTTGTTTTTTTGTATAATAGATTTTTTAAATGTTCAAAACAGCTACACTTGCAAAACAATTGAAATAGTCAAATTTGCCGCAATTTTAAAATATTTTCAATATTCAATATGTTAACCTGTAACCTATTTTTCTTCTCTAATTTCACAGTTGGTACAAACTCTTTACTTTAGACACTGGAGAAGCTGAAAATCGGGTCTTGACTTTAATACATATTCCCATATGTGGCCCTAATAAAACAGGTTTGACTGTATTTACTTAACTTGTTACCCTGTTGGATCTTGTCATGCTGGCCATTTTTGCAATAAAGATTTTTTAAATGTTCAAAACAGCAACACTTGCAAAACAATCTATTGAAATAGTCAAATTTGCCGCAATTTATGATATTTTCAATATTCAATATGTTAACCTGTAACCTATTTTTCTTCTCTAATTTCATGGTTGGTACAAACTCTTTACGTTAGACACTGGAGAAGCTGAAAATCATGTCATGACCTAAACTCATCTGGACTAAAGTTTCATTCCCTGATGAGTTTCAAGTTACAAGCTCTTTTGATTTATAGGTTTTAATACGTTATCCTTAAAGTATTTTTGTAGTTGTATATTTTAGCAATTTTTTTAGATATAAGTAACAAGAGCAAGGTTATAATTCTAGAGGGTCAAAAGTCCCTGGGTCCGAGTTCTGGGGAACTTTTGTTTTTATTTAGGGATCCTTGGAGTTTTTAATGTAAAAGTCTGATGGAACTACCATTTTTGGAACAGTTTTTAGAATGCACATTCTTTGTTTATTAAAACATTTTCAGAATACTCTTCCTTTGTGTATTCAAAATAGTCTCAAAATCGCTTAATTTATTGCAATTTGTCAATGTTGTTTCCAGAAATGAATTATAACGCGGATCCGCTTTGACAACATAATGGCTCGAGTGTTTGTAAATAGTATATGATATATTTGTTTAATCACGAATATAAACAAAGTTGATCAGCATAGTTTTTTTTTAGATTGTGCCACACATGGACCTTCCAGTGCTGTTATGGAACCTGCCTATTTTAATTTGCGACCTACCAAATATAAAGGCAAAATTTTTTGGACCTATTGGGAAATATAATTTGAACCCCTAAATTAAGTATGGATAAATAAGTTAATGAATATTCGTGGTGTGAGATATGACCTGCTGTATTCAAGGCTGCAATTGATGTGTCTTATTGATAAGGTGCTAGCTGACTGAGTCAGTATGCCACAGAGAAGCATTCCACTTTCCCATCCCATTATCCTGTATCCGGGAAAAAAAACTCTTTGTTTAAGTGAGATTGATCTTCCAAAATGGTCAAATAAAACAAACATACCAGTCCTTGTCCATATCACAATCCCAAAAACAAAGTAAAAACTTTGCAAACTGGCAAAGTATGTGATACACGTGAACTTCCATCAAGGAAGTGAGGCCGGGTGCTCCGGAAGGGTAAGCACCTCCTGTTTAGCTAGCTACACCCGTCACGTGCAAGTCAATTTTGAGAATGAAAGGAACAAAGAACTATGGTAAGTCAAATATATCCAGTATAAGTTGGGATACAGTGACTACATACTTATCAACAATATTGTGATGACGGCCATAAAACTTTTTAAGGGCCCTGATTAGCCTAGGCTTGCAATATCCTTGTGTCAACAATTTAATTGTAAGTAATTTGCTTCGTTGCAGAAAGTTTCCATAGTGGGAACAAGCTCTACCGTACCGTATTAACTGTGAAACATATACACCATACGCAGGAGAAGCAGGGATATTACTGCAAAGAAACGGAAAGTTGACAATAGAAAAATTGAAGTCATCACGTTTGTCGTATAGCTTTAGATGTAACCTTTCATGGGTGTCATAATTGAGGTATAAGTCCAAATATGAAGCAGAACATGGAGAATCTGTCGTGTCTTTTATTTCAAGCTCACTTGGATAGATGGCATTCACATATTCTCCAAATTTGTGATTATTTAGAGAAAGAACGTCATCTATATATCTGTATGTGTAGTTGAATGATTTAGCGACAGACTTTTTTCCAGATTTGACAAGGTTCTGTAAAAATTCTGATTCATATGAATAAAGAAACAAATCAGCAAGCAAAGGTGCACAGTTTGTGCCCATTGGTATACCGATTGTTTGTTGAAAGATAATATTGCCAAACACAACAAATATGTTGTCTATCAAAAACTCTAACATTTTGTTGATGGTATCTTCAGTATATTTTTGTTTGCAGTCTGTATGGTCTTTTACAAAATAACCAGAATCCCTGTTGAGCACTAGATATTTATATCTTGGTTTACCGTTTTTGTAAAAGAATGAAAAGTAAATGATTTGTTTTAGACGTTCTTTCAATTTAGCATGAGGGATAGTGGTGTAAAGGGTAGAAAAATCAAAAGTTTTTATACTTTTTACCGAAGAAAGAGTATTAGAGACAAAATGGTCAAGTAGTTCTTTAGAATTTTTGAGAATCCACATTTGGTTGATGCCAGATGTAGAAAAGACTTTATCTGAATAAGTCTGAAGGCCATCCTTGACGACTGTCAAAATTTGTGTTAGAATTACTGATAATGATTTAGTAGTACATTTAGAGGAACCTGCTATATATCTTTCCTTGTATGGATTTTCAAAATAATTGAATCCCAATATATTTACTTTTAAACAGTCTAAAAAATCTGAATTTTTTAAAATTTTTGGTGGATTTTCTTTCTAACTTAATAAAATAAAATTGCTTTTGTTTGTCCTTGACTGCCAGATCCACTTGAAACACGACGACATTTGAGAAGGTTTATACAGTAGTATGGAAATTCCATTATGCTTCTCATGGGAGAAACATGAGGAGGAACTAAAGAAGACTTTAGTAAGCAGAAAAAACAGGTAAAATGGTTGTTAAAAGAGACATATAAAACCAATTTAAACTTTAAAATGTAATATATTATGTTTCAAAGAATAAAATATTTTTTCTACCTACCTACTTACATTTGGATAGCATTTGTCGGAAAACAACAAATAAAGAATTTTACGTTAGGCCTGAAGTGAATAAACTGTATCAAAAAAATTGAAAGAAGTTTCTAAAAAGTAAAAATGGAATTTGAAAAATCACACACATTCAATGCAGCACATTGAACAAAATTTCCTAAAAATAGCAAATGACAAAACAAGTGACACTTTGTTTTATTTATAAAATTAAATGTTAAGATAAATATATGACAAAATGTGTGAAAATAAATTTATCCCAATACCTGTACTTTTTAAAAGTCTAGAAATATTTGAAATATTTTCAAATGTGCCAGAATAAATTCTAAAGTTCTGGTTAATTCTCTTTCCCCACAGAGACCCCAAGATAAGGTTTAATTTTGATCACACTGCTAAATAAAGTACTAATTACAAGAAAGAAAGTACCAAAAGTAAAGTACTAGTAGAGCACTATGGGTAACAGACAGCTACACATAAATACTTACCTCTCAAATGCCCCGGTACTGGGTCTGAAATTAAAACAAACGTACTTGTTAAAATTATACATGTTCTATAAATTTAGTACATGACAGAAGCAGAAGTTCAGAGTAGAAAAGTGCTATTTTATGCCTTAACCAAGATTTTTACTACTTATATCAAGGTGGTTAGTTCTGGGATGGTAGAAAATACCAGGGTCTTCGAAAAATATCTCTGGCAAAGCGAAATGACAAACTTTCTTCACTAGTATTTGAGAATAAACATTGAGCGACAATATGATCCATAAGTGAGTGCTGGTGACCATATAGGTATTATATAAATTCTGCCTTTAAGACTACCCACTTACATTTATATGTATATTATCGAAATTAAATTTACTTGCTAAGTCATAGAAAAATTGTAGTTTGAAAACAAACCTTTAATAAACCATAATTAAAAATTTGAGCATAAACAGTGAGTTGTAATATGAACCAGAAGTTAGTGCTGATGACCACTCAACCACTGAGGACCATATTCTGACATTTAGGAAATTACCTGCCATTAAATGAATTAATAAAATTCAATTTACCTGCCGAGTCATAGAAATCAAAGTACTGAAAGTGCTGACATTCGTCAAAGACGAAAGACAAATGGATGTTTGATTGAATGTGAATTTTACCCCCAGATCACAGCATGTAAAATTAATAGCCTTTGTAGGTATAGTGGTAGATATGTTCACTTTGGAGTGCAATGAAACACAGCAGTGAGGTATGTTGTGTGCAATGTATTTTCGGCTATAATACTAATATCCTCGTTAAATGACCAAATACAAGTCTGCAGACTACCGTAGTAATATAAATTATTTAAATAATCTGAAAACATGCATTTCAAAATGATCATATCATAAACAATGTAACATTATATGGCAATATCATAATCCATGTAACAATAAATAGTCATATCATAAATTTTATTACATTTCATAAAGCAAGTGGCTTAAATATATCATTCCATAAACTATGTATTTAAAAATACTAAACAATTTAACATTCAATGACCATTCCAAAAACCATGTGACACTTAATGACCATATCATAAACCATTGGGTATTGATTGACGGTATCATAAACCATGTGAAACTAAATGAGCATTTCATAAACCATGTACACTAAATAAACAAATCATAAACCATGTGACACCTCATATTATTATAATCATATAAACCATGGGCCTTAACGCTAACCTGGGGACATGGCCAACCTGAGGATATATCCAAAATCATTTGAAAAATACATAAAATATTCTAATATACATTCCTACAAAAAAGTTAATAGTTTTCAAGATAATTAACAATTTAAGTCTTCTTTATGTATCTATAACCTTGACCTTTAAACGTAAGACCTTGAATCTTATATCAGAATAATCACCATATCAATTCCTACAATAATCTAATATACATGCCAATACAAAATGTTAATAGTTTCCAAGATAATTAACAATTTCAGTCTTTTTATGCACCTATGACCTTGACCTTTTAATGTATGACCTTGAGCCATATATCAAAATATTCGTCATGTCAATACCTATAATATTCTAAAACACATGCCTATACAAAAAGTTTAATGTTTTCAAGCTAACACACAATTTTAGTTTTTTTTAGCAAAAAAATAACATTTCAGGGGCAACAATTCCTACATGCATTATCATACAGTTACGAAACTTTGTACCTTTTTACATTTTGTACCGCTAAACATTTTAACAATGTTTTAATATTATATATCTCTCATAATTTGGAAAAAAACCTAAAACTGCACAAATTACGAACTAGGTCATGACCTTGAACTTTGACCTCGACCCAATTTTGAAGATTATTTCAAGAAAAAGTCAAAACTTTAAGCCCCATGTCAATATCTATTCATATAGTCAAGTTATTATAATTTGAAGCCATTTTACGAAATTTTCAAAATTAAACGCAAAAACGCATAACTTAATTTTTTACCAAATTTCACGAAATGAACAATTTATAAGCTTAAGACTCTAGAGAAACCAAATATCACATCAGATTTGTTCTCCCATCATCGCTTTCGGAGAAGAAGGTTTTTTAATTTTTTTAGAACCATGGGTCACCTTGACCTAGTTTTGGGAGCCATGACAAAGTCGCGAACAAATCTCAATTGCACTGGCCCATATATGAATCTGACCAAGTATCATTGAATTCTACCTCATAGTTTCAGAAAAGAAGTCGAAAATGTACGAAAAGTTTACGCCGCGGACGCCGACGACAACAACAACTACGACAGACAAATTTTGATCAGAAAAGCTCACTTGAGCCTCAAAATTACTATATCATAGGCCATATGACCCAAAATACTCATATTTAAACAATGCAACTAAATTTAACAGATAGAAAACCATGTGGGTCAAAAAAGACCATATCATAAAATAATCCATGTGACTCAAATTAACCATATTATAAACCATGTGACTGAAAATGACTACATCATTAACTGGGTGACTCAAAATGGCAATATCATCAAACTTTTGGCACTAAATGACCATATCATTAACCATTCTGCACTAAATGACCATATTTTAAACCACGTGACACTAAATGACAATTATATAAACCATTTGACAGTAAATGACAATAATATAAACCATTTGACAGTAAATGACAATTATATAAACCATGTTGCAGTAAATGACCATAAGTCATGAGGTACTAAATGACCATATTGTAAACCACATGGCACTAAATGACAATAATATAAACAATTTGACAGTAAATGACAATAATATAAACCATGTTGCAGTAAATGATTATATCATAAACCATGACGTACTAAATGAACATATCATAAACCATGAGGTACTAAATGACCATATTGTAAAACCACATGGCACTAAATGACAATAATATAAACCATTTGACAGTAAATGACAATAATATAAACCATGTTGCAGTAAATGACCATATCATAAATCATGTGACACTTGATGACCATATCAAAAACATTGTGACTCAAAAATATCATATCATAAATATCATATCATATCATGAATGAAAATAATATAAACCATGTTGCACTAAACTACCATATCATAAACCATGTGACACTAAATGACCATATCATATCCATTTGCACTAAATGACCATTTCATAAACCAAATGACAATAATATATACCATTTTGCACTTTATGACCATATCATAAACTATGTGACACTAAATGACCAATCATGAACCTTGTAACCAGAAATGTTATATCATAAACCATGTGTTACTACATGACCATATCATATACCACATGACAATAAATGACAATAATATCAACCATGTTGCACTAAATGACAATATCATAAACCACATGCCACTGAAAAACAATGATATAAACTATGTTGCACTAAATGACCATATGATTAATCATGTGACACTAAATGACCAATTATAAACCAATGACCACATTACCCGTGTTACAATTCATGACCATGTCATAAATTGTGTGACTCAAAATGACCATGTCATAACAGTTTGCACTAAATGTTTATATCATTAATCAATTGACAGTAAATGACAATAAAATTTACCATGTTGCACTTAATGAACATATCATAAACTATGTGACACTAAATGACCAATCATAAACCTGTGTAACCAAGAATGTTATATCATAAACCATGTGACACTACATGACCATATCATATACCACATGACACTAAATGACAATAATATAAGCCAAGTTGCACTAAATGACAATATCATAAACCATGTGGCACTAAATGACCACATCATTAACCATGTGACACTAAATTACCAAATAGCACAAGCTATGTTTTACTGGATGACCATATCATAAACCATGTGGCACATCATCAAAATAAAGTCCGTCTTTAAATACAGAAAAATGCAGCATTCTCTTTCGATTCTCCAATTTATTTCTGACTAAATCAACTCAAATCAAAGGATAGTTGCGATTTATCATGGAAATGTCACTGAAAGCTTTACTTTCGCGAAAAAAAATATACATGTAGTTTGAAAAACTTTAATAAACCAAAACTAACAATTTATTAACAATGATAGCAAAATCAATGACAGAATGACTGCTATGAGTATGCCTTTTGAGATGAGAAACAATAAACTTAATTTGATATTTAACAGCTCTGTCCAATCTAAAATAAAACAAATAAGATATTTGTTTATTACCTTTACAACTGGTTTTTAGTTGTCCAAGATCCTTTTGAAATCTCGTTGCAACTGTATCGATCTTAATCTTGAGGTCAGATACCATTGCTCCTTGTTCTGCTCTCACTGTCTCAAACTCCATTTTGGTGTCAGCTGCCATTGTCCCTTGATCCTCTCGAAGAGTTTCCATGTCACTCGAAAGCTGTGCCACCTTGGTATTGACCAAATTTAAAGTATCCATCTTGGTTTTGAGACCAGATATATCAGTAGACATCTCGTCTTGCGTTTCAGAAACAGTGGTAATGTCATTTTTTAGACCGACAATATCACTCGACATCTTGCCTTGCGTTTCAGAAACAGTGGCAAGGTCAGTTTTAAGACCAACAATGTCACTTGACATCTCGCCTTGCGTTTCAGAGACAGTGGCAAGGTCAGTTTTAAGACCAACAATGTCACTTGACATATCGCTTTGCTTTTCTGTAACTGAAGTAATGTCAGTTTTCAGACAAGTAATTTCACCCTCCATTTCATTTTTGACTGTATTCACTTTAACATCAACCTCTGATTTAATTTTGTCTAATTCCTCCCCCAATATTTTAATTTGATCAAGAAACTTTTTTTCAGCTTTAAGATCTAAACTGGAAACTCTAATGTCATCTAAACTCTTTTTATATGCAGAACCCAGATAGTTGTCAATTCTAATAGTAATGTTTTCCAGTGTTGTCCAGTGCTGATTAAACTCTGCATCACTTACTTCAGTAGTACATGCGTGAGCGACAACATCGTTCCTAAATATACGAATCCTTTCAATATCATCTCCAATAGTAATTGCCCTTGGATCAGGATAGTGACCCCAGGGCTTTGTAGGATGGACCAAACTGACACCTGAACTTGCTGGACACAAATGTACATAAAGTTTCCATAACAAATCGTCTTTCAAGTCTTTATAAGAATTGATGGTAGAAGAGTTTTTTACAGCATTTATTTCTTTTGAGGTTAGTTTCGATGTTGGCCCTGAAGATAAAGGTAAACAGTTCTGTACAGCTGTAATGATCTGACGTGGATTTACAGTTGCCTTCAATTCATCTCGAAGATTTTGAGTAAAAAGGACGCGTAATATCTGATATAGCATTGTTATATCCAAGCCTTTATAAGAACCAGTTCCCACAACGGTAGTTATATGTGTTAAATCTCGATGTTTGAATTCTCTAATATCCACACATTTAGATAGGGTTGACATCAAATTACTCGGATTGATTTTGCTTTGTAAAATATCCCCGAGTTCATCAGAACACAGGTCGACAATTGCTCGACATAAGCGAGAATAATTTATACGTTCCTTGTTAACAGGATAGGATGCCATTTTGTCTCTATAAATCACTTATATATCTCTTTTCAAAAAATGTGAAGTCTTTAAAATCCAAATTTTAATGAAATTCTAGAATGTTTTATAAACTACCAGATACACACTCGAAAATATCCATAATAAAATATCTGTTACAGACTCAAAAATATCTATGACAAATTGTGTGTAAGAGTCTCGTTTAAGTCCATAATAAACTTTGGGTAACTGGTTTTAAGAAATCCATTATTATGGAAATCCTTATTACGGAAATGTAGTACAGTACTATCATAATCCCTTTTGGATCAAACTCAATTCAATTTTTTCTTTAATTTTCAGCAGATTTGTTTGTTTATTTGCAATGCTTTTGGTTTTTCATTTGGTAATGATGTTTAAATCCCCCTTTTGGAAGTGAAATCTGAAACAAAAACGTTAACATATTATTGAAAGTAACGAATTTGGGAATTAAACAACCTGTGAAAACTATCCATGACAAAATGTTGTTAAATTTAGCCCTTTTAAGAATGTCCTCCAAATTAAGGAATGAATCATTTTTGGTAAATTCATCATGCACAAATTTACAAATAACAGAGCCTCTCACCACGTAGATTCTCATCACAACCAGTCAAATCCTACTGTGAGAAAGTTTTCTCTGTGTATTCTGGATTTTCCATTTTTAATGAATTGATATATTGTTAGACTGATCAACCAAAAAGTCCCCCTTATAATCTGTTTTAACTGAGTAAACTGTATAGAAAAAAAACTCAAGGTAACTGATTAAAAATACAAAAAACACATCTTTTGCTTCTTGTCAGTAAAATGACAGTCATTGTTATAAACAATGCCAGGGGTTCAAAATTCTGTGCATGTTCGAGGTCCGGAACCTTTTGATTTTAATTTGGAACCCTTGGAGTCCTGTTAAATTCTGATGAAGCTTTTTACATGACAATTTTTACAATACACTTTCTATGTCTATTAAAGTCACTTAAATTATTACAATTTGTCAAAGTTTTTTTGTCCTATCGTTTAACAACAGTATAGCTTGAGTGTTTGTAAGTTGTAAATGATAAGTTATGCGCGAGTGTATCCATATAAATAATAATACTGTACAAATTATATTACTATTATTATTATCATCATCATCATCATCATTGTCATTATTTTTATTGATTTTTAATTATTATTAATTTCATTATTATTATTTTTTTTTTATTCATTATTATTTTTATTATTATTATTATGTAATTTGATAACATTGAATTTCTTTGATTAAGAATAATAATGAAAACAGCTTAATTTTAAAACTTTGAAAAAATGTTAAAAATAAACATTAACATTTAAAAGGATAGTATTGTCATGTCTTTTTTTCTTTAGTAAGCACTAATACTGCCCAAGATGCCACACCTCAGTTTCAGAATCTTTCTTAAAAACAGAGTTTTAAAATATGTGAGGGTTTTTTTTTTTATCAAAATAAAAATCATCATCATCACCGTTGTTACCATTGCAGAAATATGTACGAATAGAAAACAGATGAAATAACTAGATGCACTTTAGGTGGAAATCGGTTCCATGTTTAATTCTGGACCAAAAGAGACTTAAGCAAATAAAATACAAATAAACCAGTCCTTTGTCCAAAACTTTGAAAGCTGGCAAATTTAGTTATACACGTAAACTTCCATAGAGGAAATGAGGCCGGGTGCTCCGGAAGGGTATGCACCTTATATCTAGCTAGCTACTCTCGTCACGTGCAAAACAACATTGAAAATGAAAGGAACAAGAAATTATGGTAAGTCAAATATATCCAGTATCCAGTTTGGATACAGTGACTACATACTTATCAACAATTTGATGGCCATAAAACTTTTTAAGGGCCTTGATTAGCCTAGGCATGCAATATACTTGCGTCAACAATTTAATTGTAAACAGTTTTGCTTCGTTGTAGAAAGTCCAGCAAAGTCAGATTCAACATATTTTTGCAGTGAATTTTGTAAAACTGACCAACAAATGAAATAGTTTTTAAAATACTCCTGTGAAATGATCTTAAAATTCCTTGTAATTATGTAAATATAAGTCAAGTGATTCTTAAAATAATTATTTCAAAATAGGTTTGTATGGACAGGTACAATTTTCTGAAGTGATCAGTTTCGACTTTGTTTGTTAGATCCACATTCTATGTGTAACTTCAGAGATATAAATTGTACAAACACATAAGTTTTTTTTAAAATATCTTAGATATCCACTTTAAATGTTACAAGAACAATATACAACTAAACTTTCTCTTAAATTAATATAACTGGGATGGATAACTTATGAAATAAATGGATCCCGTGAGAACCACCTCTTCGCCTTGCGATCTGGTAACATTATAAATTACTATATGTAATGTCATATCAATTTCATTATTTATAAATATATAACAAATACCAGTTAAATTTTGATGTGCCAGAAGCGCACATTTCGGAAATTCACAAATTCAATATCATGTTTTGAATAATTGAATTGCAACAACTGCATATTAAACTATTCACGGCAAAGTGTTCTCGATAAGGATGAAATTAAATCTACAAGGTTTATATAGCCGATATACTCCACTGAATACAAACCCTGTCCGTATACGGCTGATATAAGTTACCATATTGCACATGCGTACATGGAAATGGTGCCAGTCAATACATGCATTATTATTCTTTTGTACGTCCAAATAATTCTTGCGAGTTATTTTACTTTTTATAGTTACAGTCCTAACAATAAATATTTCTTGACGATGAAGCGTAATAAGATTTACATTAATCAATCCCGAAGCCTCAAGACGTTGCAGTTACACCAAAACAACGGTGTTGTTTACTTGGTGTTGTTGTCCGCCTTTTTATTTCTATATTGTCACGTTACAAAAGTCAAGTGAATGTCAATCCTATAATAATATTTACCATTTCGTCCTAAGATATCTTCCTCTTTTCTTCTTAATTCTTTTTTTCGTTCTTTTTTGACTAAATAAAACAAACATACCAGTCCTTGCCCATATAAATTCAAACGTTTTTTAACATGCAATTATCCAACCGTTTTACTGTCTGGCTAAGTCTTAAATGGTTCCTCAGGGCTGCGGTGTCTCGTATTATACACTTGACCACGTGATTATAAGTATCGTTCCCAAGGAGTTCTATGACGTAATATTTTCAGATCACCAAATATGGTAATTTTTAAAATCAAGTCTAGTTAGGTAAAAACAGGGACGTATATAGTATTATAGGTCCACGTATTTGATCAAGTGTATTTGTTATGTATTCATATTTTAATTCAGACAGGTAACAAAATTTAAAGCATAATAGACACATATTCTTGCTACCTAGACGGTTCGACGGGTTAAATTTTCTTCAGTTATATCAACCAATACCTTAATTCAGCATTAAACATTACAGTGTTTATAGCTACCATTAAACAAAATCAAATACACATAGCGCAAGGATACTTTAAATATGAATTTATATTTTTAAAGTAGAAAATGTACACGCGAAACAGTTTTTCATTATACTAAAATTCAAAATCAACAAATTTTCATAGTTTTTAAACAGTGATTGGAACGACTCATAAGATATTTGAAGTTATGAATATTTGGCCAATGACAGAAATATTTGGGTAAAAAACTGTTTTCTGTATTCTTATATCTACCCTTTTCTATATTAAGATCATGACTGCTAATTTTTAACTTTGTTATACATTGTCTAAATTTAAAATCATCAATAGAAGTTAAATACGGTTCAAAATAGGTTTTTTTTAACAGTAAATAAGTATTCAATTTAGAGTAATCGTTGAATTTCGTTTGCCATAACAAAATTGAACCTACTAAAGAGTCAAATAAAAACAGTTTTTTTTCAATTGGTAATCATACAGAATGGAGAATTTTACACAAGTTATGCACAGGTTTAGAATCTAATGTAGAAAATCGTTTTTGAGTTTCATTCCAACATCCATTAGCTTGTAAAAGAACACCAAAATATAAAAAAAAATTCAAAACATTCTCAAGCATAAAAGACATATTTCTTGGTATCTAGACGGTTCTTTAGTAGTAATAAGCAACTGGACTGCCACGGAAGTTTTGGCATTCTTGTGAGTTTTATGAAATTGTCTACAACAAATAAATCACTTGAACGTTCCATATCACTTAACGGATATAACCAAAATCAGATCAAGAGCTTACACATGCGCAGAAACTTTTTTAGACGTATTACATTCTGCATATGAAAAGTATGAAGTATAAAATGGAAATACGCGGACCAGTTACTTATCACTTTATTCTTTGTAAGAAATACTATTGTAGAATTTTAACCTTTCGAAACCACCTTTTTTGGCAACCGCAAAACCACTTCCTTTTTACAGTTTGCGTTAAGAAACTAGGATTTGAGACCATAAAAATAATTTTTAAAATTTGTATCGTTTTGCTGTAACAAATACTATTTTACAATGTAAAACCAGGTTTTCCAAATATCATGCTGAGTGTGGGGTTTGCTCGGAAAATGCTCATTCGCGATCGTCAATAAAATCTGCAAACCCAAAACCAGGTTTAACTACGTAATTATACTTGTGCCAAGTGCAGTTAAATATTAATTGTTTTTAAAGATAAATAAAACCAAGTTATTTATAGATGTCATATTATTATTTAAATTGATTTTAATTATTTCGAATGATTAATAATTTATCATCATTATAAGTCTACTTATTATTATTATAATAATTGTTGTTATTATGTGAAATTAAACTTTTTTGAAGACTTGGCTTATTTGGTTTGTCATAAGCCATCTATTTGAAGAAAACTAAATATTTTTACGACTTATCATACTTCTGCTTTTTTGTCACGAAGTGTAAATACTGAAAGAAATGCCCTGAGCCTAAAACTGTGAAAGTGAGTAGTTAGAATCGAATTGAGAATTGAACAATTAAACACAAAAGTCATCACGTTGTCGACCAAAGGTAGATATACCGTCGTGTTGGAGTCTTATAGAACAAATGAACAGTTAGACTCTCGAGATTAAAAGTATCAACAAAAAGTTATAATCCTAAACGTAGATATTTCATTCTGAAAGACTGGGTCCAGTTTCACAATCATTTATTAACAAAAATTTGTTATAACTTAAATCTTGAAAATTTTAAATCTTCACAATCTTGTTAACTGTATTATGAATTTAAGGAAACATTATATAGAGGATTTTAGGAAGAAAACATCTGTATTAAATACAAAAATCTTGTATCATGTAAAAGAACTTAAAAAAAATATTTATTCATAGCTTTTAAGAGGTAGCCAAAAATGCTGAATTTAGGTTAAAGGCATTTTCGTTAAAGAAAAATTGTGAAACTGGATCCCGAAGCTCGAACCCCTCTGACATCATAATAACTCAGCAATTGCTATTTAGCAATTAAGGAGAAGTATTGCAGAACCATACTTTTGGATTTAATTAAATTAAATTATTACAAAAAATGATAAATTTTTATTTTCAACTGTCTTAATTTTTTTAATTTATTTAAAACTAAGGTTTGTTCCTTCATTCAAAGCATTTTTAGGTGAATTTGGATTTATATAATTTTGGAACTTTGATTTCTTTCATTTTCAAATATATTGTTTATCTTTATTTATATATAAACTTTTTATTTCTATTCCAGGAACTACTGCTGCTGGACTATACCTCACCGAATGTATCCATAAATCAGTAGGCAGTACCTTGTGCTGTCAGAAAATACACAATGTAGCTTAAATTTAAGCTGTCTTTATATTTTAAAATTTAATTCAAACTAAGGTCCGTTTACTAATTCAAAGCATTCCTTAGCTGGATTTGGATTCATATAATTTTGGAACTTTGAATCTAAAAATTTTTAAATGCTTGGATTATCCTTTTTATCTATCACTATTTTCGACCTTTAGAGTCACTGATGAGGAATAAACTTCCAAACTGTGCATCTATGGCACATCAAAAATACACAGGTAATTTTGTTAGATATTTAATTAGATATGAAAACGTAAGTTGTATTTTTATTAATTATATAAATCTTTAACATTGTTGTGTTATGGTAAGTATACTGAGACATTTTGATTTAACAGTCATAAACAAAAAGGTAAACATTTAAAAAGTTTGATCAGATAATAAGGCCCTTATGGCAGGCATATAGAATTTAAACAAAAATTATTGACGAAATATATAAATATAAATGTTAATTATTCATGAAGCATTGAATAATGTTTTATGGATCAAAAATAAGGCGAATAATTATGTAACCTCCAAAAATTTTAAAAAATTACCTCCCCCGTCGAACATTTTATTTAGAAATACCCATCTCTTTGATTATTATGATATTCTATTTATTGTATTTAATTGTTTTACTGTTTTCAGTCTTAAGTACATACATGATGTTGTTTGAAATAAAAGTTCAGCTTTAAAAATAAAATGAACTGCAAGTATATCGACTACATCTAAATCGTGATATTTAAAATTCACTTTATATCATTGTTGATATCACAAAATTCATAAAAAATCCTAAAATTTACTGGTAATAGTATTGTGACCATTAGTTAATTAATTGAAAATAAACATATTAGAATATTTATAAGAGGTATATTCCAAATAAAAATCAATAAATTACTCAAAGCTTGAAAGTAATAATCAATTGATTGGGAGCTATGTAAAGCAGTACATTGGAAATAGAATGTTTACTCACCCGATAATTAATAACTCATAACATTATACGATAAAAATGGATAAATTCAAATATTTTATTCAGAGCTAGTTTGAACACGTCAACTTTCATCGACGGTAATAAACAACTTGTGGTGCAATACCTGTTTAAAGGTCTGTAAATTGCTAGTTATCATATCAGACTACGCAATTCGTTAGAGATTTTCAGAATCTACACCAAAAAGTAATTTATATCGTTGGGAATACCACAAAATTCATATTAATTCCTAAAATTTATTGTTAAAAGTCTTTGTGGCCTTAATGAAACCAATGATAGTAAACATTTAAAATATTTTAAAATAGAAATATATTCAAGATGAAATCCGATTAATTACCCATCATGTTTGACAATCATTTGAGTTCTAGCTTGTTATAGTTTATATATAAATTTGAAACTTTGTAAAGTGGAAAATTTATAGGTCGAATGTTTACTTACACGGTTTTTACTTACTCAAAGCATTCAACGATAAATAACTAAATTCTAATAATTTATTCAGAGTTAGTTTGTACAAGTTTACTTTAATATTCGGTAATAAGCAACTGAAAGTGCAATACCTGTTTAAAGTTATTCAAATCACAATAATTGTTTTGAAGATTTGAAAGTGAAGATGCAAGTTAATCAAGTTCAGAATATTCACTGAATAAATACTGTAAGTATCAGATTAAACAGTAGTATATTGAATATAATTTACTTTAAAATTATTATAAAAAATTATAATTATTATGGTAACTAGCGTAACTGTGGCATAAAAGACAAAATCATCATAATAAAGTATAATCATTATGGCAACTAGCGGAACTGTGGCTTAAAAGCAACTTTATGTTTATTTAGGTGTATTATCAACCATTTGGACGTCATCTAGTGGGACACAGAGAGGTTTTATCATTAATTCGAGAAGATTCCCTGTCTATCAATCTTGAAAATGTTCACATACATCGTTAGAATTGACATCAGAAGTACATTGTTAGTTATCATATCAATATCAGATTATGCTATTCGTTAGTGATTTAATAATACACAGACTAATTTGAATTCATTTGGAGAATTAAAAATGAAGATGCAAGTTAATAAAGTTCAGAATATTAACAGAATACTGTGAATATAACATTTTATAGAAGCATATTTAATGTATGTTTTTAAAAATCATCACATCCAGATTTATTCATTATAACTACATGTATATTAATAACATTGTTTTGATATTGATATGTTAATCTGTACAGACAGAAAACATTGATTTAACGGTCAGTAAACAAGAAGGTAAACATTTAAACATATGTCGTATATTATACGCATATTTAAACTTAATTTAAAAAAGAACGTCTTATATCAATGCCATACCCTCGCCGTACATTTTATACGGAAATATTAATCTCTTTGAGTTATGAAATATTCTTTCATTATATTGTATTGTATACAGCAGGCACCAACTACAGATAGTTCCCAAAGATTAATAAATGTAATAGAAATTTCTTTTAGTTCTTAATGGGCTGAATGAAAGATGAATTTTTAAAGGATTTATAAAAAATGAGACCGACAAAGTCTACAAGATTAATAGGTCCAATCAAGGCTTTACCATAAACCATTCATCCAAGTGACAAGTGATCCAAGACAGACAATCACGAACACTAAACACTCAAAGATGACTAAGCAGTCATACTTTTTATTCTGATCTAGATTGTAATACTGAACAATAACGCTAATGACGAGAGAAAAAAATTGGATGAAATGATACCAAATTTTATTTTACATGAAGAAAAACTGTATAGAAATGATAAGAAAAATTTTATTGAGTTGGGTTGAGTAATGGTGTTTAACGTCCCAATCAAGAGAATTTCACTTATATCAAGACGTCGCCAGCTATAGGCGAATGTACAGAAATTTTGCCTTTATGTTGCACTGATGGCATTTTACAACAGGGTTCTTTATCGTGCAACGCCACAAGAACTTTGACTTTCATTTCGTAATGCCGAGTGCTTGGCGAAAGAACAATCACTAACCACTTTAAAGTTATTGGTCAGGCATGACCAGAGTTCGAACCTACCAACTGAGGTACCGCAGTGGTGATAAAAAGAGTGGAAGGCATAAGTAGAAGGCAAAAATCGACAATTCAAAAACAAGAACAAATGATACCATGTTAAAATGTCAGGCTGATTAATCAGTATATTATAAGAATTAAAGGAAATTATAAGATTGTGAATTAACAATTAATATAGAGAAATTGAGTACACAGGAAAATGTAGTCACATTTGCTAGTAACAACCTAACTCCTCTGGTTAATCAGTTCAAGATGCGGTTGGGTTGATTAGTTTGAATTGGATAAAGCGTTTAATATCAAGATAGGAGACTGAAAAAAGAAATCTGAAATAGCGGTCATTTTAAAATCGAAATCAAACATGCATTGAGACGTATGGTTGTTTTTATTCAAGTTAAACTTGTGATACTTTTAGATGTTGGTGATATAATTTAAAGATGGAGTGGGAAATTTATGTCTATGACTTTTTCGCGGACAGATAGAAACAACTGAGAAATATCAGAATCAGAATCACTTGTAAACATGAATCTTAATTTAAACTCAATTCGAGTTTCCAATAAATCAATGCATTTGATATTAAAACTATAAGTAAATAAATTCAATTGTTTTTAAAATGAAAGAAGTTTTTTTGAAAAAAAGTAATAAATTAATAATTAATAATAATTAAATAAAATAATAGATAATAATAATAATAATAATGATAATAACAATAATAATAATTAATAATAATAACAATAATAATAATGAATTATGGTTAAAAACGAACGGTGTAAAAAAATCAACTGACAATTTAAACCTAATATTAACAAAAGTTGGTGAAAATTTCAAGAACCATAGAGGGATATAATAGGTTGAACAACAGCTCAGAAGACATATGCACCCCTTAAGAAAATTTTTTTTTTATAATCGTTTATCCAGTTCTTGCACCCCGAGATGGGACTATAAGCTGCTCGTTAGAAATTAATCATATATTTTTTATTTTTTTAAGGAGCATATTCATGTATTTATCCGATAATGTTTATTTCTTTCTTATCAATCCCCATGTATATGCAAAAAAGAACTGAAAAATATAATTATGAATTGAAGAAATATATCTCTTAAACTTTGATCCACAACTAAGCTGCAAATGACAAATTTCATCGAAGTTATTGTTGTTGTCCCTTTTCTTATGGTTGAAGCTTATAGAAGTTATGTCTTTTCTTATGGTTAGATACCTTTGTCTCGGAAATGTAAATCAAAATTGACCAACTATCTCATAACATATCTATGTTCTTAAAATTTTTTTGCATTATTTATATTCCAAATTTAAATTCTATCCATGAAGAAAACATTTTGTTATTATTAAATGCACATGACCTTTTACCAAAGATATTTATACAGAAATCAAAACGTGTCTGTAAATATGATATGAAAACATTTATTCTAAGTTAATAAACGACCCAGAAAATAACACCAAAGTTTTGTTTTACTAAAACTACACACACATTTAACCACACATACATATTGTATATCATATTTAAAAAAAAAAGAATTGATGAGTCAGAACAACTTTCAATAGATTTGATAGGACTACTTTGTCAGTGTATATAATTACATATTTGTATGTTTAAAACCTGAGTGTATTCATTGTATAGAAATAAATATAACACGGATCAGTAATGCTATAACTATATTTAAAATGAAATTTAGTTTTATGTATATATTACCGTCATAACGTGGATCTAAAGATTTTTCGTCCAACAATTTTTGAAAAAAAATATATATAAAAAACCAGTGATTTAATTCAATCGAATTAAAAGTATAATGGGGAAAACCAAAGATCTAACGCTTAGCAAGTATTTGTAGAGCACGGTAATTGGACCAAAGAGGATTGACAGAACATACCGCGGTATCTAAAAATAAATATCTAAATTTAGAACCGGTGAAATAACACAGGCAGGAAGGATTTGGGGTCATGCATACTATGGTTGAAAGAAATTAAATATTTTGTTATAACACCGTTCAGGAATGTGAATGATATATCAAGTGCTTTAAAATACCGTTAAATCAATTGGCGAGAACCTTAAAATCAAGTGGGAAACCGAAAACACCTTATTATATTGATATGTCTATGTGTACAGACAGACAACCTTAGTTTAACAGTCAGTAAACAAGAAGGTAAACATTTAAACATGCGTCGTATATTATATGGATATGTAAACACTTTTAAAAAGAACATCTTATATCATTGCCATATCCCTCGCCGTACACTGAATACGGAAATATCAATCTCTTTAATTTGTGACTATTCTTTCATTGTATTGTATACAACAGACACCAACTACAGATAGATTAATAAATGTAATAGAAATTTCTATTAGTTTTTAATGGGTTGAATGAAAGATGGATTTTTAGCAGATTTATAAAAAAAATGAGACCGACAAAGTCTACAAGGTAAATAGGTCCAATCAAGGCTTGACCATAAACCATTCATCCAATTGACAAGTGATCCAAGACAGACAATTACAAACACTAAACACTCAAAGATAACTAAGCAGCCATACTTATTATTTTGATCCAGATTTTAATACTGAACAATAACGCTAATGATTAGAGAAAAAAATTTATGAAATGATACCATTGGACAAATTTTATTTAACATGAAGAAAAACTGAATAGAACGGATAAGAAGATTTTAGTTGAGTTGAGTTGTGTAATGATGATTAACGTACCAGTCAAGAATATTTCACTTATATCAAGACGTCGCCAGCTCTAGGCGAATGTACAGAAATTTTGCCTATGTGTTGCATTGATGACATTATACAACAGGGTTCTTTATCGTGCAACGCCTGTCGCAACACGGGACCTCGTTTGTTTTCAGTTCCCATCCACAAGAACCTTGACTTTCATTTCGTAATGCTAAGAGCATGGAGAAAGATCAATCAATCAATCAAGTAGGGTGGAAGGCTTAAGTAGAAGGTAAAAATTGACAAATCAAAAACAAGAACAAATGATACCATGTTTAAAATGTCAGGCAGATTAATTAGTATTTTGTAAGAGTTAAAGGAAATTATAAGATTGTGAATTAACAACAAATATAGAAATTGAAAAAATGTAGTCACATTTGCTAATAACAACCAAATTCCTCTGGTGAATCAGTTCAAGATGCGGTTGAAGTAATAGTTTGAATTGGATAAAGCGTTTAATATCAAGATAGGAGACTGAAAAAAGAAATCGGTCATTTTGAAATCGTAATTAAACATGCATTGAGACGTATGGTTTTTTTTTCCAAGTTAAACTTGTGATACCTTTAGATGTTGATTACATACTTTAAAGATGGAGTGGGAAATTTATACCTATAACTTGTTCGCGGACAGATAAAAACAACTTAGAAATATCAGAATCAGAATCACTTGTATACATAAATCTTAATTAAAACTCAATACATTGTATGAGTTTCAAATAAATCAATGCATTTGATATGGAAACTAAAAGTGAATAAATACAATTGTTTTTAAAATAAAAGAAGTTGTTATTGACAAAAATAATAAATTAATTAAAATAATAATAATAGTAATAAAAATAATAATGCGATTTAATGAATTATGGTTCAAAATGAACGGTGTTAAAAATCAACTGGAAATTTAAACCTAATATTAATAAAATTCAATAATTATAGTCAACATTCTGATAGTCTTATTGAGTCCCAATATACAAGTTTTTGCTCATAATAGGTAATCAGGTAAATGTGATGTAAGCTGTCATTTAATATTTACCATGTGTAAATGCTACAATCATTGTGTGCATAGTCATAGAAATTGTCGAAAGATGGTATTACGTTCTGGCAATGTGATGTAAGAGATTTGAAAGGGACATAAATAATCGTTTTGTATACTGGCAATGTACTGCTAAGGCTGCTAAAGGAACCATTAACACAAAAATAGGGGTACAGATGATCAGTCTTATTTGATTTGTATTACGATTGGCATTCACCAACAACACCGTCCAAATGATGTAAAAGCTGCAACTCTCCTTGGAAGTTTTGGAGCTGTTGTAGGAATGACTTGAAACCTCAACCATCTATTTATGAGCAAGATTTTTTTTAAAGTTATAGGCGATAATAAGAAGATGATATGACAAAAACTTGCAAATATCCCCACATTTGATGGTTGTCATGATGGACGGAATTATTAGCGAGGGAAATATACTTTCATATTTAATTTCACTTTATTAAATTTTTTGTACGTTTTTTAAAGAATTCTCTTTGAGTTACTTAAGAACTTCAATGTGTTGGTTAAATCTAATTGAATGCGTTTTTATATCTTCTTAGAAAATATTGAAAACAAAAGTAAATCAGTGAAACCAATTAATAATGATATTTACCTTTTTTTCATCCTGACATATCTTTCTACATGTATTTTGTTCTTGTTCTTTTTAACCAAACAATATACAAAAAAAAAAAAAAAAAAAAAAAAAAAAAAAAAAAAAAAAAAAAAAAAAAAAAAAAAAACTGTCACAGGCTTGATGAGCAACGCTTCACTGCCTAACTAATTGTAACATGGTTCCCCGGGGCTGCGATGTCTTGTTTTGATCACTTGATACCCTGATTACAATTTAAATCGTTCCTTGTATAACAGTTTTAAATCATCAAATATGGTGATTTTTAAAGGCATTTCAGCATATGTATTTTTACCTATTGGAGCGGAAACAAAATTTTAAACATAATAAGTGCTAGCTTTCGAAAAAGATTCCCTGATAACCTATTCACCAAATGATTACGGTATTACATAGGTAATTCAACAAGTTAAACTGTCTTAAGAGTCAAACTGTTAGATACTGTAAAAGAAATTTTTCCAGACATAGAACTTTTGTTTATGAAATTACGATGATATCTACAACAAACTTACGTGTCATTGAACGGATAGTGTCAAAATCTCTGCTGATCAGAGCGTACACGTGCTCAAAACGTAAAGACGTATTTTATTATTGCATACGAATAACATAACGTAAAAGTAGGAATGTATGCGGACTAGTTACTTATTCCTTGGTACTTAGTAAGAAGTATGATTTTCGAAAAATAACCCTAAAGCATTATTTGTTAAAATATAACTGTGTTGGTACTTAACAATTGGATATAACATTGACTCAATTGATGAAGTTCTAATCAATACATACAACGTTCCACTTCGCGACTTTCTTATTAGGCAATCAGAATGCACATTAACTCACCAAACTTAAAAATTAACGCTGTGAAACCACGCTTTTAAATTTTAATGGATTTGCGAAAGCAAATACGAGTGTAAAACTAAGTTTTTTCATCTTTATCCTATGATGAACCCTCTCTAAATAATCTCAACTTTACGGGAATTCAGTTGGTAGAGCCCTTATTGCGTATGTGGGAGGTCGGTGTTTGAACTTCGGCGTGGTCTGACCAAGACTAGAACATGGGTAGTGACTGGTTTTTCCCAAGCACTTTAGAAGTGAATTGAAAGTCATGGAATTTTTCAGAGGAGATAAATAAACCAATCTCGTGTGTCACAGTAGGCATGACAAGCTAAAGAACTGTCGTTGCACATTACCACAAATCTACCGCAAAGGTAAAAAATATTCCATCCCCATTATCATTTATATTAACAATATTACAACAACATAAAGTTCATCAGAAGAAAATAGCGTATATAAAGACCGCGTACTGTATATATTAGTACAAGACTAATTTTTTTCAACAAGAAATTACGCATCGGGCTAAAAACGCTTTTCCCCATCTAGACCTTTCTGTCAAAGGTTTATCTATCCATTCCGACAAATGAAATTTTAAACAAAAGTGAAGGTTAAATTAGCGTATCAGGTGTAAAACGCTGTTCCCATCAGGGCCTTTCTGTCACAGACTCTATCCAACTACAAGATTTGTTGGAAATTTCAAGATACCTAGAGGGGTAGAACAGGTCTAACAAGAGCTCAGAAGACAGATGTCCCTCTTCCGAAAATAAAAATTTTAACAATGAGGTAGAATCCCATCTAGAGCTTTTTGTCACTAGTAAATCTATCTAATTACAAAGTTGGTGAAAATTTCAATAACCTTAAAGGGATAGAATAGGTTTAATAACTGCTCAGAAGAAATATACACCCCTTACGAAAATGATTTTTTAAAATCGTTAATCGAGTTCTTGCACCCCAATATAAGACTATACGTTGCTCGTTAAAATTATTCATATTTTTGTTTAACTTTTTAAGGACAATATTCATGTATTTATCTGCTAATGTTTATTTGTTCCTTATTAACCCCCATATATATGCAAAAAAAAAAAAAAAAAAAAAAAAAAAAAAAAAAAAAAAAAAAAAGAACTGAATCATATAATTATGAATTGATGAAATATATTTTTTAAACTTTCATCCACAACTAAGCTGCATATGACATATTTCATTGAAGTTATTGGTTTCCTATGTTGTTGTCTTTTTTCTGATGGTTAGGTATCTTGGTCTCGGAAATGTAATTCAAAATTGGCCACTTATCTCATAACATAACTAGTGTTCTTCAAACATTTCTGCATTATTTATATACTAAATATAAAATCCATCTATTAAGCGAACAATTTCTGATAATTATATGCACATGACCTTTTATCAATGGTATTATACAGACATAAAAACGTGTCTGTAAATATGATATGAAAACATTTATTCTCAGTTAATAAACGACCAAGAAAATAACACCAAAGTTTTATTTTACTAAAACTACACACACATTTAAACACTCAAACATATTGTATATCATATTTTTTTTTAAAAAAAAGTCAGAACAACTTTCAATAGATTTGATAAGACTACTTTGTCAGTGTATATAATTACATATTTGTATTTTTAAAACCTTAGTGTATTCATTGTGTAGAAATAAATATAACACGGATCAGTAATGTTATAATTATATTTAAAATGAAATTTAGTTTTATATAATATATTACCGGCATAACGTGGACCTAAAGATTTTTCGTCCAACAATTTTTGAAAAAAAAACATATATAAAAACAGTGATTTAATTAAACCAAATTAAAAGTAGAATATGTAACACCAAAGATCCAACGTCAGTTTTTGCTTGGTTACCGAGTATCTATAGTACACAGTAATTCGATGAAAGTGGATTGACAGAACATACACCGGCATCTAAAAATAAATATTTAATTTTATAACCAGTGAAATAACGCAGACAGGAGGGATTTAGTGTCATGCATAATATTGTGGAAATAAACTGAATATTTTGTACAATATCTTGTGTTATTTAACAGTTTTTGCCGTTTCAAAATATATTATGACTGAAAATACAGATTTTGTCAAATTATTTACTCAGTTCAGTTATACCAGTTTACATTCACGTCAAAAGTTTATGTAGTTTTTACGAAAAAAAATAAAAATTTTGAAACCCATTTTTTAAAGTACTCACTATAATAGTTTTTTATTAAACATTTTAGTATGAAAATCGCACATTGAGACATATAGTTCCAAAATATTTGATTTAAATATCAGAATAGACTTTCATTTCACGGCTTCGACTACTTTTTGGAGTTTCTTGACAATTCTTCGTCTGAAAGTGGTAACACGTATTTTAATAGTTCTGTTTATTTTAATTATAATTCATAGATTTGAACTCCATAATATTTCTTATACTCTGATGTAATAGATTTGTCTTTCTTTTGTACCAAATACTGGACTCTCTGGTAGTCACACAAATGATTTAAATACTCCTTTTATCTTAATGCCTCCATGTCACCTGTATGAACATTTCTAATAAAAAAGGAGATTTTAAGTTTGGATGAAACTCAATTCTACAGAGTCCATTTTATTGTTTTAAAGCAAAACATTATATATATTTTCTTTGATTAGAAATCTCTGATTTGTATCCTTATGTGTTTATTAACTCATTTTACGGTTAGGCTCATTGTATCTGTGAAGGGTGTCTGTTTTAAAGGGTTAAAGGACAATTTTTAATGCAACATTGAATACTTTGTATGACAAGATGAAACTCCAGTAATACAGGAGATTAAAGTTTGATAAATAACTTAACTTAGGGTAAAATTGTAGTCCTAATTTTTTATTCAAAACTTGCCAAAAATCTTTCAGTATGGAATCAGTTTATAATAATATTTTAAATTTCGATTTTAAGTTTTTTCCTTTACATTTATAAATTCAGTCGTTATTGAAAAAAAATCTTTTGTTAGAACAGAATGTCAAGAAATCTGCTTATGTTATTGTATGATATACGATATTGATGACAAATTTCATCTTACGCACAGTCTTTTGTGGGTTTGTACAGCTACGCCCTTATAAGCGGAGGTACAAAAACGATTATAATGGTCTTCAAAAAGGGAGTATCTTTATTTTTAGCTCTTGGTAGCAGACCTCAGATGTGTTAAGGCGGATGTGAGAGGCTCAAAAAGTAGTGCATATAAAAAACTCGGAGATCTTTACTTAGAGCCTGCTCAATTAATTTTTAATATATAGCACTATGCAATTTTGCCAAGGTTGGAGCTTCAGAGGTTTGCTAAAGAATTAAGTTGAGTTTATTATTTATCTTACTAAATTTACGACTTAAAGACTTACTATTGAAATATTGGTGCATAACACTAAAGGTATTATGACCAAAAATTGTAAGTTTTGATGTCCAACCTTTGTTCAAAAATTTCATTTTCAAGGGGTACATCTGCTTTCTTAGACCTGTTTAACCATTCTAACTTTTTTCAAAATTTCCAACAAATCTTGTAGTTATATAAATCTGTGACAGAAAGACCTAGATGGGGAAAATTGTTTTACGCCTGACACGCTAGTTCAACCTAAACCTTTGTTCAAATTTCATTTTTCGGAAGGGTATCTGCTTTCTGAGCTCTTGTTAAACCTTTTCTACCCCTCTAGGATTTTGAATTCTTTTTAACAAATTTTGAAGTTGCACAGATAAATCGTTGACAGAAAGGCCTAGATGGGGGAAAGAGTTTTACGCCTTACAAGCTAGTTTAACTGTAACCTTTGTTTAATTTTGTTTCAAAAAAGACGGTATCTGCCTTCTGAGGTCTTGTTAGACATGTTCTATACCTCTAGGGTTTAAGTAATATTCATCAAATCTAGTAGTTGGATTGATGAATCGTTGATAAAAAGGCCCAGATGGGGAAAAAGCATTTAACGCCTTATAAGCTAGTTCAACTGTAACCTTTATTAAATATTTCATTTTTTCGGAAAGAGGGTGTCTGCATTTTGAGCTCTTCTTAGACCTGTTCTATACCTCTATGGTTTTTGTTATGTTCATCAAATTCTGTAGTTGGATTGATGAATCGTTGACAGAAAGGCCTAATTTGGGAAAAGCGTTTTACGCCCGATACGCTAGTTCAACCTAATTCTTTGTTCAAATTTCATTTTTCGGAAGGGTATCTGCTTTCTGAGCTCTTGTTAAACCTTTTCTACCCCTCTAGGATTTTGAATTCTTTTTAACAAATCTTGAAGCTGCACAAATAAATCGGTGACAGAAAGGCCTAGATGGGGGAAAGAGTTTTACGCCTTATAAGCTAGTTAAACTGTAACCTTTGTTTAAAATTTCATTTTTCGGAAACAGGGTTTCTGTCTTCTGGGGTCTTGTTAGACCTGTTCTATACCTCTAGGGTTTTTGTTATGTTCTTAAAACCTTGTAGTTGGATTGATGAATCGTTGACAGAAAGGCCTAGATGGGGAAAAGCGTTTTACGCCTTATAAATTCGTTCAACTGTAACCTTTGTTTAAAAAAAATTCATTTTTCGTAAGGAGGGTATCTGCCTTCTGAGCTCTTATAAGACCTATTCTTCCCCTCTAGGGTTCTTGAAATGATGTGTTTTCTGTGTAGAAACGGGCGCTGGAATTGCGGGTTAGCTTCACACAAGTGATTAGTTTTACTAGGAAAGACCGAAATTACCCCCGGCTCACACCTGTATAAGCATTCATGAGAATATCACAATTATTTCAGTTTGAGGTTTTAGGTTATGGAGGTATGACATCTGATCCTGCTCATTTCAAATATCCTGTTTCATCGATCAGTGGATTGTCCTCTAGCAGAATGAATAAATCGCACCAATGGGCCTCACTTCCTTGATGGAAGTTCACGTGTATCACCTATTTTGCCAGTTTGCAAAGTTTTGACTTTTGGGATTGTGATATGGACAAGGACTGGTATGTTTGTTTTATTTTTTTTTTTTATAATTAGTGTATCAATACATGTTTATCTGTTGTGTCACTCGTTTGTGTAGTTGATTCTGTGGCGGCAAAATGATAAGGGTATTAGCGTTCAAACTCAAAACATGTATTTGCTGTGGGTTTCACACCAGGTGACCGTAAGTGATAAAGTTAATTCTTATGTACTGAGTGGTCTGTACATCTTAATGTGTTTAGGTATTTTCTCGTTTGTGAGTAGTTGATGATGTGACGGCAAAGATGTTATGATGTCTGCTTTCAAACTCAATCCACCTCTTTGCTGTATGTTGACACGACACGGCTGTTACAAGGACTCGTTATTCGAAGCACGTGCCGAGTCCCGAACTCATGCCGTTACCAATCTGGCGCGCGCTCCTTCCCGTTTGTTAGAGCTGTATTTCTTGATTCAGGTCAAAGTCGAGTCAACAACGTGTACAGTGTGAGCATGCTGTTTGGTCATCTAACAACTTTTGTGCCGAAAATACATAAATTTAGATAATTGTATACGTTGATATTTAAATTATGTAATAACTTTGTCGATGGATTAATTATACGATCAAACAAAGACGTGTTTCTTACAAAAATGAAGAGTTTAACGCATATTCACAAACGGAGGGACGGTCTCATAACAAGTATTGATGTTGACATCGGAATGACTGAGTGAATAAAAATAATTAACAATTCTGTTTTCGTAGACGAACATGTAAATATACTGTTTTAATATATGTGTTAGATGTCAATGATGACAAGATTCAGTATACCTATGTCTGCATTGATTTGAAAATCTAGCCGCGGAGAGAGAGAGAGAGAGAGAGAGAGAGAGAGAGAGAGAGAGAGAGAGAGAAATTGTTAACATCAAGTGCCTAGACTAGTAGTATATCATGATAAACGGTCGGTTAATTGAAAAGAGTGGAGATTTGAAAAAAATAAAAAGAAAAGAGATTAGCCAATCTATTTTTTTATTTTTTAAAAACAACCCCCTCTCTCTCTTACACACACACACACACACACACACATACACACACACACACGAGAGAGAGAGAGAGAGAGAGAGAGAGAGAGAGAGAGAGGAGAGAGAGAGAGAGAGAGAGAGAGAGAGAGGGGGGGGAGGGTGGGCTGTTGCACCTTCAACCAAATATTAATTTTTTGACTGAAATTAAAGTCCCTGTGGCATAGGAATTTGTGAATAATAATAATAATAATAATAATAATAATAATAATAATAATAATAATAATCCACAAGAGATAGATTTAAAATGTTTTACATTGTTATAATATCTATTATTTCAGAATTTACATATACTGGCTTTAATAAGCCTATTTTCATTTTATATGTTTGGTTCACTTTTATATAAATTTGTGAAAATTATCAGATTTGTTTATTTTTTATCATAAAAACTTATTTCTTTTTTATTTTGCAGGTCTGATATCCAGTAATTTACCATTTTCAGATTTGAGTGATTATCAGTATGACATAAATGTCACCATCAGTGTCTAGATAAAATATATTCAAGAGTTAAATGAGGATGTTTAATTTGATAAATCTTGTAAATTATTGAAAAATTCAACATATTGATGTTATTGTTGTGAATCATTGGCAAAGACTCTGAAGTTTAAAATTTTAAAAGTTCTTGAACATAGTCCTTCGAAATTTAGAATATGAACTAATGCCTTATAACTAAGTTAAGGAGTAAAAACAAAATACAGCCTTTGGATAAACATGCAAAGTTTTATAAAATACACAATTTCTGAAATATTAAAATATATATGATATATAATACAAATACCAGTTAAATTTTGATGTGCCAGATGCGCACATTTCGGAAATATGAAAGTTTTACAATTTTTATAATTAAAATTCAACACATGGTTATATGTAATTTTTTGTTTTTGTTCAGAACATATAATTCCCTCAAGTTAGGCTTAATATACCTGTATGCATGCAGGTAAATACAACACCGAAGTTGTCTGCTTTTTCATATGCTTAACATTAAAATGCTCATTTACATATTAAAATGAATAATTCATCAAATTTCACAATGTTTGCTGTCAAATTTGTATATAATTAATTTTTGTGGCCATCTTTACAGCTATATGTTAATTGTTCAAGAATACACATGTGACTGTTTTTGTTTATGAAGTCATGTTCAGTATTCTGTTCAGAGTAACATGAATGATCTGATGTACCAATGGAATTCTAATCTGTTTTAATTCTTAGATGTTAATTATGATTACAACTTCAATTATTTTTGCCAGTGATCATATGAAGATATTGATTAATGGTCTTTTGACAACCCCTCTTTTCTATTTTTTTTTTTGGTCAGTTCCACTGCAAAAGATGTTTTTGGTCAGTTCCACTGCAAAAGATGTTTTTGGTCAGTTCCACTGCAAAAGATAAATACTTTCTAAGAACTCTAGTCCCTCCCTCACTGGAACTAACTGTCTAGTGAAAGAATCTTGACTGGGTAATTAAATTTTTTCTTCTCTGCTCTCATCTCAACCCTCTTGTGTAGTGAATATATGATGAAAACAAATGTCATGTGTTTAAGTTAATTTATTATAAAATAAATTACATTAAATTTTCTGTGTATGAATGAAAAACATCATAGAAAATAACAAATTCAAAAATAGAACATAAGATAAAAAGATATCTCACATATTTGTATATTGGGATTAAAGTCTCCTCAATAAGATTTTTTTTAATTGAGAAAATCTGTAAAAAATTTTACTTGTGTATTGGGTTAGAATTAAAATTGTTGAAATATCTGTGAAAAAAATTGAATGAAGTTACCTAAAATCACCTTTCCAAATATGAAAGAGTCAATTAACCTATATTTCTTTTCGTTTCAAAATTAATTTACTTTATTTAACTTTTTATTTTATTTATTTTATTTTATTTTTAAATTTTTATTTATTAAACGGGGATTTCAAATGCTTAATGAAACAAAATTATTTAGAAACATTTAAATTTAATAATTTGTCAATGCACCTTTCCGTTATTTATCACAATTTCAGTATTTATCCAATCAATATTTAGTGGTTTTATCCAGACACACTTCTTCCACCACCACACGATGACCCTCATTTGGCTTTAGTAAAAGAATTCTCGTGAAATCTTTAATTTGTTAAAGATTGAAAACATTTACTAAAACATTTCATAAAAATAATAACAATAATAATAATAATAATTATTATTATTATTATTTTTAACTTAGGTAAATCGATTAAAAAATAATAACAATAATAATAATAATAATTATTATTATTATTATTTTTAACTTAGGTAAATCGATTAATTGATTTAAGTGAAAAATAATTTGCTTGATTTAATATTTCATAACAATTTTCAGATTTATGAGCTAGATCTATTATGTTCTGCGATTTTCGTTCTTACCACGACCGATAACCCGTACATCTATTTATTATTTTTTCATAAAACTAAATATACCATCACAAAAAGTGAAGATTATCGCCAATTTTTGCATAATATAGCGGTATGTGTCCCTCCTGAGTGTCAAAAAATTAAAAAATATACAATGTTTTCATTCATGATCTCATGCAAAATATCGAGTTAAGATACTTCTTTAACTACCATCAGAATGCGTTTTTCAACCTTTGGCCTTGAAGAAAAATTATTCAGCATTATGTGATGTACACGAGCTTTCGCACCATTCGGAAAATGGCAATGACACAGTTTTTCTAGAAAACCGCGACTTTGAACACGATTATTTATGTTTACAGAACGAAAATCAAAAATCGCATTCTGATAGCAGAGAGATAATCGATCAAAGATTTGAATTTTATTCAGAACGTCGAAATTGGTCTTGTGAGTTTTTTAATTTTTTTACACTACTGGGACCACCCCTCTCTGAAGCATAAACAAATATGGCGGAAATTGGTTGCCAGCTGTGTACATTTCGCAGCCCTACGCATGCTCAGTAACGATAACATTTTTAATCAGGTGAAAAAGGGTTCTAACAGCCGTGCACGAGGTAACTTTAAATGATAAGTTAATTTCTTGTCGTAGGCCCTTATTAGTTTACTTGTTACCAGTTAAATGGACTGCGACGATATCTGTACTATTACTCAAGATTTTAACATCTGTTTTAACTAGTACAATGAAGATCATCAACACTTGTTTACTTATGCAATACTTTAACTTGTCTTAAAGTTAACTCTTAAGATAAGCTTAATAATTGTTGATGTGACGTAAAACAACAGTCAACTAACCAACGAACTTGTGATGTGATAGATATAATATTTAATGATGATAAATGAATAACATGTAAAGCATTAAAATTTTCTGTTTGATTATACTTACAATCCAAATCAAATTCTCTGTAATAAACTATTTGACGAGTGATTCGATCTATCACAGCATAGACCGAAAGCTTCATGTGCGATGTGATCTTGCCCAGTACATGTCTATCAGCTAAAAGTTTTTTTTATATTTCAATAGCATATACATGTACACGTATTTAAAAGAAAATCAAATAAATTATAGGCCTAAATAGTTCTTGAGGTAATATTTAATGATGATAAATAAATAACATGTATAGCATTAAAATGTTCTAGTTCATTATAAAAACTGAAAATTATTTTTCTGCAGGGTATATAAAAAATAAATAAAAGAAATAATTAATTAAATTCAGAAGAAGAAAAAGGAAAGAAAAATAAAAAGTAAAACTCTAAAGTTTTAAGATCATTTTTATTCATATATAATACATTCAACATTTTGTACTTTAATTATAACAAATTGCACGAAATAGTTCAATTTAAATATTGTATTGTTAATAAATTGCACCATTTTTTCGGTAAATAATGGCATAACTCATTAATACACTCTTTCAATCAATTGCCTTTATCCATAAATAAAACAGATTTTGATTTCTATACCTTAAGTATTCTTATAATATACCTGCCTATAGAAAAATATAAAAATTTCCCATTTCAGAAATTCTTATACCGCCATGACCTTGACCAGTGACTGTCAGACCGATAATCATATATAAAAATCATCATTGTATCAATACAAACTATGGAGAAATTGAAAAGAATACCATTTTCTGTAATTTTCTACTTACTACCTTGCCATTTTTTTCCATTTTGAGCACAATGCTACAATTTTTGTAAATCTCTAAAATATATGGATTTAAATATCTGAGATATACTTCTTGTACATTTGTAGGAAGAAACAATGTTTGTACTATTCCCCTATTAGGCCAAAGGAAGAGATAATTTAATAATTTGTGAAAATTCGAAAAACCCAAAACAATGCTTGATTATAAGCAAGTTTCATCAAATTTGCCACTTATATTTGGTGAAGAGGATAAGATAAAAATGGAAGAAATTAATGCACGACGGATGACAAATGTCAGACAATGGGCAGTATACAACCACAATCACATAATAAATGCAAATTATCAAGCAAAAGCCAAACAAAACAAAAGTTTATGATTTGTACAATTCATATTTTCAAAATAAAAAGATTAAAATTTTAGAAAAGCAATTTTTTTAATAAAACCAATTAAGAAATATCTTCAAAAAATTATCTATTCAAAATTAGAAATTGGAATCAGAAAAGGAAAATTTTCAGAACAATGTGTTCCAAATTACAAGTTTCTCTTTGCCACGAAAATCTTTAAAAAATGAATCTTAAAATGAATATAACTTAAGTTCAGAAAAAAAACAAACAATGTTTGTTAAAATTCTTATGGCCAAGAAACAAGTAAAAAAATATTGAATGAACACAAATGTGTAAGATAAGATTTGCTAGACGTTTTTTTCTGTTTTATTTGAAGACAAAAACTTTACCTGTTTTATGGCAAAATGTTATTATAAAATCTACTTTATCAAAATTCAAAAATACACATTAATGTTAGCATATTCTTTGTATTTGAAACAAAACAATTTTTGGGATTGATACTTTGTGGCAGAGTTGTCTAAAGCCCGAGCGTATGGTTCATAATGTCTCTAACTGCATAGGTTCAACAACCCATTCCCAACTGGCGGCAGATTCTAGTGAGAAAGTTTGTCAGTAAACTCTGACAAATTTTAATGTTTTTTCTGGGTACTCTGGTTTCCTCCACAAAAATCTTAATTTTATCGGACATTAAAAGCCTTTACTCCACTTCGTAAATTTCTTAATTTTTCAAGTGTCTCATCGGTTTGTATTCGTAAAATTTTTAGAAGCCAAAAAGTTATTTTATAATATAATTAAAAACTTGTTCTAAATAATTAACTTCTTTACCATAATGAAACAAAAGATAGAATTTAATTTTGAATGTTCCAGAAATTGATTTTCCAAAATCCTAAATTCAGTCTAATTAATTATTTATACACTTTCATCTATAAAAAAACTACACAAATCAAAATTTTTCATAGACCGCTATTGCAACTATATTGTCAATATCATCCAATGACTTTCGAAAACATGAGTTTTTAACTATCTATTTTGGAACTCATGACCCAGATAGCTGAATTTAGTATATCATGTTACATATATCAATGGGCATCATCAAAAATTGCTACAAAATTTAGGATTTTTTATGAAATAGTTAGAGTATAAGGCAAATTCCATAAGTCTCTGACAGCCATTCATTCAAATTTGTTTTTTTTCAATACTGGAGTATCAAGAAAGACAACAAGAGACCAATGGGCCTTAATGCTCACCTGAGGATATGTCCAAAATCGTTTGCGAAGAACAATTTTACAAAAACTTTACAAAATTCCTCAAGTTTTGAAATGCAGCAATAATCAATCAGAAAAATCTAGTCACATGTCATTTTTGAATATCTAATATGCATGTATTAACAATAGTACAATGAATAATTTCTAAATCATTAATCATTCAATAGTGGCCTTTAAAAGTATGACATTGAATCATATTTCAAAATAAATACCTACAATATTATAATATACATGCCTCGAAAAAGTTGATGACTTTCAAGATAATTAACAATGTCAGTCCTCTTATGCAGCTGTGACTTTGACCTTTCAACATATGACCTTGAACCATATATTAAAATGACCATCATATCAATACCTACAATATTGTGATATACATGTCTATACAAAAAGTTAATAGTTTTCAAAATAATTAGCAATTGCAGCCTCAAAAGCAAAGTTAACATTTTAGGGGTAACAATCCTACATGAATAATCATATAGTTACGGAAATTGTCCCTTGTTGAATTTTATCATGTTAAACATTTTAACAAGTAACGTTTGCCTACAACTCCACAAATCAAAAATTAGGCCTTGATCTTGATTTGTGAACTTGACACAATTTTAAAGGGCATTTAAAGAAAAAGACAAAACTGTCATTATCTGTTCAAATAGTCAAGTTATAACAATTTGAAGCCATTTTTTAGGAAATTTTTCAAATTACACGCAATACGCGTGACCCAATTTCGACCTAATTTCGTGAAATGAACAAAGAATAGGCTTAAGAGAAGCCAAATATCACATCAGATTCTTTCTCCCATCATTGGTTTCAAAGGAGAATATTTTTAAAATATATTTGGACCCCTAGGTCACTGTGACCTAGTTTTGGTAGCCATTGCAAAATCATAAACAAATCTGAATTTCACCAGCTCATACCTGTTTCTGACCGTGTCATTGAAATCTGTCCAGCAGGTTTGGAGGAAAGGTGGATAATTGGTGTTTAAGATGCACGCACGCACGCACATGCACACGCCGCACCATGTCATAAGCTCACACGACCTTTCAGTCAGGTGAGCCAAAAAATGCAGTGGTCAAACTGAGATGTTAATCCTTCTTTACTCTAGCAGAACACCAGATCGACTAACCCATTCGGTCAGCTATAAAGCCCAGTTCACCACATGATTTGTTATTTTTGTAATAAATTATAATAAATAAATGTACTTGTTGTATGGGGAATATAATCATACCAGGTCTAAAAAGTTTGAATTCTTTTAATTTATATCCTTATATTAAAAGATAAACCTATAATCAGACATTACAGAACAATTTTTGACAAAAGTTTCTTTTCTCAAGTTCTGTTCTTGCACTAAAATGCACTATAATCACATGAAAAGATGTTCAGACACTATTTTGGGGAATAGATTAAACAATCAAAGCACTGAATAAAAATACCATTAGTTTCAATCAATAGTATCATAACATAAATAATTAGACAATAATTCTGCTACATCATCAGATTTACATTCTATGGCAATATCTAACAGACTTTTTCCTTCATAACGCAAATTTGGATCAGCATTATGTTGTAAAAGTAGCTTTGCTACATCAATGCTGTTAAACAGAGCTGCTATAAATAAAGGACTAAAACCACCCTTACTACACAGATTAATATCAGCATGATGTTGTATAAGTAAATTAGCTACATCAATGCTGTTATTCTGAGCTGCTACATGTAAAGGACTAAAACTACCCTTATTACACAGATTATTATCAGCATGATGTTGTATAAGTAAATTAGCTACATCAATGCTGTTATGGTAAGCTGCTATATGTAAAGGAGTAAAACCATCCTTACTACACAGATTAATATCAGCATGATGTTGTATAAGTAAATTAGCTACATCAATGCTGTTATTCTGAGCAGCTATATATAAAGGACTAAAACCTTCCTTATCACACAGATTAGTATCAGCATGATGTTGTAAAAGTAACTCAGCTACATCAATGCTGTTATTCTGAGATGCTATATATAAAGGACTAAAATCATCCTTATCACACAGATTAGTATCAGCATGATGTTGTATAAGTAACTCAGCTACATCAATGCTGTTATTCTGAGCAGCTATATATAAAGGACTAAAACCTTCCTTATCACACAGATTAGTATCAGCATGATGTTGTAAAAGTAACTCAGCTACATCAATGCTGTTATTCTGAGCTGCTATATGTAAAGGACTAAAACCATCCTTATTACAGAGATTAGTATCAGCATGATGTTGTAAAAGTAACTCAGCTACATCAATGCTGTTATTCTGAGCTGCTATATATAAAGGACTCAAACCATCCTTATTACAGAGATTAGTATCAGCATGATGTTGTAAAAGTAACTCAGCTACATCAATGCTGTTATACTGAGCTGCTACATGTAAAGGACTAAAACTACCCTTATTACACAGATTATTATCAGCATGATATTGTAAAAGTAAATTAGCTACATCAATGCTGTTATGGTAAGCTGCTACATGTAAAGGACTATTACCATCCTTACTACACAGATTAGTATCAGCATGATGTTGTAAAAGTAAATTAGCTACATCAATGCTGTTATGGTAAGCTGCTATATGTAAAGGAGTAACACCATCCTTATTACAGAGATTAATATCAGCATGATGTTGTAAAAGTAAATTAGCTACATCAATGCTGTTATGGTAAGCTGCTATATGTAAAGGAGTAAAACCATCCTTACTACACAGATTAATATCAGCATGATGTTGTATAAGTAAATTAGCTACATCAATGCTGTTATTCTGAGCAGCTATATATAAAGGACTAAAACCTTCCTTATCACACAGATTAGTATCAGCATGATGTTGTAAAAGTAACTCAGCTACATCAATGCTGTTATTCTGAGATGCTATATATAAAGGACTAAAATCATCCTTATCACACAGATTAGTATCAGCATGATGTTGTATAAGTAACTCAGCTACATCAATGCTGTTATTCTGAGCAGCTATATATAAAGGACTAAAACCTTCCTTATCACACAGATTAGTATCAGCATGATGTTGTAAAAGTAACTCAGCTACATCAATGCTGTTATTCTGAGCTGCTATATGTAAAGGACTAAAACCATCCTTATTACAGAGATTAGTATCAGCATGATGTTGTAAAAGTAACTCAGCTACATCAATGCTGTTATTCTGAGCTGCTATATATAAAGGACAAAAACCATCCTTATTACAGAGATTAGTATCAGAATTATGTTGTAAAAGTAACTCAGCTACATCAATGCTGTTATTCTGAGATGCTATATATAAAGGACAAAAACCATCCTTATTACAGAGATTAGTATCAGCATGATGTTGTAAAAGTAACTCAGCTACATCAATGCTGTTATTCTGAGCTGCTATATATAAAGGACTAAAACCATCCTTATTACAGAGATTAGTATCAGCATGATGTTGTAAAAGTAACTCAGCTACATCAATGCTGTTATTCTGAGCTGCTATATATAAAGGACAAAAACCATCCTTATTACAGAGATTAGTATCAGCATGATGTTGTTAAAGTAAATCAGCTACATCAATGCTGTTATTCTGAGATGCTATATATAAAGGACAAAAACCATCCTTATTACAGAGATTAGTATCAGCATGATGTTGTAAAAGTAACTCAGCTACATCAATGCTGTTATTCTGAGCTGCTATATATAAAGGACTAAAACCATCCTTATCACACAGATTAGTATCAGCATGATGTTGTAAAAGTAAATTAGCTACATCAATGCTGTTAACTGATGTTGCTAAAAACAAAGGAGATGATCCAAAAATATCAGTCTGATTAAGATTAAATTCCGTGTTCTCAATTGAAACACTCTGAATGTTGCATTTAATTTTATTATATATCTTATTAATATATCTACAGTATTTACAGGGTCCTGACTTATTATCATGATGGATAAGTATACTACATATCTTAGTATTTTTACATCCAGCAGTATAAAATAATGCTGTTTTATGAAAAAGATCTTTTTGATTGATATCAGCACCTAGTTTTATAAGACTCAGTATTATATCCTCATTATGGTATACAGATAAATGTATAGGATACAATTTAATTTCAGCAGTAAGAGGCATGTTAACTTTATCGGTTTCGTCTGGCAAAATCAAGTTAAATATTTCAATTTCACCACCAAGACAGGCAAAGTGTAAAAGTGGTATCATATTGCCCACAGTGGCTTTTTGAAAAGAAGATAGACTGCCCCAAATATATGTAAATAATTTACTATAACCAAATGCAGCTATCCAATGTAATGCAGTTATACCTTGTAAATTAAGAAGAATTAATGCAATGAAATACCATGACAAAACACTTGCTGAATTTCTTTCAATTATTTGCTTTAACTCAGAATAAATACCTTCATTAAACTGTTGTGGTTCTGTAAAAATATCTAAAACTGCATGATTAATTTGACTGGTTTCTTCTTCAATTGTGCCCCTAACAGTTGCTTTAAATGTGTCTATAAATGTATCGTTTGACCAACATTTGTTCATAAAAACATTTTTAAACTCTCTCTTTTTTAATTCCGACAACATTCTATCTACGAAATCTTGAACATATTTGGGCTCGAGTCTAACCACATAAGGATCATCTGTTTCAGAATTGGCAATACAAATTCGTCTAGAAATAAATTTAGAAGGAAAATAATCTATAACTAATTTAGGATATTTTTGTCCAAAATGGAAAGAAATAACATCAGATATCAGGTCATGGCTGAGAGATAACTTTCCATTTTGCCATTTAAGGTAAACATTAACTAAAGATTCTACTCCATTTTTAAACCCAGCAAATAATGAGTCGCGTGTTAATTCACACCCCATAATAAATTTATTATCATTTATTATTTCGACAGTACTCTCGGGGGAATATAATTCTGGGTCAAGACCATTTTCACTGACTAAACACAAAACTAAAATACAGTATCTTACTCGGTCATGTAATTTCATTTTTTCAAGATCCTTCAAGATAAGCTTAAAGGGATTTTGAAAAAATGTCCAGTCATTAGTTTTATGCAATTCTGTGCTAGAAACATACAGCTCACATGCCAGGGGAAACAGATCCTCTTGTTTTTCGATTATATCCTTAGCACTATTTGTTACACATAGATCTGTTTTTCTAACAGTGGCATGTTGTCTGATCATTTCAACCTTTTCTTTAAGAGTTAGTTTATTTTTGTCATCTTGAATGTCCATGACTGTTTTGTTCAAAACGTTACAGTTGTTTTTGAAATCCAACTCGTTCACAATCTGTCTTCGTACACTGAAAAGTACTTTTAATTTTTTTGTCATTTTTGAAGATTCAATTTTTAAATCAAGCCATTTAACGAACTTATCTTTATTTAAACAATGAATGCCAACTGGATCATCATACACAAATAGTTGTTCCTGGTCTATTTGAAGATATTTCTCTATATCTTCTGGATCTTTAGCTGGTATAACATCAAAACCCTTTGATTTATATTCTAATGCTAAATGATGAATCATGGCAGATTTACCTGACCCGGCATTCCCGGAGACTGTAACAAAAGTTTTTTCTTTCATGGCTTTTCTAACGTTAACACAAGCTCTTGTCTCAACAAACACGCTGTCCTCTTTTTTCCATTCTTCAAGTTGTACATTGTACCTTTCTGCAATGAAAAAAATATTACAAATCTTAATTTGGGAAAAACCACTCTTAGATGGAATTTCATATATAGTCAAATCTACCTGAAATGCCCCCTCTCTATAAGGGCCACCTGCTTATAAAGGCCAATAAAATTCTATACCAGTAGCTCTTTATTTATATTATTTGAACTAGTATATAAAGGCCACCTGTCCATAAAGACCACTTTTACCTACCGTAAAAACCCATGTAATTTACGCACCCGTGTAATTTACGCAGGTGGTTTTCAAGCTAAAATTTATTTAAAAAAGCTTCAACTCATGTAAAATTCGCACCCAAAAATTTCCAGAATCGCCGATTTTCTATATGATCCGAGCAAGTGGTTTTCTTATATTTAAGTGTTTTGTTTCAGTTTGGTGTATTTTACCTGATTTAATTAACTTAGATAAGATTTTATTAATTTTCATTAGAAAAAATTACGGCTATCACATTTTTTTTCGGTTTGCAAACAAAGTAGGTTATACGCTGTAACAGATCATTAGCGTATTGTTGTATGTTTCCAAAATCACAATCACGGGAAGAATTATCAATAAAACAGGCAACTACTCCATTCACGCGTGTTGGGAAATCAGTTTAATTAACAATTAACATCAGCTAGTATGACACTTTACTCAACCGGCAGAGGGAAGAAAGCGACCTTACCCTGTTTGTAAACAGAATTTTGATTGGTCGAGAGCGTCTTCTTGACCCAAGATATGCATTTCCGCCTATCCGCCCTTTCGAGTCTAAACCATTAATATTTCACTCCCTCTCACACCTTCTTGCAAAATTTGAATCTCATAATTTTCTTCAAGCCAAGATTATCCATCTCAAAACACATATCCAGTCAAGATTATCGGTATCACCATGTATATCAATGGTGTTCCTTCACGATCGGTGGAAAATGCAATCAAAGCACATTGTAGCCAGCTCAATGCACGTTAAACTTCCAAACAGTAGTTAACCATTTATTTCATTACATTTAAAATTTGTACAAAGAAAGTAAGCATAAATTACCATTCTACACACACACGTCATTTTTTTTTATTCTTCTAATGCATTATTTTTCCGTAAAATCGTATTTTAACATGAAATAGGCCAACTTCCGGTACAAATGTTTACATTTTGAACACTTTTGTCAGCAAGGAAAATTTTTTTTTAAAAAATCACGAAAACAATCTACTCGTGTACTTTACTCACCCCCTAAATTTTAATTTAATTTTACAAAAAAAAGTGCGTAAATTACATGGGTTTTTACGGTATTCCCATCTATGGCCTTTATAAGACAGGTTTGACTGTAGTTACTTAACTTGTTACCCTGTTAGATCTTGTCATGCTGGCCATTTTTGCAATATACATTTTTTAAATGTTCAATACAGCTACACTTGGAAAACAATTTCTTAAAATAGTCAAATTTGCCGCAATTTATGATATTTTCAATATTCAATATGTTAACCTGTAACCTATTTTTCTTCTCTAATTTCACAGTTGGTACACACTCTTTACGTTAGACACTGGAGAAGCTGAAAATCATGTCATGACCTAAACTCACCTGGACCCTGATGAGTTTCAAGTTCCAAGCTCTTTTGATTTATAGCTTTTAATACGTTATCCTTAAAGTATTGCTGTAGTTTTTTAGCAATTTTTTTTAGATATAAGTAACAAGAGCAAGGTTATAATTCTAGAGGGTCAAAATTCCCTGGGTTCCGAGTTCTGGGACCTTTTGTTTTTATTTTGGGATCCTTGGAATTTTTAATGTAAAAGTCTGATGGAACTGCCATTTTTTTGGAACAATTTTTAGTTTTTTTTGTGTATTAAATCATTTTCAAAAGAGTCTTCCTTTGTGTATTAAAAACAGTCTCAAAATCGCTTAATTTATTGCAATTTGTCAATGTTGTTTCCAGAAATGAATTATAACGTGCATCACGCTTTGACAACAATATCGCTCGAGTGTTTGTAAGTAGTATATGATATATTTATTTAATCACGAATATAAACAAAGTTGATCAACATGAGTTTTTTTTCGATTGTGACTCACATGGACCTTCCAGTGCTGATATGGAACCTGTCTATTTTAATTAGGGACCTACCAAAAATAAAGGCAAAACTTTCTGGACCTATCATTGTGAAATATAAATTGAACCCCTCAATTCAATATGGATAAATAAGTTTATGAACATTTATGGGGTGTGGTATGGCCTGCTGTATACTAGGCTGCATTTGGGGTGCCTTATTGATAAGGTGCTAGCTAACTGAGTCAGTATGCCACAGACAAGCTTTCGACTTTCCAAGTCCATTATCCTGTATCCAGGTGAACTAGTCAATACTCTATTCTTCAAATGTTGCAAGTCAGGTGATAAAGCGTACAACGTACAACCCAACCTGTATTCCAACCAGGACGACATGGTCTTAGAGCAGACTATTTACACAGCTACAATGTCAATATCCTTTAACTTTTGATGCTTTTCAAGAGTAAAGAAACTTTTTTATCTGTTCAGTTGATGATAAGAAATTTCTTAAAGATTTTTCATCAATGTGACCTTGAATATGGTAAATATTTTACAAACTTTGTAGAGTTTTATTCACTGTTGTAAGAGTTTAAAGGCATTTCTTTTACTGATTTTTAGTGATTTATAACAGATTCGACCTCGAACATTGTTTCATACATTAAATAATTTTCTTGCTGTTTACATTTTAACATGACAATACCATAGCATATAAAGTCTAAAGAGAAATAATCCGTGTTATAAAAATGATTTTTGTCTGAGCAGCTTGTCTTGGATTATCAAGTGGACAAAGTTATTAAACGAATCGAAGCAAGTTTTTAGACAGTGAAAATGAAACATGTAAAATCACACATATTCAACAGAGCACACTGAAACAATTTCCTATTGATAGCAAATAACATAATAAGTGACACTTTGCTTTATTTGTAAAAACGATTTCTGATGGAAATTTAAAAAAACGTCTTTGTTTACGTGAGACTGGCTAAATATGCAGCATGCAAGGGAATATGGAATGTTTAAGTATCTTCCAAAATGGTCAAATAATTTAATCCAAATAAATTTACTTTTTAACAGTCTAAAATATCTGAAAATTTTAAAATATGCTGCATTAATGTTTTTAATTTCTAGTGGATTGTCTTTCTAACTTGGCACAGTGCCAAGTGACATAACGAATCCTATCTATGTTGAACTTTGAATTCGGTCTAAAACAAAATTGATTTTGTTTGTCCTTGACTGCCTGATCCACTTGAAACACAACGACATTTGAGAAGGTTTACATGGAAGTATGGAAATTCCAAATGCTTCCCATGGGAAAAACACAAAGAGGAACAAAAGAAGACTTTAGTAAGCAACACAAAAAAAAAAAAAAAGAAAAAAAACAGGTCAAATTTTTTAAAAGAGACATATAAAAATAATTTAAATTTAAAGTGTAATATATTATGTTTCAAAGAATAAATTATTATGTCCTACCTATTTACATGTGGATAGCATGGGTCGGAAAACAACAAATAAAAAAATTAAGTTAGGTCTTAAGTCAATAAACTGTTTCAAAGAAATTGAAACAAGTTTTTAAAAAATAAGAATGGAATTTGAAAAATCACACACATTCAATGCAGCACATTGAACAAATTTCCTAAAAATAGCAAATGACAAAACAAGTGACACTTTGTTTTATTTATAAAATTAAATGTTAAGATAAATATATGACAAAATGTGTAAAAATAAATTTATCCCAATACCTGTACTTTTTAAAAGTCTAGAAATATTTCAAATATTTTCAAATGTGCCAGAATAAATTTCTAAAGTTCTGGTTAATTTTCTTTCCCCACAGAGACCCCAAGATAAGGTTCAATTTTGATCACACTGCTAAATAAAGTACTAATTACAAGAAAGAAAGTACCAAAAGTAAAGTACTAGTAGAGTACTATGGGTAACAGACTGCTACCCATAAATACTTACCTCTCAAATGCCCCGGTACTGGGTCTGAAATACAAAAAGTAGTTGTTTAAATTATACTATAAATTTATTACATGACAGAAGCAGAAGTTTACAGTAGAAAAGTGATATTTATGCCTTAACCAAGGTTTTTACTACTTATATCAAAGTGGTTAGTTCTGGGATGATAGAAACTACCAGAGTCTTCGAAAATATATCTCTGGCAAAGTGAAATAACAAACTAGTATTTGAGCCTTAACATTAAGTGGCAATGTGATCCATAAGTGAGTGCTGGTGACCACATACGAATTATACAAATTCTGCCTTTAAGACTAACCACTTACCTGCCATTTATATATATATTTTATTCGAAATTAAAATAACTTGCCATGTCATAGAAAAAATATAGTTTGAAAACCTTTATAAACCAAAACTAAAAATTTGAGCCTAAAAAGTGAACGGTAATATGAACCAGAAGTTATTGCTGATGACTTATCAACCACTAAGGACCAGATTCTGACATTTAGGAAATTACCTGCCATTAAAGGAATTATTAAAATTCAATTTACCTGCCGAGTCATAGAAATCAAAGTACTGAAAGTACTGACATTTGTGAAAGACGAAAGACAAATGAATGTTTGATTGAATGTGAATTTTGCGCCCAGATTACACCATGTAAAGTTGATAGCCTTTGTAGTGCAATGAAACACAGCAGTGAGGTATGTTGTGTGCAATTTCTTTTGGCTGAATACTAATATCCTCGTTAAATGACCAAAATACAAGTCTGCAGACAAAGTAACATAAATTTTTAAAATAATCAGAAAACATACATCTCAAAATGATCATATCATAAACAATGTAACATTATATGGCAATATCATAATCCATGTTCCAATAAATAGTCATATCATGAACTTCATAACATTTCATAAACCAAATAGCATAAATATACCATTCCATAAACTATGTTTTTAAAAATACTATATCATAAACAATTTGAAATTCAATGACCATTTCAAAAACCATGTGACACTTAATGGCCATATCATACACCATTGGGTATTAATTGTCCATATCATAAACCATGTAACACTTAATGAGCATTTAGTAAACCATGTACACTAAATAAATATATCATAAACCATGTGACACCTATTAGCCACATTTTGATAATCATATAAACCATGTGACTCAAAATCACTATGTAACTAAAATAATTCATTTCATAAACCATGTGGCACAAAATGACCGTATCATAAACCACGTGAGAAAAATTATCATATCATATACGTTACGACGCTATTTGACTATACCATAAATCATGTACTCAAAATGACTATATTTAAGCCATGTGACTAAAAATGAACACAGTTTATGTGACTCAAAAGTATCATTAAAAAACCATGTGATATACCATGGCCATATAATTCACCATCTGACTCAAAATTACTATATCATAAACCAAAATACTCATATTTAAACAATGCAACTTAAATTAACAGATAGAAAACGATGTGGGTGAAAAAAGACCATATCATAAAACATGTGACTAAATTAAACCCGACCACATCATAAAACGTTTGACTAAACCTGACCATAACATAAACTGTGAGTCAAATTGACCATACCTAAAACATATTTCACTAAATGACCATATCATTAACCATTCTGTACTAAATGATCATATCATAAACCAGGAGTACTAAATGACCATATTGTAAGCCACATGGCACTAAATGACAATAATATAAACCATTTGACAGTAAATAACAATAATATAAACCATGTGGCAGTAAATGACCATATCATAAATTATGTGACACTTAATGACCATATCATAAACATTGACTCAAAAATGTCATATCATAAATCGTTTGGTACTAAATGATCATAAATCACATGACACTGAATGACAATAGTATAAACCATGTTGACTAAACTACCATATCATAAACCATGTGACACTAAATGACCATATCATATCAATTTGCACTAAATGACCATTTCATAAACCAAATGACAATAATATATACCATTTTGCACTTTATGACCATATCATAAACTATGTGACACTAAATGACCAATCATGAACCTTGTAACCAGAAATGTTATATCATAAACCATGTGTTACTACATGACCATATCATATACCACATGACAATAAATGACAATAATATCAACCATGTTGCACTAAATGACAATATCATAAACCACATGCCACTGAATAACAATGATATAAACTATGTTGCACTAAAAGGCCATATGATTAATCATGTGACACTAAATGACCAATCATAAACCAATGACCACATTACCATGTTGCAATTAATGACCATGTCATAAATTGTGTGACTCATAATGACCATATCATAACAGTTTGCACTAAATGTTTATATCATAAATCAAATGACAGTAAATGACAATAAAATATACCATGTTGTACTTAATGACCATATCATAAACTATGTGACACTTAATGATAATCATAAACCTGTGTAACCAAGAATGTTATATCATAAACCATGTGACACTACTTGACCATATCATATACCACATGCACATGACACTAAATGACAAAAATATAAGCCAAGTTGCACTAAATGACAATTTCATAAACCATGTAACACTAAATAACCAAATAGCACAAGCCATGTTTTACTGGATGACCATATCATAAACCATGTGGCACATCATCAAAATAAAGTCCGTCTTTAAATACAGGAGAATGCAGCATTCTCTTTCGATTCTCCAATTCATTTCTGACTGAATCAATTAAATCAATGGATAGTCGCGATTTATCATGGAAATTTCACTGAAAGCTTTCCTTTCGCCAAAAAAATATACATGTAGTTTGAAAAACTTTAATAAACCAAAACTAAAAATTTATTGACAATGATAGCAAAATCAACGTAAGAATTACTGCTATGAGTATGCCTTTTGAGATGAGAAACAATAAACTTAATTTGATATTTAACAGCTCTGTTCAATCTAAAATTTAAAAAAATAAGATATTTGTTTATTACCTTTATAACTGGTTTTTAGCTGTCTGAGATCCTTTTGAAGTCTGGTTGCAACTGTATCGATCTCAATCTTGAGGTCAGATACCATTGCTCCTTGTTCTGCTCTCACTGTCTCAAACTCCATTTTGGTGTCAGCTGCCATTGTCCCTTGATCCTCTCGAAGAGTTTCCATGTCACTCGAAAGCTGTGCCACCTTGGTATTGACCAAATTTAAAGTATCCATCTTGGTTTTGAGACCAGCTATATCAGTAGACATCTCGTCTTGCGTTTCAGAAACTGTGGTAATGTCATTTTTTAGACCGACAATATCACTCGACATCTTGCCTTGCGTTTCAGAAACAGTGGCAAGGTCAGTTTTAAGACCAACAATGTCACTTGACATCTCGCCTTGCGTTTCAGAAACAGTGGCAAGGTCAGTTTTAAGACCAACAATGTCACTTGACATATCGCTTTGCTTTTCTGTAACTGAAGTAATGTCAGTTTTCAGACAAGTTATTTCACCCTCCATTTCATTTTTGACTGTATTCACTTTAACATCAACTTCTGATTTATTTTTTTCTAATTCCTCTGCCAATTTTTTAATTTGATCAAAAAACTTTTTTTCAGCTTCAAGATCTAAACTGGAAACTTTAATGTCATCTAAACTCTTTTTATATGCAGAACCCAGATAGTTGTCAATTCTAATAGTAATGTTTTCGAGTGTTGTCCATTGCCGTTTAAACTCTGCATCACTTACTTCAGTAGTATATACATGACCGTAGACAGTGTTTCTAAATATACGAATTCTTTCAATATCATCTCCAAGAGTAGTATCCCCTGGGTCAGGATTTTGACCCCAGGACTTTGTAGGATGGACTAAACTGGCACTTGAACTCGACGGACACAAATGTACAAAAGTTTCCATAACAAATTATCTTTCAAGTCCTTATATGAATTGATGGCAGAAGAGTATTTTAAAGCTTTTTCTTCATCTGAGGTTAGTTTTGTTGTTGGAACGGAAGATAAAGGTAAACAGTTCTGTACAGCTGTAATGATCTGACGTGGATTTACAGTTGCCTTCAATTCATCTCGAAGATTTTGAGTAAAAAGGACGCGTAATATCTGATATAGCATTGTTATATCCAAGCCTTTATAAGAACCAGTTCCCACAACGGTAGTTATATGTGTTAAATCGCGATGTTTGAATTCTTTAATATCCACACATTTAGATAGGGTTGACATCAAATTACTCGGATTGATTTTGCTTTGTAAAATATCCCCGAGTTCATCAGTACACAGGTCGACAATTGCTCGACATAAGCGAGAATAATTTATACGTTCCTTGTTAACAGGATAGGATGCCATTTTGTCTCTATAAATCACTTATATATCTCTTTTCAAAAAATGTAAAGTCTTTAAAATCCAAATTTTAATGAAATTCTAGAATGTTTTATAAACTACCAGATACACACTCGAAAATATCCATAATAAAAAAAACTGTTACACTCTCAAAAATATCCATGACAAAATGTTTGTTAGAGTCTTGTTAAAATCCATGATAAACTTTGGGTAACAGGTTTTAAGAAATCCATTATTAATTGTCCTTATTATGGAAATGTAGTACAGTACTATCATAATCCCTTTAGATCAAACTCAATTCAATTTTTTTTAATTTTCAGCAGATTTTTTTGTTTATTTGTAATGCTTTTGGTTTTTCATTTGGTAATGATGTTTAAATCCCCTTTTGGAAGTGAAATCTGAAAAAAAAGGTAAATATATTATTGAAAGTAACGAATTTGGGAATTAAACAATCTGTCAAAACTATCCATGACAAAATGTCTGTTAAAGAATGTTAAATTTAGCACTTAGATGTCCTCCAAATTAAGGAATGAATCATTTTTTGGTAAATTCACCATGCACAAATTTACAAATAACAGAGCCTCTCACCACGTAGATTCTCGTCACAACCAGTCAGATATTAGTGTGAGAAAGTTTTCTCTGTGTATTCTGGATTTTCCATTTTTAATGAATTGATATATTGTTAGACTGTGTTAAGCAATGATCTTTCTACAAAAAGTCCAACCTATAGTCTGTTTAAACTGAGTAAGCTGTATAGAAAAACAACTCAAGGTAACCGATTAAAAATACAAAAAGCACATCTTTTGCTTCTTGTTAGTAAAATGGCAACCATTGTTATAAACAATGCCAGGAGTTCAAAATTCTGTGAAGTTTAGAAGTCCGAAACCTTTTGATTTTAATTTGGAACCATTGGAGTCCTTACTGTTGAATTCTGATGAACCTGCCTTTTTCAGGACAATTTTTTAAAATACACTTCCTATGTCTATTAAAATCACTTAAATTATTACAATTTGTCAAAGTTTTTTTTGTCCGATCATTTGACAGTATAGCTTGAGTGTTTGTAAGTTGTAAATGATATGTTATGAGTTATTTAATTTTGGTGTACATGGAAATTCCCGTCCTGATATGGGACCTTTCGATCTTAATTAGGGACATCCTAAAATTAAAGGCCTGAACTTATCATTATGAATATATATTTTTAACCTCTGAATGCCGTTCTTTTTGTATAATTCGCCCGACAAAGTATGCATGAGTGTTTCCATAAGAATAACAATACTGAACAAATTCTATTATTATTATATTTATTATTATTATTATATTTATTATTATTATTATATTTATTATTATTATTATTATTATTATTATTATTATAATTATAATATTTATTATTATTGTTATTATTATGTTATTTCATAACATTGAATTTCTTTGATTAAAAATAATAATGAAAACAGCTTAATTTTCAAACTTTGCAAAATTATTAAAAATAAACATTCACATTTAAAAGGATAGTATTGCCATGTCTATTTTACTTTAGTAAGTACTTATACTGTCCAGATACCACACCATTTTCAGAATCTTGCTTAAAAACAGAGTTCTAAAATATGTGAGTTTTGTTAATCAAAATAATAATAATAACCATCATCATCATCATCATCATCACCGTTGCAGAAGAATGTATGAACAGATAACAGATGAAATAACTGGATGCACTTTAGGTGGGAATGGTTCAATGTTTTATGTGTAAATTTCAGACCAAAAGAGTCTTAAGCAAATAAAACACAAATAAACCAGTCCTTTGTCCAAATCACAATTCCAAAAACAAAGTTAAAACATTGAAAGCTGGCAAATTTAGTTATACACATAAACTTCCATCAAGGAAGTGAGGTCGGGTGCTCCGAAAGGGTAAGCACCTTCTGTCTAGCTAGCTACACCCGTCATGTGCAAGACAACATTGAGAATGAAAAGAACAAGGAACTATGGTAAGTCAAATATATCCAGTATCCAGTTTGGATACAGTGACTACATACTTATCAACAATTTGATGGCCATAAAACTTTTAAGGGCCTTGATTAGCCTAGGCTTCCAATATTCCTGCGTCAACAATTTAATTGTAAGCAGTTTTCAGGCTTCGTTGTAGAAAGTCAAGCAAAGTCAGATTCAACATATTTTTGCATTAAATTTTGAAAAACCGACCAACAAATGAAATTGTTTTTAAAAATACTGTTAAATGATCTTGAAATTCCTTGAAGTATGTAAATATTAGCCAAGTGGTTCTTAAAATAATTATTTTAAAATTGGTTTGTATGGGCCCGTACAATTAATTTTCTGAAGTGATCAGTTGGAACTTTATTGTTAGATCCCCATTCTATGTGTAACTTCAGAAATATAAATTGAATATATACAACATATAGATATATATAACAACTGCATATTTAACTATTCCTCGATAAGAATGGAAGGTTTATATGGCCAATATACTCCTTGTAATTTATAATATTGCGCATCCATATGTGTAATTGATACCAGTGTATACATGCATTATTATACGGAGTTTCTCGGATACGATGTTACGGACGAAGTGTCATGTGACTTTCATCACCACGTGACTGAATTTATGACACTTTTTACCGCCTTGTTTATAAAAATATATATAACGAACTGCTAGGTCGAGTTTTGATGATAAATTGAAAAAATTTCCAACAAAAATGTCAATTTAGATGATTAAAAAACATTATAAATTTATTTTAATCAATAATAAATCACCGCAAATATTGCAGTTGTGATGACTGCATAGTGAATCTGCGGACCGAAACTCAAGATTTTCATCATTTATAAGATTAATTTTTGTATATTTCGTTTAATATAAGATAAAAAAAATTCAAATAAAATTAAAATCAGGCAGTCTAAAGATAGTTAAAGATGTATATTCTATTTTACCCGGGTGTAGATTTGCCATGGAATCCATGGAATTTCCATGGATTTTTCGTACATGGAAAGTGTGGAGTGTTGGAACCATATGTACGTGGAAATTCCATGGACATGTACGTGGAAATTCTATGGACAATGTACGTGGCAAATCCATGGACATTTTGGAGTATTGGAACCGTGTGTACGTGGAAATTCCATGGACATGTACGTGGAAATTCCATGGACATGTACATGGCAAATCTGTGGACATGTACGTGGCAAATCCATGGACATGTACGTGGCAAATCTGTGGACATGTACATGGCAAATCCATGGACATGTATGTGGCAAATCTGTGGACATGTACGTGGCAAATCCATGGTCGATGTACATGGAAATCCATGTACATTGTACATGGAAAATAAGTGTCAAATTTTTAAAAAGTGATCCATCCAGATGAAGTATTTATAGACAGCATCAAGAAAAAAATGGCTACTCTGTGAGTCAGCACATTTTGCTGAAATTATGAAATGACATATTTGGTGACTTTTTGTTGCCTATGACTGTTTTAATAATAATAATTATTAAACAAAATCACATCAAGTCTTTAGAACCTCACCAGTGTATTTTCTTCATGATATTTTCATGTTCATACAGATCTTTAAAAGATTAATTTCTCACTCTTAATGACAATTAATATATCATTTTTTTATTTTAATTTTTTATCTGAGTTAAACTTTATAACAAAAACAGTTGCCTGTATCATTTATGTTAGTTACATGGTAGAATGAAGTTAATAAAACTCACATGGCACTTTCCATACTTTAAAATACAGCTAAATAATTCCCAAATGACACTTTCAATGGTCTGCTTATAATTTCACTAGATTCCATTATCTCAAAAAGGTTTCCTTTGTATAATATCCAGTAACTTTGCCACAAAATATAAGATTTTATGTCCTTCTTAGTCTTGTATAGTCTAAAGATGAAATGTCTAAAAATGCTAGTCATACTTGGCAGCCATCTTTTTTTCTTGTTGTTGCCTAGCAGAACCTCCTAATTGTATGAACAAAGCACTTGAATTGCTGACCTAGACACTTGAGAAAAATGCCATGGATATCCATGGAATTTCCACGTACAGAGTTTGTTGAAAAAGCTGAGCCTGAAACTTTGTATATTTTGTTAAACTTTCATTGACAGACAAAAATTTGCCACAAAAATCCATGTACATGTCCACAGAAATTCCATGGAAAGTGTGTACATGTCCATGGCCAAAAAGATGGCAAATTTATTTTTCCATGGACATGTACACACTTTCCATGGATTTTTGTGGCATTTCCGTGGAAATCCATGGATTTTACATGGACATGGACATATGTCCATGGAATTTCTACAGCCGGGATTTATAAGATTAATTTTTGTATATTTCGTTTAATATAAGATAAAAAAAAAATCAAATAAAATTAAAATCAGGCAGTCTAAAGATAGTTAAAGATGTATATTCTATTTTACGTTTCCCCAAGAAAAGAGGCTTCTCGTTATTGCTCCCGACTAAAATATCCAAAAAATCTTTATAAACTCTAATTTAGATCTTGAGATTTCATTTAATTTGATACAGGTATAAGCTCGAAAATATATGTAAAATAGTTTAAATAACGACCCTCTCCTATCACCATATAGTCAATCATAGTTGACATTTTTGTTACGCCCTAAATTTGAGCCTGGTCAGGTCGATACTAAAATTCGAATTGGCAAGGAATTAATACATCTGCGAAACGAGGTATTCTAATAGAAAGTTCCAGGAGATTGGGAAATTCAAGATAGTTTGTATAAGGGGAGACAACTGTGTCGATCAAATTGTACAACAAATTGTACACCTCTCATAATTCTGTTTTTAAGCAAGATTCAGAAAATTTGGCATCTGGACAGAAAATGTGCTTATTAAAGAAGAATAGACATAGCAATACTGTTCATTTAAATATTCATGTTATATTTTTAATAATTTTACAAACTTTTCAAATCAAGCTATAAACATCAATCTCAATCAACGAAGTTCAACATTATGACATTATCATTCACAAGAATCAATGGAATTTTTTCAGTACTCTTATTTCTACGAGTTCAATCACGAAAACTGTGGCAGGGAGAACTATAGTCCGAAAATGGCTGCCAGTTAACTTACAAGAAGCAACACATACACAGTTTTATAGTCTGTATCAGATATCTTGAGTTGTCATTCCATTCAGATATTTACTGTATACAGTTTGCTAAGTTAAAACAGACTATAGACGGGACTATTTTTAAGGATATCCATACATGTTGGTAATTTAGAGTGGTTTCCCTTGATTCATTCCTATTTTTCATTTCCGGTTTTGAAAACTACGAAATTTTTCAGAGCTGTTCTTTAACAACACGATGATTTTTTCACAAAATTTTTATTAGTAGAAACATAGACAGATGATACTGAATAACTTTGACTATTTATATTTTCGAGAAAGCTATTCTGAAAAACTAGTGGGACATGCTAATGGGACTCGCCAGTGTACCACCTGATCAATACCTCATAACATTTGTGCGGAATGAAATGGATAATGTTTACGTCAAAAAAACGTCGTTATTACGAGAAAACGTCACTTTACACAATTCCATCGCCAATAGAAATAATTGTCCCGCATAAACGCTATGAGGTATCACGTGGTACACTGGTGAATTCCATTCTATCGTACGTCCAAATAATGGTCGCCAGTTATTTTCAGGCCTTAGATAGAATTTTTAGTGCCACTCGGCCCAGTGCCTAGTTGAAGATGAAAACCACTTGGCGCTTGGAAATTTAACTCGGCACAGTCACCACATGAAAAATGAGACTTTCTTTTCTTAAAGTACCGCCGAAGGCTGTACCAATAAATATTGTTTTCCGACTTTCTTCTTGGGCTTTTCACGAACTTCGGATTTTCTGCTTTTAGTAACAGGTAACTTTTTTATTGAAATGGCAGGTTTAAAAATGCTTTCACCTGAAACTGGTTTGTCCTCAGAATCAGCGGTAGTCTGATCAGTCAGTGTCTTCGAAAACTTTTTTATCAGCTGCTTCATTTTTTTTTAATTTACAAAGTCAAACAAAACAGTTTGTTTACTTTTCTTTTACATGCTTTACTGGACTGACAAGTATTTAAACACTCGGAACATAGGTTGGATTTTACCTTATACTAAGTGAATTTCGAATGCAAAATAATAGGTTTGCGCATATGATGCAAACGTATAAATGATTTTGTAACAGAACGGCATGATGATTAGAAAGGGACTTGTTAAAATTGACCTCCTTATACATGATTTTCCCGAAGTATATATCTGATAAATTCAACTCGGCACCGTGACGAGTGGGAGTAAAAGCATCACTCGTCCAAGTACACATTTCACTCGTCAGGACGAGTGGACGAGTAAATAATCGAAGCCCTGAATAATTTTTACATTTTTTTTTGGTAACAGTTCTTGCAATGACGTGTGGGAAGATTTACATTAATTAACCTTCAAGATTATTTTTAGTATTCATCTATGATCTTACGTTGCAGTTACACAAAAACAACGGTGTTGTTTATTTGGTGTTGCTGTCCGCCATTTTGATTGTTACAAAAATCATGTGATGTCGTTTGTTAATGCCAATCTGACGTCACAGAGCAAATATTGCATTCGGCTAAACTCGTATTACTCACGAAATCAGACGAGTATCATCTCCTTCTAAAAATTGAAACTGGGAATTCCAATTTGTGACAAAAACTAATATATTTAAAATACACTTTCATATTTCATTTACTTTAATTTAAATTGTTTACATTTTTTCTTTAGGCACTTAAAAAGTTTAATTCTGAACTGAAAGCTTATTGACACCGCGTTTTATACTGTTCTTAGGAACTTTTAAAAAGAAAGTAAATCACTCTGTCCTAAAATTATATTTACCATTTTCGTCCTTACATATCTTCCTCTATTCTTCTTAGTTCCTCTTTTCTCGTTCTTTTTTAACCAAAAAAAAATCAAAATTCAAACCGTTTTTGTTAACAGTCAATTATCCAACCGTTTTAAAGTCCCAAATGGTTTCCCCAGGGCTTTTAACAATTGATCACGTGATAATATCGTTCACATGGAGACCTATGACGTATCAGTTTCAAATAACCAAATATGGTAATTTTAAAAATCATATCTAGTTACGTAAAAGATCATGTGATCATAAAGTTCTAAGTATTTGATCAAGTGCATTTGTTATAGATCTATTCATGGCTAATTCAGATGGGAAACATAATTTAATCATGTGTAGCAGGGACCTTATATGTCCTTGGTAACGACTATTTGGTTGGTAAATAAAACTTAATAAACGTAATTGAATGGCTGTAACTTTAAAGTAAAGATTCAGAGATGTCACGTTCTCCCACATAATAAGGGTGCTGAAATCTGACTGGTGTATGCACAAGGTGGTGTGGTGGTGTAAAGGAGGGGAACACGCTGCGTCGCCGCAGCTTCTTGGAAGGCCCCTACATCCTTCCGAGCTTCTATCTTGTTCGCTCCCCTTCTCCTCTTCTACAATGTGTTTGTCCTGAGTAATTGTATGTTTATATGCATGTGAAGGTGTGCCAGTCGTATATATCTGTATGCTTTTAATGAACATTACAACACAATAGTTTCGAAGAAATCGTGTATTGATCAAGTTATTAATGAAACGCATCAGTTAATGTAATTAAGATCAACTGAGATTAAACACTGGCCGGCTATATGTATTATCCCAGATTATCTAATAAAAATCTGCTGTATGTTAAAGTTTTTCATTTTTCTGATTTTTTAAAAATTTATTTACTAAATATAATTTTTTTTAAAAATAGATAACTTCTTCAAGTATCACAATCTTTGATATGTATTAATATCATAGTGTATGTATCTATATTTAAGTTATTTACTTGTAAGGTCTAAGGGAGATAATTTACCTGGCCCAAGATTAATTGTCTCCTGTACACCTGATACTATAATGCATTGTAAAATTATTTATTTACAACTCAGAAACTGTCATACTGTTACTCCAGCAGATGAACCCATGGGTCCCAACCCTGGCATCCGCTCCTCTTAAATGATATGGGACAATAAAAATATTAATTACAAAAAAACTTCTTATCACAATCCGCTGAGATTCATATGCATATTCCTATTAGCTGTAAATAAACAGGAATCCTCTAACGGGCTGGTCAATGTTTTACGATGATTATTGTTTGCCTGGAGCATGCGCATGGATGTATGGAAATTCCAAAGAATCGAAGGTGAAACCTGACAAATCGTATTAATTGTCCGTCATTAATATCCATATGTATTCGCAATGTTGCTAGGTATCCCTTACAAAGAAACAAATGACAAATCTAATGAAATTCTGTGTTTAATTTATCGTATTTCACCATTTTGTAAGTTGTGTTTAAATGACCCTTCTTTTTATGAGCAAGCATGTTCTAAAATTTTATCCCAAATGCTGCATCTCGCTGGGTAAATACTGTAACTCTGTATTTATTCGAGCTTTTATCGTTGGACCAAATGTAACATTGTTCATTAGGAACATCATTAATTAGATCAGTACCGTTTTAATTTTTTTCTCAGGAAAACTTAATGCACCTTTAATAAACATTTAGTTAATAGTTGTTAAAGCAGCGTGACGCAATCAGTGATACTACTCAAAGCTTGGTGTGAAATAATTGATACATTACAAGTTAACTAATAACCTTCTGTATAAATTTATCCAGAATTAAAGATTTATAAAACTTTCCAAATTTTTGAAATTTCTATAACAACATGTACATTTTGTTACAGATATGTCCTAGGTACCTAGGCGGTTAGACGGGTTATTTCAGTGCGAATACATTTGACGGACAATTAATACAATCCTCCGGTTCTTTGGAATCCCCGTACATCCACACGCATGCTCCGAGCAAATAATAATGATTGTTAAACATTGACCGACCCGTCAGAGGATTCCGTTTATTTACAGCTAATAGGAATGAAATTTTGGAAAATGATTCTCACATATGTGATTAGAAGTTATCTATTTTTAAACAAAATATTTTTTAGAAAATAAATTAAAAAAAAAAAAAATAAAATAAAATAAAATAAAAATAATAATAATTATAATAATAATATTAAAAAAAAAAAAAGAAAATAAAAAATTGAAAAACTTAATGCAGCTTTAAACTTTCTTCAGTAGTAATTGACAACTGTTAAACAAAGTACTACCACCGAAGTTATGGCATACTTCTGAGTTTTACGGTTATATATCAAACTAATGGTTTAGACGCTCTAAACGGAGTGGAGTGGAGTAATGGTGTGTTACGCCCCAGTCAAGATTCTTTCACTTATTTCGAGGCTGTCAATTCTGGGATGGTGGAGGAAACCAGAGTGCCAGGAGAAAAACCACCGACTTTCGGCAAGCGAACTGACAAACTTTCTCACACTAGGATCTGTCCCAAGTGGGATTCGAACCCAGGCGGTGAGAGGTGCTGCGATCCGTAAGCGCGCGCTTTAGACCACCTGGCCACCGAGGCCCCTAACTTGACGGATATTGTCAAAACCTCTGCTTATCAGAACGTAGCATCTGTACAGTATAAATAAACTTAATTCGTTTTTGCATATGAATGGTGTTCGGTTAAAACTTGAATGGAAACTCATGATGTGGACTAGTTACTTATTTCTTTGATTTAAACATCGTTGGTACTTGGTGAGAATCATCGGCTATTGTAGAAATTTAATTCGGCGAAACCACCAATCGTTAAAATACAACTGTAGTGACATAAATACAACTTGATACCGTGATATTGCATTCAATTTTGTATTTAGTGTATTTGGAATTAAATATACAAAGGTCCTATCAATACATGCAGCGTTCAGCTCCGCCCTTTCTTATCCTTGGAGATTCTGTGGAAATAAGAATTCTACGGATATAAATGTCTCCCCTGGTTAGTTTTTGATCGAGTAGAAAATACATTACTTTAACATAATCTTTCACATTTTGACTACAAGAATGAATACTGCATCTGGTATCCCGATAATCGGAGGAAACTACAAGAAACGTGAGTAAAAGAAGATGGCAGCTTTAGCCAAGAGTGTACTATATCATGCATCAAAAAGTAACATTACATCGATTGTAAGACCTGTCTTCGCCTTATCCACACAAAAACAACTTTTTTCAACAACTAAAGTATCATACCTTAAAGAAAGTAAGTGTGTTGTCAATATGTAAAATACCTACGACTGACAAGACTCTTATAATCATTTAGTACCATATCAAAAACTAGTCCGAAAATCTGACGGTCTATCTCCAATCTCCAATCGTGCAGTAGACCGTCAGAACGGCAAGCGCCTGTTTTCTTGCATCTGTGCGGTGCCTCGAGGAACCGCATGCTATAATTGTAAAAGTTTTAATATAGAGCAGGTAACACCTATTTACCTTAATAATTATATGTTAAAACTCGACGTTGAAGCATATACAATAAAGTTCCTCATGTTTTTTTAAGTGTAACGAATCGATATTATTCCATCAAGCGTAGCAATCAACGAACTTTCAAAATGGCGGAATATAGTCTCGAAACCAAAGTTACTATGAGTTTGTTTTAAATTGTCATATCACGTGATTAATACATTTATTTATAGACAAACACGTGTGCGCTAATTGTATACATAAATCTCGGACGTGGACACAGTGATATTGACAGAATAAGATCCCCAGAATATGTAGTTATAAAATCGGGTTCCATTGTACTGGTCTGCTGTTTAAGACCGTCGGTTGTTTACATTGACGATATCAATGAATATATCACGTGATAAGTCAAATTTGCATAATTTTATAGTAACTTTGTTTCGAGATTATTTTAGTGACCTACTTCACTTCATTCAAAATGGCGGTAGGTTTTAAATGGAAATAAGTGGTAACTGAAACAATGGAGTAATTAAGTGTAGAAAATATTGGAATAGACGCCCGATATTTCGTATTATGGAAGATAAATGCTATGGGAATAAAATGTTGTGAAAATAACGGAGGATTATCACCTTAGGAGAGATATAAAACACCGTATGTCGTACTAGGGGTAAGATCGTCAAAATGAACGTTTTTCATATATACCCCGCTCGGTCTTTGATTTTTCCGCCAAGGCAAAAAAATTGAAAAGGATAAATCTAAAGACCGCAGAAATCTCGGTCTAATCAAAAACCATTTTATCTGTTTATACCATGACCATTTGGTACCGTAACCAGTACATACCGTAGTGTACTTCTAATGTTTAGTATGATTTTTCTTATGTTTAAAGACTACGCACCTTCTCATCCTGCTACATTCATACCATGTTATTTACTTATAAAACTATCATGCACAAGTATTTAAATTGTAACAGGAGTGAGAAAAATGCAGGGCTGTACCAGGGATTAAACCCGGGACCTCTACACTATAGGCGAGTGCTCTACCAACTGAGCTACCAAGACCACTACATTCCTCCCCTGTTGTTCTTGAGTTTCCCATGATCCTATGGGAAATCTCACCCCAAATTCCCTCGGATGGACGTTATACGGCCGCTTATATGTCAATCCATCACTTCCAAGGGCCACACTGGCCACCAAACTGTAAACGGAGGGAGAAAAATGCAGGGTTGGATTGGGGATGGAACCTGGGACCTCCTGCGCTATAGGCGATTGCTCTACCAACTGAGCTACCCAGACCTGCTACAAAATGTTGCTTAGTATTAGTACTAATCAACCAGTTTTTAGTGTGTAGTGGACCGGGTTTGACCGTTGGTCGGATAGCTCAGTTGGTAGAGTGTCCCATTGGTATTGGGAAGGACCCAGGTCAGAGTACCACTTTGCCTCTGCAGTTGGGGGCTTGTCCAACCCTGGAAAGTGGCTGACCAACAGGTTGGTCCCAGGATGGAACCTGGTGGTTTGGATTCAAAGTGGTTAAATCAAAAAAAAAAAAAAAAAAAAAAAAAAAAAAAAAAAAAAAAAAAAAAAAAAAAAAAGGAGGAATGTAGCGGACCAGGCTTGATAGATGGCTGTGTAGCTCAGTCCTTAGCGTGTCCTGTTGGTATTGGGAAGGACCCGGGTTTGGTCGCTGCATTTTTCCCTTTCCTGTTACAAATGTATTTGTAAATATCATATAAAGTCCTGTGTAAATTGTAAATGTTATTATTAATTAAAATTTATATAAAATCAAAAACAAAAATTATAATCTTGAAACGTGGCACTTTTAGGGTATAAGAACATTTTCTTTCAATCATTTACAAAACAAAACTTTAAAAAAATTTATGAAATCCTATCAGTCCTGCAAGTTCTCTGTTGCCATCTTTGGCATGTATTTCAACGCAGTGCATGTTGCTTTGATTTCACAGTCTTCAAGCATGTGATAAATCCATTACCAGGCATTGCGGAAGAAACAGAGGGAATATGAAATTTAGCATCTTTTTATAAATGACATTTCATAGTTATCTGTTTAAACAAAATTATTTGAAAACATACCGTAATTGGTTTTGCATGTTATCTGCTTCAGGCGAGTACATCTGGAATTCAAACTATAGACACGCTGTGTGTAAGAAAACCAAGCGGTAAACATGCATATTAAGCGACAATTGATTGAGTCAAAATAGCACCCTGAAAAAGAAGACACCACTTATTTAAAAAATTATAAGTGTTTTATTATGTTTGAAGTAAAATGTAACATTTTTAATCAAAATAACAGCTTGAAAAAAGCAAAAAAAAAAAAAAAAAAAAATTAATGAGTATTTTTATTACATGTTCAATAAAAGTTGCATATTTTTTCAGTCAAACTAAAAACAATAAAAGTTTGTAATAATATAAGTTTCTTTTATTATTATTATTTTACTTTTTTAAAATTCTATATAAAAAAAAAAACAAACTTTTTAATTATGTTTGAAGTCATTGGTATGAAATGGTAGTATCAATGAATAATGCAGTATGGTATGAAATGGTCATATGACATGGTACAAATTGGACTGATTTGGGTACAAAATGGAAAAATTGGGTACGAAAATAGTCATGGTATAAAATGGTTAGCTACATACACCATTTGCCACAAAATAATGATTCTTGGCCAGAATGTACCCCACAGACTACGTATCTGTATTATTTATTGTGCCAGGGAATAGTTATTGCATCTCATTGTTTTAATATGTGGGCCTTGGTGGCCAAGTGGTCTGAAGCGCACGCTTACGGATCACAGTGCCTCTCACCTGTCTGGGCTCGAATCCGACTCGGAACATATCCTAGTGTGAGAAAGTTTGTACAGTTTGCTTGCCGAAGTTTGGTGGGTTTTCTCTGGGCCCTCCGGTTTCCTCCACCATCCCAGAACTGACCGCCTCAAAATTAATGAAAGAATCTTGACTGGGGTGTAAAACACCATTACTCCACTCCACTTCACTCATTGTTTTAACACTTTTAATGATTTTTTTGTTTTTAGTAAAACAAACAACAGATGAAAAGAAGAATATTACAACTGTAAGTATGTGTGCATTTTTTATCAGCTGATTGATGCAAAATGTATATAAATATATATTTTATATCAGCTGTTTGGGATTAATTTTGGTTTGCTAGAGTAACCACATGTATAGATAATAAGAAAACTTGTATAGTAGACTGTATAATGTGTGTAGCAGGTAAATCTAAAATGAACACCAAATTCAGCATTCGTGGACTGTTATTCGAGTCATAATTGAATATTCAGTAGTCAAAGAAAACCAAAGAGAAGGGCGATAATCACGTTAAAAAAGGAAATAATGTAACAACAGGAAGTAAACAAACTGAAATCTCATGGTCAGATTTGTTAGACTGAAAAATTTTGATCCCATACCACTGGGAGGTCATGGTCACAAACCCTAATAGGGTCTGACCAAAGACTTGAAAGTGGGTAGTGACTGTTCTTTTCGCCAAGCACTCTGCATTACAAAATGAAGGTCACAGTTTCAGATGGGGACTTAAAATAAACGAGGTCCAGTTTCAGGGTAGGCATGCCACTAAGAAGAACCCTGCTGTATAATGCCATCAGCACAACACAGATATGAAATTTCTTACTTTTGTCCATAGCTGACGACGTATTGATATAAGTGAAATATTCTGGACTGGGGCGTTAAACACCATTACTCAACTTGCTCTTTTCTTGCTGATTGTTTGGATAAATGAACTTTGTCATTAATGAAATAAATAAATAAATGAAGAAAACATTGTTAGCTGTTTGTTGCTACATGTATGTAAGTTATAATAAAAATACCTGTTTAATTTTGTCAGATTTATTCTTGCAGACGTTATATAAACTCATTTGTAAATTTGAATTATTTTTTTACACCATGTTCTCTTCTTGGAACGAATATTTGAATACCAATTTTCCATTCGAAAACCTTCAAAAATTTTTTCCTTATCAAATATTCAAACATTTGTTTTAGCTTTAGTTGTGCTATGTCACAGAATTGTCCACGTCTTAAAATTGTCGACACCCTGCATGGAACCTCATCGGGATAGACAGACTGCTGTGTTTTACTTTTAGGGGAATTCCCTTTTCCGACAACAAAAAACATGATGTCATGAATACGTGAGAATTTTTGCTGTTTGACATCATTGTTCAGTTGGGAGAATTTTGAATCCCGGACGATGTTAACAAATTTTGATAAATCAATGATTGTTTTGTAATTCTTAACCAGTGTTTACCAGTAGTAGTAAAATGTTAACAAAAGACATTTAAACGAATAATTATCTGTCGTTTTTAATTATTTTTTAGCAGTTTTTATTTTGTTTTTCCATTCAGATATCAGTTTTTCCAATCAGATTAAAAATCATTATTAAAAAACTGATTGTAAATTTTTTGGCAGATTAAGTTATAAAGAGAGCTTTGCATTCGGTTTGGTAGGGTATGTCACTATGTGATAAATACAAAACCACACATGTGGTTTTCTGACGTAGCTGATCGCACTCGTTTATTTATGGCTGCCCCCTTTTAATCAATATGACTGTATACATATTTTTAAAAGGAAGCAATATGATATTTAAGACAAACAAAATGAAGACATACAACTACCAGTATGTACTTCATAATATACAAGTCTGGTAATTATCAAGAGTGGAGTGGAGTAATGGTGTTTTAGGCCCCAGTCAAGAATCTTTCACTTATTTTGAGGCGGTCAGTTCTGGGATGGTGGAGGAAACCGGAGTGCCCGAAGAAAACCACCAACCTTCGGCAAGCGAACTAACAACCCAGGCGGTGAGAGGCACTGTGATCTGTAAGCTCGCGCTTTAGACCACTTGGCCATCGAGGCCTCTGGTAATTAATTATCAGATAAATCTGTGTATCTAGAATCTTTGATGTAGAAGTTCATGTTGTTGTAATGTTTTTTATACGCCCGTCATATGACGGGAAGTATTATGTTACGGTGCTGTCCATCCGGGCGGGCGGGCGTCTGTTAACAATTTGTATTCCGTTCAATAGAGACCACAAACATTTATGGATTCAAATGAAATTTGGTTTACAGCTTTACCATGGTAATACCTTGTGCAAGTTCGAATTACAACTTTTTCGGATTATTTTTGGAGGAGTTATGCCCCTTTTTTAACTTAGAAATTTTTGTATGTATGACCATGTGGTTTTCGATCATCAGAGCCTACAACTATTTATGGATTCAAATGAAATTTGGTATACACATTTACGATGTTATTATCTGGTGCAAGTTTGAATTACAACTTTTTCAGATTATTTTTGGAGGAGTTATGCCCCTTTTTTAACTTAAAACACCTTTTTATCATACTGCACAGATCACGACAACAGTTCAAATTATAATTAAGCTTTATAGATATAAATTATTTCAGGTTGGTTAAAAAAAAGTTCTCAAAACATTTCAGACAAAAAATGTATTTGTTTCCTAAAATCTTCCTGCATGCAATGCTTAACACATGAAAACACTGCCATGACCTAACATTATATTTTAAACTTCTTCCTTCCTGGAAATGAATATGAATTATATAGCAGTCTACCACTATCCATTTAGCAATATATTTTTACATACATATATCCTAGTTGTAATTATACTTCTCAGTAAAGAATGGAACAATCTAGAGGATTAGTGACGAATTCATTCGGAACATCCTCTGGATGTGAAATGATAAAGGCGACAACTTTCTCCTTTTTAGCAGCATATATTTGCATCTTGGGGACCTTGAAAACTCCTCGATAGATTTTGCTAAAAATTTCTGAGGTTATGGAGTCTAATGCGATCTAGCTATCTAACTTGGTGAAATTTTTGGGAAAAATCGGTATCATACTTAATTTTGGGGTCAAACATGCAAAAAATGAATTTGTCCAAAAAACAATTACGTTTAACGCACTCCTGTTCAATAACAGTTCATTGTACGAAAAAGTCGTCCATTGACCGAAAAATGTTTAAGATCTGACGGAAAAGACGGTATTTTTATATTTTTTCTATCTTTTACATAAAATCCACAATAACTGTTTAAAGTCGGCGCTATCATCCAAAAACAATTTAACGTACCGTTTTGAATTCATACCCATATTAAAGTAACCAATTCTTTACCAAATTATTGGTAGGTTTGGCACTTATCCGTTAGGTCTGTGTCAAACTTTTGAGTGGCAAGTTCTGTGGATGAGCTCTACTGATAGAAATCCTGTAGATTGTTCCATTCTTTCCCGCGAAACCCCTAAAGGTGTCGCCACACTAGTAAATAGTACTACTCGATCAATATAACACGGGCGTATAATGCTACGCTCGGCGGTGCTCTTGTTGACATTGCATCAGCAGTATCTCAATGAATTGATCTAAGAACATCTTAATGTATGAGTTTGATTTGTGAGTAATGTACAATACATGTATTATGGCCTGCCGATAACTAGGGCACACTCTTGGTGACTTTTTAGTAAGGTGCTAACTCACTGAGTCAGTATGACTTACTGCTACTCCAGTCCATTATGCTGGCACCAGGTAAACACCCTCCTGATGCCAAGCATCACACGAGGAAGCAATATCTCATATTTTGAAGTCTTATTTATGACCCGATTTGGGTTGTGACCCATGACCTGCTGTTGAGGCAGACACTATACCAGCGAGTCAGTCTGAGACAGAAGTGTACACTGATTAAGTTGATATACTAACACAGAACTTTACATGAGTATGCTGTTTGTGCCACATTACATGTACATCTAGAACTCATTAGACCAAAGAGCTCTAATAGTTATCTCCCTTAGTTCATACTAAGGCCTGTTTACTGAATTTTACAAACACATGGTCAGCAATACTCAGTCTCTAAGCATTAATCATGAATGACTAACTGCCATCAGGCAGTTTGTTTGTTAACTACAAACATTATAGTTCATCTTTGTCTAACTGACAACAAATATCTATTATAAAATTGAATATGTTCAAAAACCAAATGTCTGCTTGATATTTTTCATGTCGGTCAAAACAATATTTTTTCAAACATGTCTGACATATATTTATGATTGTTTCCGATGCCCTGCTTTATAAGTGTGATATTCCTGACATAAAAGAGGGAAAGGGCCTCAGTGGCCTAGTGGTCTAAGTTACAGCCTTACCAATCATACTTTATACTGCCTGGGTTGGAATCCCACTCTGAGCAGGTCCTTATTGAGAGAGTTTGTAAGTTTGCTTGATGAAGATTGGTGGCTTTCTCTGGGTACTCTGGTTTTCTTCACCATTCCAGAATTGTTCACTTTGAAAGACAGAATCTGAAGTTGGTCATAAAACATCATTAATCCAATCTTATCCAGTTTCTAGTTTTAATTTGAGTTTAATTTGGTTTTAATTTGAGTTCAATTTGGTTTTAATTTCTGTTTAATTTGGTTTTAATTTCTGTTTCAGATTGAGGATGGTTTAAGTTTGAAAATTGAGTTTTATTTGGTTTTAATTTCTGTTTCAGATTGAGGATGGTTTGAGTCTGGAAATTGAGTTTTATTTACTTTGAATTTCTGTTTCAGATTGAGGATGGTTTGAGTCTGAAAATTGAGTTTAATTTGGTTTTAATTTCTGTTTCAGATTGAGGATGGTTTGAGTCTGGAAATTGAGTTTTATTTCCTTTTAATTTCTGTTTCCGATTGAGGATGGTTTGAGTCTGAAAATTGAGTTTAATTTCATTTTAATTTCTGTTTCAGATTGAGGATGGTTTGAGTCTGGAAATTGAGTTTTAATTTCGTTTTAATTTCTGTTTCAACTTGAGGATGGTTTGAGTCTGAAAATTGAGTTTAATTTGGTTTTAATTTCTGTTTCAGATTGAGGATGGTTTGAGTCTGGAAATTGAGTTTTATTTTGTTTCAATTTCTGTTTCAGATTGAGGATGGTTTGAGTCTGAAAATTGAGTTTAATTTGGTTTTAATTTTTGTTTCAGATTGAGGATGGTTTCAGTCTGGAAATTGAGTTTTATTTTGTTTTAATTTCTGTTTCAAATTGAGGATGGTTTGAGTCTGAAAATTGAGTTTAATTTGGTTTTAATTTCTGTTTCAGATTGAGGATGGTTTGAGTCTGGAAATTGAGTTTTATTTTGTTTCAATTTCCGTTTCAGATTGAGGATGGTTTGAGTTCGAAAATTTTATTTTATTTGTTTTTAATTTCTGTTTCAGATTGAGGATGGTTTGAGTGTGGAGATTGAGTTTTATTTCGTTTTAATTTCTGTTTCAGATTGAGGATGATTTGAGTTTGAAAATTGAGTTTAATTTGGTTTTAATTTCTGTTTCAGATTGAGGATGGTTTGAGTGTGGAGATTGAGTTTTATTTTGTTTTAATTTCTGTTTCAGAATGAGGATGGTTTGAGTGTGGAGATTGAGTTTTATTATGTTTTAATTTCTGTTTCAAATTGAGGATGGTTTGAGTTTGAAAATTGAGTTTAATTTCGTTTTAATTTCTGTTTCAGATTGAGGATGGTTTGAGTTTGAAAATTGAGTTTTATTTCCTTTAAATTTCTGTTTCCGATTGAGGATGGTTTGAGTCTGAAAATTGAGTTTAATTTGGTTTTAATTTCTGTTTCAGATTGAGGATGGTTTGAGTCTGGAAATTGAGTTTTAATTTGTTTTAATTTCTGTTTCAAATTGAGGATGGTATGAGTATGAAAATTGAGTTTAATTTGGTTTTAATTTCTGTTTCAGATTGAGGATGGTTTGAGTCTGGAAATTGAGTTTTATTTTGTTTCAATTTCTGTTTCAGATTGAGGATGGTTTGAGTTTGAAAATTTTATTTTATTTGTTTTTAATTTCTGTTTCAGATTGAGGATGGTTTGAGTGTGGAGATTGAGTTTTATTTCGTTTTAATTTCTGTTTCAGATTGAGGATGATTTGAGTTTGAAAATTGAGTTTAATTTGGTTTTAATTTCTGTTCCAGATTGAGGATGGTTTGAGTGTGGAGATTGAGTTTTATTTCGTTTTAATTTCTGTTTCAGATTGAGGATGGTTTGAGTTTGAAAATCGAGTTTTATTTCCTTTTAATTTCTGTTTCAGATTGAGGATGGATTGAGTCTGGAAATTGAGTTTTATTTCATTTTAATTACTGTTTCAGATTGAGGATGGTTTGAGTCTGAAAATTGAGTTTAATTTCATTTTAATTTCTGTTTCAGATTGAGGATGGTTTGAGTGTGGAGATTGAGATTTATTTCGTTTCAATTTCTGTTTCAGATTGAGGATGGTTTGAGTCTGAAAATTGAGTTTTATTTTGTTGAATTTCTGTTTTCAGATTGAAGATGGTTTTAATCTGGTTTCATTTGTTTTAATTTTTATTTCAGATTGAGGGCGTCATTAAGAAATCTGAGAGAGCAGACTATGTTGTCAAGTTGGAAGGACCAGATGGATGTTGTTCATTATGTAGATTAAATATGCCACTAAAATATACAGTAAGGGTTTTAAACATGTTACAGACTTTTCAGTCTTGCTAATGAGGGGTGTCTGTCATAGAGTAGTCTAAGTGCCAGCGTTGGGATCATAAAAATGGGCCTTTGTCAAGAAGTGGTCTTAAAAGCCAGCTTTGGGATCACTGATATTGGGCCCCTGCGACAGAAGTGGTTTCAAGTGTCAGCTTTGGGATCACTGATATTGGGCCTCTATTACAGAAGTGATCTAAAATGTCAGCTTTAGGATCATGAATATTGGGCCTCTGTGACAGAAGTGGATTCAAGTGCGATATTGAGTCCCTGTCACAGAAGTGGTCTAAAATGCCAGCTTTGGGTTTATTAATATTGGGTCCCTGTCACAGAAGTAGTCTAAAGTGCCAGCTTTGGAATCAATAATACTTGGTCCCTGTCACAGAAGTGGTCTAAAGTGCCAGCTTTGGGATCACTAATATTGGGTCCCTGTCACAGAAGTGGTCTTAATTAATGCTGCATTAAGTTTTCCAAAGAAAAAATTAAAGGGGTGCTAATCTAATTAATGATGTTCCTAATGAACAATGTTACATTTAGGTTGAATGATAAAAGCTTGAATAAATACAGAAACAACAATAATTTCACAGCGAGATGTAGGATGTCAATCTAATATTAGAACATGGTTACGTCATTTAAACACAACTTTTAAAACGGTAAAATACGATAAATTAAACACAGAAATTCGTTGAATTTGTCCTTTGTGACTTAGTAAGGCATACATAACACCTTTTCAAATACATCTAGATATAAATGATGGATAATTAATGCAATATTATAAATTCACAGCGAGATGTAGCCTGTGGGATCTACTATTAGAACATGCTTACATAATAAAAAAGGGGATCATTTAAGCACAACTTACAAAATGGTGAAATACAATAAATTAAACACAGAATTTCATTTAATTTGTCATTTGTGACTTTGTAAGGGATAAGTTACACTATTGCGAATAAATTTGGATATTAGTGACAAACAATTAATACCTTCGATTCATTGGAATTACATCTGTGCACATGCTTTCAGCAAATAATAATCACCGTTAAACATTGACCAGCCCGTCAGAGGATTCCGTTTATTTACAGCTAAAAGGAATGAAATTTTAGACAATGAATCTTATGGATCATGATTAGAAGTGATTTATTAAAAAAAAAATATTTTTAGACTATCAAAAAAAAATTCAAAACTTAATGCAGCTTTAAATACCTAGCACCAAACGAGAACAAATTAAAGAGCTATAGCTCAAGGGAGATAACTCTTATACGATCTGTACTGACTGCAGCTTGTCATGAACCGAACAGTATAGAAGCTTGAAACTTCATGTATGTCATCAAAGAACTAAGCACTACCAAGTTTGCGAAGCTTGTTGACCGTGACCCTCATTGAAGATCACAGTAAACTATATATTTTTTGATCCCCCCCCCCCCCAAAAAAAAAGAAATTAGTTGAAATTTAATCCTTTTTGTGGGCTGCAGTACTTAATGCCCTCAGGTGACCATTTAGGCCCAATTTAGGCCCGTTGGGCATCTTGTTTGCCATGATTTCTGACAATTTGTAGTTTTAAAACATATTTTTTTGTAAAAAATTACAATGTGTATTATAAATTACAAAAATGTATTATAAATTACAATATGTATTATAAATTACAATATGTGTTATAAATTACAATATGTATTAGGTTACTTAGAACACTAAGCGTGATCCTTAAAGAAACTAAATGTATAAAAAAAAAGTTTAAAAGTAAAAAAAAAGTATCCATCCAATCTGGGGAAAATTTGGATAGTTGTGCAATTAGTGCTATTGTCTATTGTACACATGTACTTTTTACATCCTCAAGTGAGCGTTAAGGCCCATTGACCTCTTAAAAAGATTAATCAATGTAGTGTCCTATTGTTTCATAAGATAGGTGACCTTTTTTACACTTGGTTCAACAGGTGGGATACAAACGAAGGTGTTCGTTAATCCAGACCTGCAAACCCCCTGGACAACTATTCAGTATAATCAAGGACATTTTTCAGTAAGATTGCACCAGTTTCAGTAAGATTTTACAAGAGTCAGTTTTCTCCATAATCCGCCAGATCTGCTTTGTGTTTGCTCATCTTTAAGATGTGACAGTTACCGTGAAAAACTTTAAAATCACACAGATGCTTGAATACTATGCTTCAGAATGTCTTTGAAATGCTTTACTATCAAACGCTCTTCGGACTTTGTGTAATTACAGTGATCGCTAACTATCTTTTTAATGCTTTATTGTAATCTGCATGCCTTAAAAGCGTTTCCAGGACTGTTTCCTAAAACATGGTTTGGAAACGTAAAAACAATGAAAGAAAATATCCAGGAAAGGTAAAAATTGTAAGAAAACATGCTGTATCCATACAATCGTAAAAATTAAAATTTTTTGGCAATTTTCAGTAAGAATTATGGAAAAATTGTAAGGGTTGGCAGGTCTGTTAATCTGGTGCTTCTGACCACTCAACCACCAAGGACTGTACTGGTGCTTCTGACCACTCGAACACTAAGGCCTGTACTGGTGCTTCTGACCACTCCACCACTAAGGACTGTACTGGTGCTTCTGACCACTCCACCACTAAGGACTGTACTGGTGCTTCTGACCACTCGACCACTAAGGACTGTACTGGTGCTTCTGACCACTCAACCACTAAGGACTGTACTGGTGCTTCTGACCACTCGACCACTAAGGACTGCACTGGTGCTTCTGACCACCTGACCACTAAAGACCATACTAGCACTTCTGACCACTCAACCACTAAGGACCGTACTGGTGCTTCTGACCACTCGACCACTAAGGACTGTACTGGTGTCTCTGACCACTCCACCACTAAGGACCGTACTGGTGCTTCTGATCACTTGACCACTAAGGACTGTACTGGTGCTTCTGACCACTCGACCACTAAGGACCGCACTGGTGCTTCTGATCACTCAATCACTAAGGACTACACTGGTGCTTCTGACCACTCAACCACTAAGGACTCTACAGGTGCTTCTTACCACTCAACCACTAAGTACCGTACTGGTGCTTCTGACCACTCTTCCACTAAGGACCGTACTTGTTTGACTGGCCACTCAATCACTTAGGACTATACTGGTGCTTCTGACCACTAAGGACTGTACTGGTGCTTCTGACCACTCGACCACTAAGGACCGTACTGGTGCTTCTGACCACTTGACCACTAAGGACTGTACTGGTGCTTCTGATCACTTGACCACTAAGGACCATACTGATGCTTCTGACCACTCGACCACTAAGGACCGTACTGGTGCTTCTTACCACACACTACTAAGTACCGTACTGGTGCTTCTTACCACACACCACTAAGTACCGTACTGGTGCTTCTGACCACTCAACCACTAAGGACCCTACAGGTGCTTCTGACCACTCAACCACTAAGTACCGTACTGGTGCTTCTGACCACTCGACCACTTAGGACCGTACTTGTTTGACTGGCCACTCAATCACTTAGGACTATACTGGTGCTTCTGACCACTAAGGACTGTACTGGTGCTTCTGACCACTCGACCACTAAGGACCGTACTGGTGCTTCTGACCACTTGACCACTAAGGACTGTACTGGTGCTTCTGATCACTTGACCACTAAGGACCATACTGATGCTTCTGATCACTTGACCACTAAGGACCGTACTGGTGCTTCTAACCACACACCAATAAGTACCGTACTGGTGCTTCTTACCACACACCACTAAGTACTGTACTGGTGCTTCTGACCACTTGACCACTAAGGAGAGTACTGGTTTGACTGACCACTCGACCACTAAGGACTGACTGGTGCTTCTGATCACTCGATCACTTAGGACTACACTGGTACTTCTGACCACTCAACCCCTAAGGACCCTACAGGTGCTTCTGACCACTCGACCACTTAGTATTGTACTGATGCTTCTGACCACTCGACCACTAAGGAACATACTGGTTTGACTGTCTACTCGATCACTTAGGACTATACTGGTGCTTCTGACCACCTGACCACTAAGGACTGTACTGGTGCTTCTGACCACTCGACCACTAAGGACAGTACTGGTGCTTCTGACCACTTGACCACTAAGGACTGTACTGGTGCTTCTGACCACTCAACCACTAAGGACCATACTGTTGCTTCTGATCACTCAACCACTAAGGACCGTACTGGTGCTTCTGATCACTCAACCACTAAGGACTGTACTGGAGCTTCTGACCACTTGACCACTAAGGACTGTACAGGTGCTTCTGACCACTCGACCACTAAGTACCGTACTGATGCTTCTTACCACACACCACTAAGTACCGTACTTGTGCTTCTAACCACTTGACCACTAAGGACAGTACTGGTTTGACTGACCACTCGACCACTAAGGACCGCACTGGTGCTTCTGATCACTCGATCATTAAGGACTACATTGTTGCTTCTGACCACTCAACCACTAAGGACCCTACAGGTGCTTCTGACCACTCGACCACTAAGTACCATACTGATGCTTCTGACCACTCGACCACTAAGGAATGTACTGGTTTGACTGACCACTCGATCACTTAGGACTATACTGGTGCTTCTGACCACCTGACCACTAAGGACTGTACTGGTGCTCCTGACCACTCGACCACTTAGGACCGTAATGGTGCTTCTGACCACTTGTCCACTAAGGACTGTACTGGTGCTTCTGACCACTCAACCACTAAGGACCATACTGATGCTTCTGACTGCTCAATCACTAGGGACCGTACTGGTGCTTCTGATCACTCCACCACTAAAGACTGCATTATTTTTTCGACCATTCGGCCACTAAGGACCGTACTGGTGCTTCTCACTCAAGCACTAAGTACTGTACTGGTGCTTCTGGTCACTCGAATACTTAGGACCATACTGGTGCTTCTGATCACTCAACCACTAAAGACCGTACTATTTTTTTCTGACCCCTTGACCACTAAGGACCATACTGGTGCTTCTGACCACTCAACCACTAAGGACTGTACTGGAGCTTCTGATCCACTTGACCACTAAGGACCGTACTGGTGCTTCTGATCACTCAACCACTAAGGACTGTACTGGAGCTTCTGACCACTTGACCACTTAGGACTGTACAGGTGCTTCTGACCACTCGACCACTAAGTACGGTACTGGTGCTTCTGACCACTTGACCACTAAGGACAGTACTGGTTTGACTGACCACTCGACCACTAAGTACCGTACTGATGCTTCTGACCACTTGAACCACTAAGGAATGTACTGGTTTGACTGACCACTCGATCACTTAGGACTATACTGGTGCTTCTGACCACCTGACCACTAAGGACTGTACTGGTGCTCCTGACCACTCAACCACTAAGGACCGTACTGGTGCTTCTGACCACTTGTTCACTAAGGACTGTACTGGTGCTTCTGACCACTCAACCACTAAGGACCATACTGATGCTTCTGACTGCTCAATTACTAGGGACCGTACTGGTGCTTCTGATCACTCCACCACTAAAGACTGCATTATTTTTTTCGACCATTCGGCCACTAAGGACCGTACTGGTGCTTCTCACTCAAGCACTAAGTACTGTACTGGTGTTTCTGGTCACTCGAATACTTAGGACCATACTGGTGCTTCTGATCACTCAACCACTAAAGACCGTACTATTTTTTTCTGACCACTTGACCACTAATGACCATACTGGTGCTTCTGATCACTCAACCACTAAGGACTGTACTGGTGCTTCTGACCACTCAACCACTAAGGACCATACTGATGCTTCTTACCACACACCACTAAGTACCGTACTTGTGCTTCTAACCACTTGACCACTAAGGACAGTACTGGTTTGACTGACCACTCGACCACTAAGGACCGCACAGGTGCTTCTGATCACTCGATCATTAAGGACTACATTGGTGCTTCTGATCACTCAACCACTAAGGACCCTACAGGTGCTTCTGACCACTCGACCACTAAGTACCATACTGATGCTTCTGACCACTCGACCACTAAGGAATGTACTGGTTTGACTGACCACTCGATCACTTAGGACTATACTGGTGCTTCTGACCACCTGACCACTAAGAACTGTACTGGTGCTTCTGACAACTCGACCACTAAGGACAGTACTTGTGCTTCTGACCACTTGACCACTAAGGACTGTACTGGTGCTTCTGACTGCTCTATCACTAGGGACCGTACTGGTGCTTCTGATCACTCCACCACTAAAGACTGCATTATTTTTTCTGACCACTCGTCCACTAAGGACCGTACTGGTGCTTCTCACTCAACCACTAAGTACTGTACTGGTGCTTCTGATCACTCGACCACTAAGGACCGTACTGGTGCTTCTGATCACTCAACCACTAAGGACTGTACTGGAGCTTCTGACCACTTGACCACTTAGGACTGTACAGGTGCTTCTGACCACTCGACCACTAAGTACGGTACTGGTGCTTCTGACCACTTGACCACTAAGGACAGTACTGGTTTGACTGACCACTCGACCACTAAGTACCGTACTGATGCTTCTGACCACTCGACCACTAAGGAATGTACTGGTTTGACTGACCACTCAATCACTTAGGACTATACTGGTGCTTCTGACCACCTGACCACTAAGGACTGTACTGGTGCTCCTGACCACTCAACCACTAAGGACCGTACTGGTGCTTCTGACCACTTGTCCACTAAGGACTGTACTGGTGCTTCTGACCACTCAACCACTAAGGACCATACTGATGCTTCTGACTGCTCAATCACTAGGGACCTGTACTGGTGCTTCTGATCACTCCACCACTAAAGACTGCATTATTTTTTTCGACCATTCGGCCACTAAGGACCGTACTGGTGCTTCTCACTCAAGCACTAAGTACTGTACTGGTGCTTCTGGTCACTCGAATACTTAGGACCATACTGGTGCTTCTGATCACTCAACCACTAAAGACCGTACAATTTTTTTCTGACCACTTGACCACTAAGGACCATACTGGTGCTTCTGATCACTCAACCACTAAGGACTGTACTGGAGCTTCTGTCCACTTGACCACTAAGGACTGTACAGGTGCTTCTGACCACTTGACCACTAAGTACGGTACTGGTGCTTCTGACCACTTGACCACTAAGGACAGTACTGGTTTGACTGACCACTCGACCACTAGGACCGCACTGGTGTTTCTGATCACTCGATCACTAAGGATTACACTTGTGCTTCTGACCACTCAACCACTAAGGACCTACAGGTGCTTCTGACCACTTGACCACTAAGTACCGTACTGGTGCTTCTGACCACTCGACCACTAAGGACCTACAGGTGCTTCTGACCACTTGACCACTAAGTACCGTACTGGTGCTTCTGACCACTCGACCACTAAGGACCGTACTGGTTTGACTGACCATTTGATCACTTAGGACTATACTGGTGCTTCTGACCACCTGACCACTAAGGACTGTACTGGTGCTTCTGACAACTCGACCACTAAGGACAGTACTTGTGCTTCTGACCACTTGACCACTAAGGACTGTACTGGTGCTTCTGACTGCTCGATCACTAGGGACCGTACTGGTGCTTCTGATCACTCCACCACTAAAGACTGCATTATTTTTTCTGACCACTCGTCCACTAAGGACCGTACTGGTGCTTCTCACTCAACCACTAAGTACTGTACTGGTGCTTCTGGTCACTCGAATACTTAGGACCATACTGGTGCTTCTGATCACTCAACCACTAAAGACCGTACTATTTTTTCTGACTACTTGACCACTAAGGACCATACTGGTTCTTCTGACCACTCGACCACTAAGGACCGTACTGATACTTCTGATTACTCTACCACTAAGGACCGTACTGGTGCTTCTGACCAATAAGGACCGTACTGGTGCTTCTGATCACTCAACCACTAAGGACTGTACTGGAGCTTCTGACCGCTTGACCACTAAGGACTGTACAGGTGCTTCTGACCACTTGACCACTAAATACCGTACTGGTGCTTCTTACCACACACCACTAAGTACCGTACTGGTGCTTCTGACCACTTGACCACTAAGGACCATACTGGTTTGACTGACCACTCCATCAATAAGGACCATACTGGTGCTTCTGAACACTCGACTACTAAGGACTGTACTGGTGCTTCTGACTACTCAACCACTTAGGACCGTACAAGAGCTTCTGACCACTTGACCACTAAAGACAGTACTGGTACGTCTGACCACTTGACCACAAAGGACGGTACTGGTGCGTCTGACCACTCGACCACTAAGGACCATACTAGTGTGTCTGACCACTCGACCAATAAAGACCATACTATTTTTTTTCCGACCACTTGACCACTAAGAACCATTCTGGTTTTACTGACCACTCAACCACTAGGGACCATACTGGTGCTTCTGACTAATTGACCACTAAGGACTGTACTTTTTTATTAAGATTTTTTAATTCTGTTGTAGGACGTGTTGATATTAAGCCAGTTTATGAGACCAGATGGCTGTCAACTTCCAAGACACATTACTGGACTCTGCAGTTACCAGCAAAGAAGAGTAGCCAATTTAGTCCATCAGGCACAGAGAGCAGGTAACCCTACTTATTGCTTAGTAAAATGGAGTAGGTCCTCAGTACCTTTTGTTTTGTCTAAAGCCTGTAATGACAGATCACTGTGCCTCTTACTTCCTGTCTACAATTGCTAGCGTGAGAAAGTTTGTCTGTTTGCTTGCCCAAAACTGGATGGTTTTCTTTGGGCACTCCGTTTTTCTCTGTCAACCCAGATTGGAACTGGTCATTACTCAACTTAGCAGGAGTATTGGCAGTGTTTAATCAAAATACAAGCAGACGCACATACCCCTTCCATAACATACCACTGTGGTATCTCAATTGGTAGAGAGTTCGTTCCTTAAGTGGAAGGTCATGGGTCGAACCCCGACTGGGTTTGACCCAAGACTTGAAAGTGGGTAGTGACTGTTCTTTCATCAAGAACTTGGCATTATGAAATGAATCATGGTTCTTTCGGATGAGAACTTAAAATAAATGAGGTGTGGCACGATAAAGAACCCTGCTGTTTGATGCCATCAGTGCAATGCACATGCAAAATTTCTGCACTTTCGCCTATAGCTGGCGATGTCTCTATATAAGTAAAATATTCTTGACTGGGATGTTAAACACCATTACTCAAGTCAACTCCTCCCATTACATACAGAAAACAACCCAAGTGGCTACTGAATAGATCAACTGCCTTAAGAGTGGGAGGCTCTGGATTGAACCCTCTGTCGGGTCATACTAAACAATTTTAATTAGAATGCTACATTATTCCTTGGTGCTTAGCTTTAGAAGGATATTGTAATGACTGGTTCCAGGTGTCTGGTGCAAGGATAATGTGAATGGGGTAGTTTTATGCTTGTTTGCAGATAACTGGCTCTGTGGGCTAGAACCATCACAAAAAGTTGTAGGTATAAATATAAAAATTCTTTTGATATGAATTTTAAGTACAATGTACATAGGTTAAAAGGTCAAGGTCATAGTTGCATTTGAAAAATGAAATTTTAAAATACTGGAAAATTATGAACTTTTTGTATTGGTTAATATATGAAATATTGTAGGTTTAAATATAACAATTATTTTGATATATGTTCCAAGGTCATTACCTCAAAGGTGAAGGTCACAGCTGCCAACTCACCTTTTTTGGCTTTATATTTTTTGCAACAAGGGAGATAATTTTATAGTAGATTGTCAAACTCCTTTATTTTGTTCCAAGGGAGATAATTCTACCTCATTTTATATCAACTCATCCTTATATTTTTCCAAAGGAGATAATTCTACATTTTACGTCAACTCATCCTTGTTTTGTTCCAAGGGAGATAATTCTACATTTTATAGTCAACTCATCCTTTATTTTGTTACTAAGGGAGATAATTCTACTATTATTTTATTACAGGTCTGATGCCAAATCTTAGACCAGACAAGAGAAATGGAAAAGAAAGAATATCAATATTAAGTCCATTTAAATGGCGAAGATTTCATGTATATTTTAGTGATAATTATAAAAAGCTGTGAATAAAACTTTAATTATATCCTCTATTGTCTAGTAGTTATTAATTGAAAACTTCAATTTAAAGCTGCATTGAGATTTTCAATTCTGAATTTTTTTTGATTTTCTAAAAATTATTTTTTTTAAAAATAGATAACTTCTAATCAGGATCCATGAGATTCATTTTACAAAATTTCATTCATATTATCTGTAAATAAACGCAATCCCCTTACAAAGTCACAAATGACAAATTTAATGAAATTGTGTGTGTAATTTATTGTATTTCACTGTTTTGTAAGTTTTATTTAAATGACCCGGTTTTTTATGAAGCAACCATGGTCTATAGTTAGATCCCACAGGCTTCATCTCCCTGTGAAATTACTGCTATTTCAATATTTATTTGAGCTTTTATCATTGAACCAAATGTAACATTGTTCATTAGGAACATCATTAATTTTTAATTTTTTTCCTAGGAAAACTTAATGCAGCTTTAAAGGTGTGTACCTATGTAAATTTTTGCTTTCATTAACAAACGTGCCGGAGTAGACCATTGTTTGTCAAGATTTGAAATTGTCTCCCTTTGTTTTGACAAATGCTGAAATCAAGGTATATAGATATGTGTATGACATCTTTATTTTTAGGGGTTTGAAGGATAAAATTAATCTTGTTAAAATTAAACTTGTGTACAGATGCCAAATTTTATTTATATTTTGTCATTTGTTCTTCAGTCAGTATCTTTGTCCGGATCTTCATTTAAGGTGACAGTGACCTAGAAAAGCAAAAACATTCAAGCATGAAATAAAAGCCTTGAAGCATGAATGCTCGAAACTTTATTTTTATCAATAGTGCATAAAGCCTTACCAAGTTTTGCGTTAACGCTAATTTACCTTGCTTTTTGTTTAAGGTCAAAGTTACCATAAAATTTAAATATGTTTTATTATGAATCAAAAAGACTAAAAGCTTGGAAATTAAAGATTTAGTTTTGTTGACCTTGACTGACATTAAAGGATCGCACTGACCTTAAATCAATTATTAAAGAAAATTAAAAAAATATTTTAACTAGATAACCTGTAAAGTTTTTGTATATACACGCGTACATGTATATTAGTAATATTGTAGGTATGATATGTTATTATCATTTTGACGATTAGCTTGAGGTCATGGTTTGAAAGATTGATTAATTGAATGGGGTTTTACATCCCGGTCAAGAATATTTCACTTTTATCGAGATGTCACCAGCTGTAGGTGAAGTGATAAGAAATTTTGACCTTTGCAGTGTGCTAAGAACAATGTGAAAGGAGGGTTTCTTTAGTCTGCCATGACATGGGGCATTGGTTTTTAAGGTCTCTTCCAAAGGACTCTGCGACTATCATTTGTAAATTCCAAGTGCTTGGCAAAAGAATAGTCAATACCCATTTTAGAGTCTTGGTCAGCCCAACCGCACTGGACCAACTGAGCGACAGTAGTGGTAATTTGAAAGATGCAAAAGAAAACTGAAACTGTTGATTATCTGGAAAGTTAAAACATTGATATGTGTATATATATTTTACAATATTGTAGATATCAATAAAGTGTTTATTTTGATATATAAATGAAGGTCATGGAATCAAAGGTCAAGGTCGCAGACATGAAATCAAATACTTTCGTATCTGGAAAGCTATAAATGTTTTGTGGAGACATGTTCACTGAATATTGTGGGTTCTGATATGACTATCACTTTGATATATATAGGTCAGTGTCATTTGTTGAAATGTCAAGGTCACAGAAGGGTTAAGGGATAACAGCATACATAATTTGGTCATGACATCAGGGCTAAGTCACCACTACTGAAATAATCTTACAAATATTTTGTATAGTCATGTATAATGTGGATATTAAAAATATTGACAAATATTATTATATTTGCTCCATGGTCAATGGATCAAAGGTCAAGATTTTCAATATTGAAAAGATGAGACAAACTAAAACTACCAATTCTCACCTAGATACTTATTTTTCAAATCTAGTATGTTTACATGCATATGCATTTGAAATATATTCCTTGCACTCAGGTGAACAATAGGGCCCATTAAATCTCTTTCTGTTGATGCCAAATCAATATGGCATAAACTAATCTGCATAAAACGTGACCTTCAGCAAGTGTTCCTTCAAGATAGTGGATACTTTTATTCAAGACTAAAAAGATTGGATTTAAGTTGAGTTATGGTGTTTAATGACCCAGTTAGGAATATTTCACTAATATCAAGACGTTGCCAGCTTTGGGCGAAAGTGCAGAAAATTTGCTCGTATGTTGCTCTGTTGGCAGCAGGGTTCTTTATTGTGCCATGCCTATTTGGACATGGGACCTTATTTATTTTAAGTTCCCATCCAAAAGAATTGCGGCTTTTATTTCGTATAGCCGAGTGCTTTTAAGAACAGTCACTATCCACTTTTAACTCTTGGGTTAGACCCGCAACCTTCCACTTACGGAGCTAGCACTTTACCAACTGAGATACTGCAGTGGTTTGGATTTAAGTGGAGCTGAGCAACAGTGTTAAATGTCCCAGCTAGTACAGGCAGTACTAGGATGGAGGAGAAAACAGAGTTTCTGGAGTAAACCACTGACCTATATCAGGCAAACTGATTCTTTTCACTTTGGGACCTGTCCAAGTTTGGTATTAACATGAGCATGGATCACCTTCATACAGTAAAATACTCTTAACTAGAGTATAAAAAGCACCATTACCCTATATTGACTCCTCAAACTCTTTGGTAGAGCACAAAATTACTGCTCATTTATCCTAAAATTTTGACCCATAAACCCAATTTTCCCGACATACCATTTTATGAAATTTCTGCCGAGTCATTCTTTTAAACCGCCTTCTGTCTGACGGGTTGTATAATCGAAATTGCTGTTTAAAAATAGCATCAATAATTTTTCTACCTTCAACAAACGAGACAATTATCGTAAGTTTCATTTTAGTTTTCAGTTGACTCGCATAATCTGACAAAGACAAACATTGAGAAAAGATAAATTGATTGTAATGCTGTTCAACGTCCCATTAGCAAATTTTACATTATTTTTGACAAGAAAATGTCAATCAATCTCTAAGGATTAATCTATAAGTTGATATATCTATAAGATACATTTGTTTTTAGGTTCGCTTTGTACTAGCTGTACTTGGGGCAACTTTAACGTGCTAGCTCATAGTCACATTAATCGTAAAACCTGGTCAACCAGTCAAAACTCTCCCTCATTATGTTGAGTGATGGGCGAGGAAACCACACCTCAAATTTTAGTGTCTTATGTATGACCCAACCTTGGTTTGAACCCAAAACCTTCTGCTTTTGAGGCAGACAAAGAGTATAAAATCTCAGAACACATAGAGTCTTTGATACTTTTATTGGATTTTATCACACAATTTTGCAACAATCCAACGTAGAATCACGACAAAAATGCTTCCCCATCTTGTAATGTCTACTTCAACTTCTTCTTGGGGCGAATGTTGTTTGTGTGACCACACTTCCTCTTACGACAATTTGTAGCTCTTGGGTGGAGTCTGGCGTAACATCTGCAAATAAAATATATATTACATCCTTTGATTTTATATTTACGCAAAATATCAACCTGCAAAAGGAGAGGTCCTCAAAATCTTACAGAATCTGTCAATTAATCAAATGTCAAATGATGGAAAGTTGTCAGGTGCATCATTTGTCACAGTAGTCCAAAGACAGTAGTAACAATATTTGGGAAAACATAATTCAAAATTTTTGGAGATTATACTAATCTAGATAAGAACAATATCAGATTCTACTCATCTGTACATGCTGTATAGATAATTAATCCCGAGATTGCATATATGCAAGTTATGCAACACATCATGTGCTGGTAATTAAAAGTGATACTCTCAAAATTAACATGCATTTGAACTGGTAAGCTAAGACCTAATTTGGCCTGTATATCAAATTTAAGGATGAAAGAAACTTAGTACAGCACATGTTCATTAGTTATAAATGAGAGAGTTTTGAATGAGAGAGTCAGATAGGGATTACCCTCTGGACTGTACAGACTGGGATTACCCACTGGAAGTAACTAATAGGGATTACCCATTAGCCGGAGAGAGTGAGCTTTATAGAATATCATGTGTGAACAATTTGTATACTAGTTTGTTTTACCACCCGAATAAAAGTTACCATTTAAAATACCACGCCTTAGTTGTAGTTGTACACAGTTGTAGTGCTCGGATAACTGCATTGTATGCCTCAGTATGCTTAACATTTATCTATTATAGCCACATGCTAAGAACTCAAAATTAAAAATAGCAATTTTGAGATTTTTGTCCCCAGGTAAAATTGGTAGTGGCCAACCCTTATCAGGGATAGAAATACGGAAAAAAAAAGATGGAAGGGGTCAAAAGAACTCCTTAATATTAAAGAGACAAGTCCTGCACTTGTTTAAGGAGTCTGTTTGTGGGCTGACCCACTGCGCTTCCGTGAATTTTTTCACTTATATTGAGACGTTGCCAGCTATAGGCGAAAGAGTAGAAATTTTGCCTGTGCATTGTGCTGATGGCATTATACAGCAGTGTTCTGTATCGTGCCATGCCTACTCTGACACGGAACCTCGTTCGTTTTAAGATTCCATCTGAAAGAACCATGACTTTCATTTCGTAATGCTGAGTGCTTGGCGAAAGAAAGTCACTACCCCTTTTCAAGTCTTTGGTCAGACCAAGTCAGGGTTCGAACCCACGATCTCCCATTTGCATAGCGAGCATTCTACCAACTGAGCTACCGCAGTTGTTTTTCAGCAACTGAATTAACACATATTCACTCTATACAATCAAGACAATCAACATACTCTTTCTACAAAGAATTTTAAGATGCCAAATAACACAAATTGGTAAAATAAATCCTCCTCTTAAAGAAAAGCATTATTGCAATCAGATGTACTCCCTACAAATCATTTTCACAACTTAATGGAATGTCTACTGACACAAACTACAGTGATTTTGTTTCATTTTCAAGAGGAAAAAATTCTTTCAACTGTAAGGAATTGGAAAACTGATGATTGAAAAGGAACAATTCCATTATGACCTACCTACAATTGTTAGGATACTCATTGCAAATATATTGTTATGCTCAATTTTCTAAAATTTGTGATGGACAACTAGAAATTAATTTTAAAATATTAGCCACAATAGGATAGACTAAATAGGGCATTAAAATCAATTTCCCATCTGTTTTTGGTCCAGGGGGATCTGCCTGTATTTGGGAGTCCAGGGGGATCTGCCTGTATTTGGGAGTCCAGAGGGATCTGCTTGTATTTGGGTGTCTAGGGTGTCCATTTTAATTTAAGTCAATTTCTGGCAAACAAAATCCCTGAACTGTGTCTAAAATCCATAATCCATCCCAAGAGATGAAGCTCAAAATGCAAAATGAGCACACACACACACACACAGACACACACACAGAACTTACTTTCTGCAAATCATTTTCTCACAGTTGTACTTGGATGCCAACAGACGTAAACTGGGTTCAATAATTCCTCCTCTCAGACGAAGTACAAGATGAAGTGTCGACTCTGAAAAAAAAAAGACGAAACTTCTACATATAAACAATTAGATTACATAGGATTTGGTTAATGGTGTTTATGCCCCACTTAAGGTTCTTTCACTTATAACAGTTCAGCCAGTTCTGAGATGGTGGAGTGAAGTAATGGTGTTTTATGCCCAAATGAAAATTATTTCACTTACATCAAGTCAGTCGGTACAGAGATGGTGGTGTGAAGTAATGATGTTTTATGCCCAAATGAAAATGATTTCACTTACATCAAGTCAGTTGGTACAGAGATGGTGGTGTAAAGTAATGATGTTTTATGCCCAAATGAAAATGATTTCACTAACATCAAGTCAGTTGGTACAGAGATGGTGGTGTAAAGTAATGATGTTTTATGCCCAAATGAAAATGATTTCACTAACATCAAGTCAGTTGGTACAGAGATGGTGGTGTGAAGTAATGGTGTTTTATGCCCAAATGAAAATGATTTCACTTACATCAAGTCAATAGGTACAGAGATGGTGGTGTAAAGTAATGATGTTTTATGCCCAAATGAAAATGATTTCACTAACATCAAGTCAGTTGGTACAGAGATGGTGGTGTAAAGTAATGGTGTTTTATGCCCAAATGAAAATTATTTCACTTACATCAAGTCAGTTGGTACAGAGATGGTGGTGTGAAGTAATGGTGTTTTATGCCCAAATGAAAATTATTTCACTAACATCAAGTCAGTTGGTACAGAGATGGTGGTGTAAAGTAATGATGTTTTATGCCCAAATGAAAATGATTTCACTAACATCAAGTCAGTTGGTACAGAGATGGTGGTGTAAAGTAATGATGTTTTATGCCCAAATGAAAATTATTTCACTAACATCAAGTCAGTTGGTACAGAGATGGTGGTGTAAAGTAATGGTGTTTTATGCCCAAATGAAAATTATTTCACTAACATCAAGTCAGTTGGTACAGAGATGGTGGTGTAAAGTAATGATGTTTTATGCCCAAATGAAAATGATTTCACTAACATCAAGTCAGTTGGTACAGAGATGGTGGTGTAAAGTAATGATGTTTTATGCCCAAATGAAAATGATTTCACTAACATCAAGTCAGTTGGTACAGAGATGGTGGTGTAAAGTAATGGTGTTTTATGCCCAAATGAAAATGATTTCACTAACATCAAGTCAGTTGGTACAGAGATGGTGGTGTAAAGTAATGATGTTTTATGCCCAAATGAAAATGATTTCACTAACATCAAGTTAGTTGGTACAGAGATGGTGGTGTGAAGTAATGATGTTTTATGCCCAAATGAAAATGATTTCACTAACATCAAGTCAGTTGGTACAGAGATGGTGGTGTGAAGTAATGGTGTTTTATGCCCAAATGAAAATGATTTCACTAACATCAAGTCAGTTGGTACAGAGATGGTGGTGTAAAGTAATGATGTTTTATGCCCAAATGAAAATTATTTCACTAACATCAAGTCAATAGGTACAGAGATTGTGGTGTAAAGTAATGGTGTTTTATGCCCAAATGAAAATTATTTCACTAACATCAAGTCAGTTGGTACAGAGATGGTGGTGTGAAGTAATGATGTTTTATGCCCAAATGAAAATGATTTCACTAACATCAAGTCAGTTGGTACAGAGATGGTGGTGTGAAGTAATGATGTTTTATGCCCAAATGAAAATGATTTCACTAACATCAAGTCAGTCGGTACAGAGATGGTGGTGTAAAGTAATGATGTTTTATGCCCAAATGAAAATTATTTCACTAACATCAAGTCAGTTGGTACAGAGATGGTGGTGTGAAGTAATGATGTTTTATGCCCAAATGAAAATGATTTCACTAACATCAAGTCAGTTGGTACAGAGATGGTGGTGTGAAGTAATGGTGTTTTATGCCCAAATGAAAATGATTTCACTAACATCAAGTCAGTTGGTACAGAGATGGTGGTGTAAAGTAATGGTGTTTTATGCCCAAATGAAAATTATTTCACTAACATCAAGTCAGTTGGTACAGAGATGGTGGTGTAAAGTAATGATGTTTTATGCCCAAATGAAAATTATTTCACTAACATCAAGTCTGTTGGTACAGAGATGGTGGTGTGAAGTAATGGTGTTTTATGCCCAAATGAAAATGATTTCACTAACATCAAGTCAGTTGGTACAGAGATGGTGGTGTGAAGTAATGATGTTTTATGCCCAAATGAAAATTATTTCACTAACATCAAGTCTGTTGGTACAGAGATGGTGGTGTGAAGTAATGGTGTTTTATGCCCAAATGAAAATGATTTCACTAACATCAAGTCTGTTGGTACAGAGATGGTGGTGTGAAGTAATGATGTTTTATGCCCAAATGAAAATGATTTCACTAACATCAAGTCTGTTGGTACAGAGATGGTGGTGTGAAGTAATGGTGTTTTATGCCCAAATGAAAATGATTTCACTAACATCAAGTCAGTTGGTACAGAGATGGTGGTGTAAAGTAATGATGTTTTATGCCCAAATGAAAATGATTTCACTAACATCAAGTCAGTTGGTACAGAGATGGTGGTGTGAAGTAATGATGTTTTATGCCCAAATGAAAATTATTTCACTTACATCAAGTCTGTTGGTACAGAGATGGTGGTGTGAAGTAATGGTGTTTTATGCCCAAATGAAAATGATTTCACTAACATCAAGTCTGTTGGTACAGAGATGGTGGTGTGAAGTAATGATGTTTTATGCCCAAATGAAAATTATTTCACTAACATCAAGTCAGTTGGTACAGAGATGGTGGTGTAAAGTAATGATGTTTTATGCCCAAATGAAAATGATTTCACTAACATCAAGTCTGTTGGTACAGAGATGGTGGTGTGAAGTAATGGTGTTTTATGCCCAAATGAAAATGATTTCACTAACATCAAGTCAGTTGGTACAGAGATGGTGGTGTAAAGTAATGATGTTTTATGCCCAAATGAAAATGATTTCACTAACATCAAGTCAGTTGGTACAGAGATGGTGGTGTAAAGTAATGATGTTTTATGCCCAAATGAAAATTATTTCACTAACATCAAGTCAGTTGGTACAGAGATGGTGGTGTAAAGTAATGATGTTTTATGCCCCCATTTAAGATTCTTCCACTTATATCAAAGCTGCAGTTCTTGGATGGCAGAGAACACCAGAGTACACCATCTTGAGCAAGAGAACTGACAAACTTTCTCACACAAGAATCCGTCCTGAGCTGGAACTGAACCTTGGTCCTGACATGCAATGTGATCTATAGGTATCTACTTTAGACCACTTGGCCTTCAAAGGCAGCAAAGAAGGTCAAAAAGCCAGGAACATGTAAATTTCTATTGATTAAGGGTTGAATAATGGTATTTAACATCCCAGTCAAGAATATTTCACTAAATATTGAGATATCTCCAACTGTAGGCGAAAGTGCAGAAATTTTGCCTGTGCATTGCACTGATGGCATCATACAGCATAGTTCTTAATCCTGCCATGCCTAATGTGACACTGGACCTTGATTATTTTAAGTTCCAATCCGAAAGAACTGCGACTTTCATTTCATAATTCCAAATGCTTGGCAAAAGAATAGTCGCTACCCTCTTTCAAGTCTTGATTAGACCTGGACAGGGTTCAAACCCATGACTTCTTACTAATGGAGCGAGCACTCTACCAACTGACCAACCCAGTGGTGAAATCCAAATTAATATTTGCTATAAAAAAAGTAAAAGTATATATGATGACATTGAATGTTTGGTAAATTAGTTTACAATGTGGTTAAATAAACCCAATATTTTTTCCATATTTTTCAAATCACTATGTCTTTTGCATTTTATAGTGAAAAACTCAGTCAAGGAAACATTTTATTTTCATTTATATTTTTAGAAAATGAAGTATTTTTTTTTAAAGTTTTAACATTATATGTTTTTAAAAAACTTGTGGAACAAATTGCTCCATGTGCAAGTGACCTATTAAATATTACCCCATGATAAAAGTTTAACAAGTTCAATCAAGGGTTAACCTCTTATTAGTACAAGTAAACTCTTCACTACCTTTCTGAATGTTGTAGTCGGACAATGTACGTCCATCTTCCAACTGTTTACCGGCAAAAATCAACCTCTGCTGATCTGGAGGGATTCCTACAAAAGAACAAGAAATTGTGAAAAAAGGTTAAATAATGAGCAATACTGGTCTTTTTCAGAGGAGATGATCAATGATTATGAATGCCCACCCCCCAAAACCTTGGCCAAGTAAGCTATAAACATCTTTAGTATATGTATATATTCAGATATATATTATAAGACTATCTTTAACCGTTATTGTGTTTGTGTAGTAACCGTTGTGTATTCAATTGAAATTTTCACAATTTATACAACTAGCTTGAGTTACTTCCTTTAGTGTTGGCACTTGCTTTAAGTGATTTAGTAAGAGCAGAGTTACTTCCCTTGATGTTGGTACTTGCTTTAAGTGATTTAGTAGAGTTACTTCCCTTGGTGTTGGTACTTGCTGTAAGTGATTTAGTAAGTGTAGAGTTACTTCCCTTGGTGTTGGTACTAGCTTTAAATGATTTAGTAAGTGTAGAGTTACTTCCCTTGGTGTTGGTACTAGCTTTAAATGATTTAGTAAGTGTAGAGTTACTTCCCTTGGTGTTGGTACTAGCTTTAAATGATCTAGTTAAGAGCATTTTCTTCAATTTAGAAAAAAAATGGAAAAAGCCCTATATACAGTCTGCAGGCACACACACACACACACACACACACACACACACACACACACATAAATAAATAAAGAGTTACCTTCCTTGTCCTGTATTTTAGCTTTTACATTTTCAATGGTATCTGAAGGTTCCACCTCAAGGGTGATGGTTTTACCAGTCAATGTCTTCACAAAAATCTGCATCCTTGTGTAATGTCAGACCTGAAAAGAAACATATGAATTTTTACTTCTTCTTTTAAGTATTTCTCAATCCACAAATCAATTAAGAGTCGAGAGGAATGCTGAAAAGGTGTTATACACCCTAGACAATTATTTCATTTACATGTATATCCATTGATGGGGAGGAAATCAGTGACCAGACAAGAATTCCACGGATTTAAATGTCTCACCTGGTTAGTTTTTGATTGTGTAAAAAATACATTACTCTAACATTTAAACTTTCACACGCCGTCGCTGATACAGGTAAAGTAACACCTACTGTCTGATTCACGGGTGCCATAGCACTAGTTTTTCAAAGTTTTAGAAGAGATATCAAAAATTTGTAGAATGCCACATACCGTTGTGACGTATGCATTTTGTCGTTATTAACTGACACCAAACTAAATGACACCAAACAAATAACCCACATGATTATTACAGCGATGTATTTCCGAAATGAGTGTTTGTGTCTTTTCCCATGTTAAATCCCAGTAAGGATTTTAAAAAGCTCGGCATTTTATACTCCAGCTAAGATGGCATTTACTTTGGTGTCTGTTAATTACGACAAAATGCATATGTCATAACGGTATGTGGCATGCTACAAAATTTTTTGATCTCTTTTCTAAAACCTTGAAAAACTAGTGCTACGGCAGACGTGAATCAGACAGTAAGTCTCACCTTTTCATCGGAAAACTTAATGCAGCATTAAATATTGCCAATTGAGTAATAATCGTAAAGTCAGTTTTAATATGTCTTTTCGTGGACACTCATTCGTTGCCAATTTGGTTTTATTATCGACCTTAATCATGGTTCGTTATTTAAACTATTTCGTATATTGGAAATATATTTTAAACTAGACCTGAAATACATGGCTCCGAACGGCTTTTTTATAATACTGATGTTGCCATTTCGGAAACGTCAGTATTAGAAACAAGACGCCCATGGGCCTTAACGCTCACCTGAGGACATGGCCAACCTGAGGATATATCCAAAATCAATTGCAAAAATACATAAAATATTCTAATATACATGCCATACAAAAAGTTAATAGTTTCCCAGATAATTAACAATTTGAGTCTTTTTATGCATCTATGACCTTGACCTTTAAATGTAGAACCTTGAGCCACATATCAAAATGATTGTCATATCAATACCTACAAAATTCTAGTATATATACCTTTGCAAAAAGTTAATAGTTTTCAAGATAATTAACAATTTGGGTCTTTTTATGCATCTATGACCTTGACATTCAAATGTAAAACCTTGAATCTTATATCAGAATAATCACCATATCAATTCCTACAATATTCTAATATACATGCCATACAAAAAGTTAATAGTTTCCAAGATAATAAACAATTTCAGTCTTTTTATGCACCTATGACCTTGACCTTTGAATGTATGACCTTGAGCCACATATCAAAATGATTGTCATATCAATACCTACAAAATTCTAGTATATATACCTTTGCAAAAAGTTAATAGTTTTCAAGATAATTAACAATTTGGGTCTTTTTATGCATCTATGACCTTGACATTCAAATGTAAAACCTTGAATCTTATATCAGAATGATCACCATATCAATTCCTACAATAATCTAATATACATGCCAATACAAAAAGTTAATAGTTTCCAAGATAATTAACAATTTCAGTCTTTTTATGCACCTATGACCTTGACCTTTGAATGTATGACCTTGAGCCATATATCAAAATGTTCGTCGTGTCAATACCTACAATATTCTATAATACATGCCTATACAAAAAGTTTATAGTTTTCAAGCTAACGCACAATTTTAGTCTTTTTTAGCAAAAAAATAACATTTCAGGGGCAACAACTCCTACATGCATTATCATACAGTAACGAAACTTTGTACCTTTTTAAATTTTGTCCTGCTAAACATTTTAACAATGTTTTAATATTATATATCTCTTATAATTTGGAAGAAAAAAGCCTAAAACTGCACAAATTACAAACTAGGTCATGACCTTGAACTTTGACCTTGACCCCATTTTGAAGGTTATTTCAAGAAAAAGTCAAAACTGAAAACCCCATGTCAATATCTATTCATATAGTCAAGTTATAATAATTTGAAGCCATTTTACGAAATTTTCAAAATTAAACGCAAAAACGCGTAACCTAATTTTTTACCAAATTTCACGAAATGAACAATTTATAAGCTTAAGACCCTAGAGAAGCCAAATATCACATCAGATTTTTTCTCCCATCATCGCTTTCAGAGAAGAAGATTTTTTAAGTTTTTTGGAACCATGGGTCACCTTGACCTAGTTTTGGGAGCCATGACAACGTCACGAACAAATCTGAATTGCACTGGCCCATATATGCATCTGACCAAGTTTCATTGAAATCTACCTCATAGTTTTAGAAAAGAAGTTGAAAATGTAAAAGTTTACGCCGCGGACGACGACGACGACGACGACGACGACGACAACGCCGACGACGACGACGACGACAGACAAATTTTGATCAGAAAAGCTCACTTGAGCCTTTGGCTCAGGTGAGCTAAAAAGCCGTTCGGAGCCATGTATTTCAGGTCTAATTTTAAACCCAATAGAGGATGAACATGAAACTGACATTTTGGCAAGGTTTGGTCACTTATACCCAAGAGCAACACGAAAATCATTTAACAGGCAAAATATGCGACGATATAAAATTTCAGACGCCACATAGTAGCAAAAATTTTAGCAACCTTTTGAATGTGAACCCCCCCTCCCCAGGCCAAGGAAAAATTCAATGTCTTTCAACGCCTTTACATTTCCACACAAAAGACATACAAGTTTGACAAAAAGACACTCTGTTATATTGAATAAAATTTATTCTACAATATAAAAAAAACCATTTGATTGGGTAAAAATCTTGAAATTGTTCATCGCACAATTTTTGTATGGGCTCAGACATCTTACCTATCTAGAAAAGGAAGAAATGGGGAACACACGTGTTAAAGCAAGGAAATATTTCATTTGAGTTATCTCCCTTAAACTTCTCTTATCCTGATATGCAAAGCGACCGTATATATCACTTGAATTATGCGGGATAAAGAAGAAAAGGTCTATAAGCTACGCAAGAAGTGTTGCCATGAAATTAGGTACTGGCTACTTTGGTAACCTAAGGAACCGATACGGAACGTTTATGAGATTCTGCCAGAATAATAATAAACAGATTAATTTCTTTTTAAGTCTCCGGTATATAATTAACGCATTGATGACGATGGTGATAATTAATAATAATAGAAGTTTCCATGAAATATCTAAATAGCTTAATTCTGTTATTTATTTATTTATTTATTTATTTCACTGATTTATTTATTTATAATCTAAATTGTAAATCTGTTACAAATAAAAATCTTTATTTCCACTATTTCAGCTGTTGAATGACTTGAATTAAACTGTATGATTCAAGTTGAAAAACTGTGCGAAAAATTTGCAAAGAATTCTTGTTTCTAAACTGAACCATAAATAAACATTAAAAAAAAAAAAATAAAATAAAATAAAAACCAGTCCAAAAATAACTTCCAGGAAAAATTTTTGAAACGAATCTGCTTTATCATAGAAAGCAATGAAAAATTTTCAAACAACACTTTTAAAACTGCATTAAGTTTTCCAAAGGAAAAAAAAATAAAACGGTGCTAATCTAATAAATGATTTCCTAATGAACAATGATACATTTGGTTCAACGATAAAAGCTCGAATAAATACAGAAATTACTGTATTTACCCAGCGAGATGCAGCATTTGGGATCTAATATTAGAACATGGTTACGTCATCAAAACCCGACGTCATTTAAACACAACTTACAATACGGTGAAATACGATAAATTTAACATAGAACTTCGTTGAATTTGTCATTTGTGACTTAGTAAGGGATACATAACACCATTTCAAATACATCTAGATATTAATGAAGGACAATTAATGCAATCTGCCATGTTTCATTTTCGATTCTAGAGTTTTTCCGTACATCCGTGCGCATGCCGCGAGTCCAAGCTCATAATTACCATCGTAAAACACTGACAAACCGGTCAGAGAATTCCGTTTATTTACAGCTAAAAGAAATGAAATTTTAGAAAATGAATGTCACGGATCGTTGTTAGAAGATATCTGTTTTAAAAAAAATATTTTTTTAGAAAATCAAAAAAAATTCAGAAAATTAAAAAACTTAATGCAGCTTTAAGTTGTCACGTGTGTGTGCGAGATTCTGGGTTCGATCCCTGCATTTTTACTCCCTCCTGTTACAGTTTGGTGGCCAGTGTTGTCCTCGGTAGTGGTGGACTGGCATATAAAGTCCATGATCCGAGGCCGGAATTTAGGGTGAGATTTCCCATATGACTATAGGAATCTCAAGAATAACGGGGAGGAATGTAGCGGTCTGAGTAGCTCAGTTGGTAGAGCACTCGGCTATAGTGCGAGTTCGATCCCCGGTCCGACTCTGCATTTTTCTCCCTCCTGTTACAGTTGTAATGTTGGTTACGTCGCTATTCAGTCATTTTCAGCGATGAGAACGAGGTTATTAAATTCTCTTGAATGAAATCCAATTATAAGCTCGTATATGTGCAAGTGTATTTCATGCTCTGTCCTGTACTAGCGACCACTCAGAACGACTTTTTGGTAAGCTGCTAGCTCACCGAGTCAATATGACTACAGACAAGCAAACCACGTCCCCAGTCACGTTATCTTGACATCTGGTGAACCAGATGATACTCTGCCCCCTAGGGCCGAGAACAAGACGATGAAGCATTATCTCAAACTTGAAAGTCTCATGTATGACCCAGTCGGGTTTAAACATAATTACTATTGTATTGTATTGTATTGTATTGTATTGTATTGTATTGTATTGTATTGTATTGTATTGTAATGATTGTAGTGTATTGTAGTGTATTGCATTGCATTGCATTGCATTGTATTTCATTTTTCAAATGTCACTTGTCATAAAATGTCTAGCCATTCTTTATGAAAATTTCATTATATAACATTTTAAATGTCGTTGATATAATTTTAAGATTTTGATCTACCTTTTAATTGTTTAAAATTACTGTTCATTGAGTAATTAATGGAAATTCATTACACAATTCTGGAGGTTAATGAATTTATGTTAAAACAAATTTTGAAATTCGTTAATTTTATTCCTTAAACGTAGCTGTTTGAAATACTAAATTGAATACAAACCATGCTGCCGGATGCTGAACTTTCACCTTTTCAACTTTGACCGCAAATCAATCAAAGTTATTGGATACATTTTTCACACCTTTGCAAATCGTTCTCCTCTGATTGGTCAATTTAGATAAAAATAACAGCGGGTACTTTGTGCACGTTCTCTACAGGCGAACTGAAAGTATGCCATTGTGTAAACAATAATGTAAACTGGACGTCAAATATTGACAAATTTTTATCACCTGAAATTTAGTCAAATTTCATTCACTAAATGAGGATTCTCTGAAAAATACAAATTGAAAATCCGTCGCCAGAAAAAATTTTTGTATCGGTAAGTGTGTATATATATCTATTGTTTAGCTGAAAGGTAAATAAACAATGGCCCGGAAACGTCACGCACCGCTTAGTAAATATACTACACCAGGCATTCCATAGTTTGTCATTTTCTTTGTTGGAAACCACGGGTGACTTTTTGACCTCGGTTACCGAGTACTGCAATTGACAGTAACAGTTTTTAAAAATTGACACATTTTAAAATATCTTGAAAGTAAAACTTGATAATTTAAAGTTGTAAAAGTTTCGAAAAAATTATTTCGTTTAATAATCAATATGGATTTATTTGAATTTTAACTTTTTTTAAAGGACAGATGAGAATTTAAAGTAAAAAAAAAAAAAAAAAAAAAAAAAAAAAAAAAAAAAAATGCAGGAGAGAGAGTTTATAAATCTGTCGTCATTGCCATATGATTAACTGGACCTTGTGAAAATCCTTATATATTGTGTAGTGAATGAGTGAGCAAATTTTTGTTTAATGTGGTATCAGCATTATTGCAGCATTCTGCTGCTATAAAATGTTAAAAATAAAACAGTACATATTAAAACATTTAATTTATGTAAAGTTGAATACAATAGGAGATTTTTAAACTGTTCCTTATCTACCCCACCCAGAAACTTAAGGTGAATTACAAAATGTTCAAAATAAATTTAATGAGCCATTTTTTTAGTCTAAATGATACAAAAAAAAAAAAAAAAAAAAAAAAAAAAAAAATTACAAGTGGATCTCTTTCCCAAGGTTGTCTTTTTAAGCTTCCAAGGAATATGTAAAAATGGCCACATCATAGTTAGTGTTTAAAGACAGGTCTGCACATTGGCCCCCTGGGATACATGTAGACATTAAACTCCACCAACTACCTGTATAGACAGGTTCAAATGCCATCACATGAATATCACTTTATCGAGTCTTTTAAGATTGGATGATTTCCTAGTTGAGAATTTTCACTTATTTCGAGATGTTACGAGCTATAATGGCAGAAATTTTGACCTTTGCAGTGCACTTAAGGCAATGTGCAGTGAAGGTTCTTTAGCGTGCCATGCCTGCCGTCACATAGGTTGGTTTTTAAGGGATTTTTAAACTTTCATTTGTAAATGCCAAGTGTTGAGTGAAAGAACAGTCACTACCAATTTTTAAGTCGTGGTCACACCTGACAAGGATTTTTCCTTTTATGATTTTTATCTGTCAAATGTGAAAATATGGAACTTTCGCAAACCAATCGACCA
>CM056611.1:3799995-3859040 GCA_029721355.1 Tegillarca granosa | reverse complement strand
TTTGGGAAACAAAACGAGGCAAAACCGAGAGTTATCGTTCTTGCCATTTCCGTACCTAATTCTAAAGGTCAAAATTACACAAACAAAGATAGTGTAACAGAAAATGACTTGTGTCTTATTTATGAACTATATCGAGAAAATCAACAATAAGTCACATGTAATTTATCTAAACGCTCATAATGATTAAATTTGATCTTTTATTATTACTATTTTATTTTTTATCTGATATATAAGTTATACAAATTAAACATATTTCTAACGAAACACTAAAGACAATAAAGTTATGTTTTGAAATATATTAGAAAGACTATACACATATACATGTATTCCCTCAACTTTTTACTCATTAAGTAGAAAAAATGAAACATTTAGCAATATTTTTAGCCGACTTAATTTTTTAACATGTTTAAAACTAAGGTATGTTCCGTTTTGGATTTGGATCTATATGATTTTTTGAACTTTGTATTCATTATATTTTTGGAACTTTAGATTCATTTATTTTCAACTATTCGGCGTATGTTTTTTGGTCTGTCAAACTTTTCGGCCCCTAGTGTCACTGATGAGGAATAATTTTCCGAAATGTGCATATCTGGCACATCAAAATTTAGCAGGTATTTGTTATATATTTGCAATATCAATATTTCCTCTGAGTCTTACACATTTTATGGTTGACGGCTGTGTGTATGGTCAGAACAATTTCTATATCAAAAACACAGAATTTTCCGATACCAACCAGCTTTATTTCGTTCAGAGTGAAAATATATGTGACACATATCTAAACACAGCCGTCGGCTAGGAATCTGGAATGAATTTTCAACACTCTGATTTACGCTTTTTTATATATCAACCTTTCCAGTCTCTAGTATCACTGATGAAGGATGAATTTCAAAATGTTCACATATGGCAAATTAAAAGTAACTGGTACTTTTGTTAAAATTAACTAATACATGTAATAAAGACTCGATTACATCAGGCTGGATAAATTGGCTTATCTATCTAAGTATTCCGTAGCTACAAAAATCAATATTAATATAAACAAAATATTTTATCGAAATGGAAAAAATGCAATTAGTTGAATCATGTGCTGTAGATCACATTTCATTTTGCTAGAAAAGGTATATATATATTTCCTATTATTGAGATGTTGTCTTATTTCGCATCATTAATTTTTAGGTATTGGCGACGAGACATTTTTTTTCTGATAAATCTCGAGGATTCATCTGAACACAATTTTACGTGATGCTATGATTTTGTGTGTATTTACGATCTGTTTTGTATTATTAAGTTCAAACTGATGTCGAACTTTACGATGTTTTTGAAATGTTGTTTTACGTCGATAATTTTTAGTTATTTGCGACGAGAGCAAGGTTGGTAATCGCTTTGGATTAATATAAAAAACAAGTTCGTGTCTGCGTAAAATGTACAGGTGTGTATTATTGCTTGTCCTGTACTAGTGCTCGCTACGGGCGACCTTTTTGTTGAGGTGCTAGTACAAGGAGTTAATATCACGAAGACAAGCATACCACTCTCCAATTTCATTATCCAGGCACCGGTTGAACGAGCCGATACTCTGTCCACCTTCCGCCAAGTGGCATGGTAAATAGTAATATCTCAAATTTTAAACTAATGTATGACCAGGCTGGCGTTTTAAACATAGACCTCCTTCTCTATATGCAGACACAATACCGATGAGCCACCGAAGCGCAATATCACTGATAACATCGGAGACCACTCGGTACATTTTACTTGTACCGTCTATATGTGACTTTCTCATTCAAACGAAATTGCCCAAAGAAGGACTTTTTGTTCCACCCGATACCCAACTAACTGTCTGAGCCTTGGTGGTAAAGACCACTACGGTAGCTCAGTTGGTAGAGTGCTCGATTTGTATGTGGTAGTTCGAGGGTTCGAACCCTAGCCGAGTCTGACCAAGAATAGGAAAATTGGTAGTGCCTGTTCTTTCGCCATGCACTCGGTATGATTAAAACTTGGAAACCGATGCCCAGTGTCAAGGTAGGCGGGACACGTTAAAGAACCTTCCAATGCCTGAAGCGCACTGAAAAGGTCAAATTTCTGTCACTTCACCTATATCTGGAAATCCGCTTTCTTTTAAACACTCAACAACTGACCACTTCGATAAAAGGAAAGAACATTGACTATTGTAAAACAACATTACTCCGCTACACTACACTCAAAATGGTAACACAAGATAATGTTAAATGTATCTTTGCAAGTTACATGATATTCTAGAAATTAGAGGAACGGCTGTTAAAATACACTATATATCAAACAATAATAGGCGGTTTTGTTTCTTTCTGTCACAGTTACAGGTAAACATTTTCTACACTGACATTGTGATATAACAGGTAAAGTCTGTTCTATTTTTGTCACTTTAACAGATATCGTAACGTTTTGTAAACTGACTAGATGACACTACAAGTAATAAAACAATCTGTATTTCTACATGGTGACATAACGGGTAAATATCGTGCTATCTATGTCATTGTCGCATTTACATGTAACCCAACATTGTGTACACTGGCATGGTGACACTACAGGTAAATATACTATCTCTGTCAATTTACAGAAAACACAACATTCTGTCGTTGACAGGGTGACAGTACAGGCGAATACCGTGCTATGTTTGTCACCTTTAGAAGTAACACAACATTCTGTACACTGACAAGGTGACACTACAGGTACATATCGTGCAATCTCTGTCACCTTTACAGGTAACATAACATTCTGTACACTGACAAGGTGACGCAACAGGTAAATACCTCTGTCACCTTTACGGGTAACACATTTTTCATATTTACATGGTGACACTACAGGTTAATTTCGTCTTTTTTTCACTTTAAATGTAACACTATACTTTGTACATTAGGATGGTGACACTACAGATAAAAGTCGCGCATCCCGGTCACTTTCAAAAGTTTTGGTTTACTGGCATGGTGACACAATAGGTAAATACCGTGGTATCTTTGTCATCTGTACAGACAAAGTAACATTCTGTACACTGGTATGGTGACAGTATGGGAAAATATCATGCTATCTCTGTCCACTTTACAGGTAACACAATATTCTGACAAGGTGACACAACAGGTATATATTGTGCTTTCTTTATCACCTTTACAGGTAACACATCATTTTGTACACTGACAAGGTGACAGACACTACAGGTGAATACCGTGCTACCTTTGTCACCTTTACAAGCAAATCAACATTCTCAACACCGACATAGTGACACTACAAATAATAATCATGCTATATCTGTCACCTTGCCAGGTAACACAACATTTTTATGACACTACAGGTAAATATCATACCAATAGCTATCTCTGTCACCTTTACAAGTAACACAGCCAGATCCTTTTGTAAGGAATTTTGCGAGCTTTCAAAAGGTGAGAACGTTCGTTTCATCCTCACTCCCAGAACTGACCTTGTGAGTATAAGCCTCATCTTAACTTGGGTTTCTTGTCTATTACTGTATGTAATTACATGATAACGCGCGTTATTCAGTTTGCTTGAAAAGTCATTAAAAATGAACATTATTTTAAAACAGTTCAATTGTTATATTTTCGTTAAATATTTTTAAAAATTCATTCATTAATTTTAAGAATAAAAATCAACATCTATAAGAATCTGTAAGATTTATAAGATCTGTTTGGTCAAGAAATGTTAGTTGTTTGTTGGTTTTGATAGACCAGTTCTTGTCCGTTCTTTCAACAGGCCATTAAAAACACCTTCGGAGTTTTTTTATTTTTTAAATTCTGTCTCTCACAGTGTCAATATCACGGTGAATATCAGCCAGGTGTCTATTTATGTTATTAAAAATTTTATTTGATAAATTTCTTTCATTTTGTGTATTTTAACAATTGAACCGTTCTTGTATAGTTTTGTAAATGCGTTTTTCAAGTTCGTCTTGAACATAAACAAAAGTGACGTGAAAGCCATGGTAATGTGTATTGCACTTTACCTGATTTTTGTTGTTCAGGGTCAATTATGAACACAATGGCTCCAAAGCGTGCAGCTATAGGAATTTCACAAGACAAATGAAAATATATGTATATAAGTCAAAACAAAATCCTTTTTTTGGTACATATATTTTTTTATTTTTTGTAAAAAAAATCTTGTATTCAAAACATTCGTCATCAAATATCAGACATTAGATCTTCAACACAGACATGTTTACATGCACTTTACAAGGTGGGTTTGTCATATTTATATTGTTTCATTTCACACACCTGACAAATAAACACATCAAAAATGAAATCTTGTCCATGATAATGGTGGAGAAATATACAATCTAGTGGGGGGTTTTTCTTTATGAAATACTTCTATTTTCATGACTCGCACACAAAATGAATGGAATACCTTATGAGGAGATAATGTGAGTTGGGGAGAGGGGAGGAATTATGTAATTGAGCACATAAGGTGGAATACATTTAAAGGAGAGACATGGATTTTTATAAGGTGAAACCACTGATCCTTAACCCCCTCCCCCTCCAGCTGTAAGCCATAAGCAACCGCATTTGACCACCTGGTCACTGTGGCTTGATAAACTCCAGGTCTAAGTTGCAAACTCCAAAGCTGAGACACACTCTTTTGACCACCTGATAGGCCAGGATAAATATCAGACCTGAAAACAGTACTTAAACAAATCTTAAAGTTTTGCTAACAATGTGTATGAGGGACCTTAAGAAAAAACTAACAACTACTTAATATATAAAACAGTTACTGTTTGTGTACGTGATTTTGATTAAGTTTTATAGAAAATCAATTAACTTAAATATGTTTGGTATTGTTTGCTTCCATGAGTCTAGTCATGGTTATAATTTGTTATGTTCATCCACAATTACCATAAAAAATTCTGTACTAAGGAAACTGTCGCTGCTAAAAAATTTTTACAAGAAATGTTTTGGGTGACAAATTACGAATACACTGCAGATATGCACAGCAACTTTCAGTTACGACTAGACTCAAGTAAGCAAAAATACCAAACTTTATTCAAATTAATTAGATTTTCTATGAAAAACAATCAAAATTCACTGTCACAATTACAATGACTAAATCAATGATAGTACTGACTACAGTTTAAAAAAAGTCAGTATGGCTTAAAAAAAAAAAAAAAAAAAAAAAACAAAAAAAAAAAAAAAAAAAAAAACACTTAGATGTATGAGCTGCCAAACAAGCCTATATATATATATATATATATATATATATATATATATATATATATATATATATATATATATATATATAAACATTAAGGAAAACAACAAATATCAAGTAAAACAAAAACAACAAAAACATCCATTAGTTAATGAATACAGTAACAAGAAGTCTACAGAAATCAATGTCTTGCCTTGAATAAGTTTTGTTTTTTTAAATGCATTAAAAGAATTTACAGTAACTAATTTTTCATTTAACTGTTCCTGAACCAAACATTTTAATTAATTTTTTTATATTTATTTTTGTCTAAATATAAATTCCACTGTGAAAATAGCCTTGTAACAAAATGATCTTTATCATTCTACTGCATTTCTGAAACAATCAAGTTACACAAAATAAATTGTCATCATTTTCTTGGACAACATATGGAAGTGGATTTTCAAGTCTTGTGCATGCCTAGAAAAGAAACAATCAATCCCCACATAATTAAGATATATTTTTTTGTGGGAATGTTTTGAAGAGTTCTCATTCTAAATGAAATATAAATAAATGACAAATAAATAAAATCTGCAAAACATTTCCTTAGGACACGTGACTTTGATAAAGATACTGTAAAACAAAAATCACATGATCATATAATACTTAGGTCATATGATTTTAATGATGTTAAACATATACTGAGGTCATATGCCAACGATGATGTAATCAAGAAAATCATATATTAAACCCAGGTCATATGACTTCAATGATAATGTTAAACAAAGTCATGTGATTACTCAATGAGATAATGTGACTTTTGAACTAGAAGGTTTTTGTTATAATCGTTGATTTTTTTGATTGAGGAAAACATTTATTTACAAGAAAATTGGAATGCTTTTAAATTTATATTTAAAATGAATTACACAAATAATTTAATGGTAAAATGAAATGATATGTCTCTTTTTTAAATATAAAATAAGTAAACCATAGATTTGCATATAAATATTTCAGTGACCAATTTATACAACTTGAATCAATTATAAGCACACACACACACACACACCTACAAACACATTTGTAGATAGACAGTATGGCAGTATATTTACAGTAACCTAATTATACCTACAAAATACATATTTATCTTCAAGACAGAATTAATACACAATTTATAATAAACATTTTCAAACAATGCATAACTTGTATCATTACAAATTTTGCAAAATCCCATACATTTTTTCACAGAATAAATCAGAATTCTAGGAATCTTAAGACTTGTCACTATATAAGAGTTACCTTCCTTGAAACAAAGCAAGAACCCTTTAAAGTTATTTCCCTTTGATATATTAGGTAAAGTCCTGATATAAAAAAAATAAAACAAACATACCAGTCTTTGTTCAAACCACAATCGAAAATTCAAAGTAAAAACTTTAAAAGCTGGCAAATTTAGTTATACACATGAACTTCGATCAAGGAAGTGAGGCCAGGTGTTCCGAAAGGGAAAGCACCTCCTATCAAGCTAGCTACACCCACCATGTGCAAGTCAATTTTGAGAATGAAAGGAACAAAGAACTAATATGGTAAGTATGGCACTGTATTTAAATATAAGATGCAAGAATTAAGTCAAGAGGTAAGGGAAATGTTATTATTGGGTCCTTTAGAAGAGACCTTAAAAACTGATGCCCCAAGCCATGGCATGAGTAGCACATTAAAGAAGCCTCCCAGCAAACTGCTCTGAGCACATTGCAAAGTTAAAAATTTCTGTCACTTCACCTATAGCTGGTGATGTCTAGATATAAATGAAATATTCTTGACAGGGACGTAAAATCCCATTAAATCTATTAATCAATCATATCACAAGGGTATGGGAGTTCATGGGAGATCTTAATGAAAAGGGAGATAACACTTACAAATATTTCAAGTTATAAAAATTTTGATGTTACAAAACAAAAAGAATTTCATTTTTAAAGTAGACTAATATATCACTCTATATTTATTATTTTTTTAAAGCAATCAAAATCCTTTGACCAATTTATTTATTTTACGGGAATCACTCATTTCTATTACTATTGTGTTATACCATCAACATGGAAGGAGTGGGGGTTGAACAAACAAAAAAGTCCTGATGAACCCCTCTTCATTAAAAACTAACTGTACTCTGTACCACCCCTTTCATTAAACATGGATATAACCTATCTAAAATATGATTGAAACTACAAATTAAAGCACCCCTTTAATTTTATAGTGGAATAATCCATCTTTAAATAGAATGAAACTAAAACTTAGAAATAAATGGATGAAAGTGAAAATAAAAACTGATATTTACAAATAATTGTTTGTGCCATTTATTACAGTGTAAAAATAAAAATAATTTAAAAATTCATATCATGAACAAAATGAAGCCCATATACTGAAAAAAAAAGAACTGTTATGAAAAATAAAATAAAATAATATATATATATTTTTTAAATTGCCATTAATAAGTTTGATGAAAAATGCAATTAATTTTATTGCACAATGTTTTGGTATCCCAAAACTTTTGAGGAGGTCACTACAATGTGTTAGTTTTGATTTTTTATGGCATAATACAAATTCAAAAGTATCACATGATAGAGCCAGGAAGTAGAAACATAATTCAAACATTGTACCAAAATTATCCCTATACCTCACTCATTTATATCAAGACAGTACTAGTAAGTTTTTCAAAATAAATAAATAATAATAATAAACCAGTACTTTCATGGTTTGTTACGAACAAGTTTTCTTGTCACATGACAGTAACAAGCATGAAACCGACATTTTAGGAAGAAATAACTGTCCATAACCAGTGGGTTTGGGCTCCTAAAACCCTAAAACTAAAAGATACAAACTATATTGAATATTAATTTAAAAACTTTATAATAAAATAAAAATTCCTTAAAAATTCAAAAGTGAATTAAAGCTAATTAAATGTAAATTTAATGTTTTCTATAAAATGACCATTTAAAATTAAATTAATTTCAGGCACTCTATATGTCTAAAAATAAATAATTCTGTTTCCTGTTATGATAAAATTTAATTCCTGTTGAACAGGTTATGACTTGTACACAAGAAATTAAAATACACAAAGTTGTCACAAAAAAAATCATGAAAATGTCAAAAATAGATATTTCAATGACACAGGGACCGATTATAACAAGAGATCATATATAACAAAATTATTTTTGTAATTTAACCTCGAACTAAAATCCACTTTTATGATGGTTTTTTTTTTTTTTCATGTGAAAAATTGATTGCACATTCAATACAAGTTATAAGCCACACATTAGTTACGAAGCAATAGAAAAACAAAATTATCTCCCCTTGTGCAAAATGTCAAATATACTACTATTTAATTTAAAAAAAAAATGCTTATATAGTCTAATTAAAATGAAATTGAAAAATTCACTTTTCAAATTTTTAATGTTTATGATATCTAAAGAGTTTTTTTCTAATTTTTAACTTTCACACCAGAAATAAAACAATTCAATTCCCCTCATGAATTAGGAGACCAAATTATATACAGGTACATTGACAATGAAATCATTTCGTTTTCATTTTTCCTGATTACTGATAACCAATACATGAAATACATGAATGCAGACATTTATCATGAAATATTGAGATCAAACATTTAGTTTTTCCTCGTGGACGGAGCACACAATTTAACCGTTTAAAAATAGCACATGAAAAACAGATCTATACATGGTTACATATCTCAAGCTATTTAACGACATTGAGTCCTTTCTAAAACACATTTATTCCAATTTCACTTCTTATTTACAAACTGCTAACATGGACTCTAGATACAGAAATTTCTTCCCTTGTTTTTTGGTAATTCCCGATACTCAAATTTCCAAATAAAATACAGAGTTAACAACTTTAAATGTTTACATCCAAAATTACTGTTGGTTTCTAATTTCTTGATTTTTTTAAAAAATGTATCCTATTTTAGCAAATCAGCACAAAAGACTTTTTAAAAAGACTATTTTTTTTCAAATATTTCAGATATATGACTATCTATAATTTTAAAAATTGTAGAAAACTGAAGTAAAATAAATAAAATAAAATAAATAAACCGTAAAACAAATTGTCCATTTGTAGATTAGGAATTTAAAATTGGTTGATTGGATAAAAAACACTTAGACTCTGAAAATTTTGATTTAACAAAATAATAATAATTATAATAATCATAAAAATTATAAATTTTATTTCTGTGAATAAAACTCAATATACACATGTATAACATCAGATTGTACAAGCAAAACATTGTAGCGATTTAAAAAAAAAATAATTCAAACTGGGATAAAATTCTAAATTAAAATGACGATTTTTTTTCTTTTTTTTAATCAATCATGAAAAAGTAATTTCAGTAGAACTTTGATAACTGGAACGTGCGCGATTCATACAGTTTGTATTTAGTGTTGTTTCCAATTTACCTGGAGTCTAACTGTAAACTTTAACTCTTTTCATTGTTGTTAAGGACTTTGATAAAATGTTCCAGGGGCAGTTTTAATCTGTAAGGTTTACAGACACCAAATAAAAAGATTCAAAATCTAAAATTGCTCATATTTAAAATCAAATTCAATTAAAAAAATTTCAAGCATATTTATGTCCATCAACTAAACGTCACTTGGATATTTTTATAAAACATAATTTAGGTAAAAAAATAAAGGAATAATAATAATCAAAAAAAAATAATAATAAATAAATAAATGAATAATAATAAAAAAAATTTCTTACCACTGAGATTATTTTTTTTAATTTGTAAGTTTAATTTAAATCTACAATGTCATTTATATCAAATTTAGAAACTAATATAACATTATATTTTCAAAAATGAACTAATTAACTAAGTTTAGTTCAATTTATAACTACCTTGCAATATAAAATACTACTTTATCACCACACTAATAATCTTTGACCCCTAAATTAAGATAATGGCATGTCTCATTCCTCAAAGTTGGTTCATGTCATTAACATATAAAGGGGGCTACTAATGAATATTTATATTTAAAAAAAAAGTTTAGAAAAAATTTGTTTAGTTCACTTTATAGACAAAGCAGGTGAAATATGCATGAAAATAAGAAAATCAATTTCCCATTTTTTTTATTTTATTAATTTTGCTTACACTGCAAATTATTTCAATAATTTTACATTGGTTTCCAATGGTAACAAAAACAACCAATTTACATTTTACATGCGCGAGTTTTGTAGTAGATGTTGATTTTAAAATACTTGTTATGACAATTAACACCACAACATTTACATAAAAGGCATGTTTTTTTAACCCTCACATCCCTTAATCAACAATGAAATGATTCATTTTATATCTAAAATATAGATCATACCACTCATCTGTAGGGGTGTGAGGGTAAAAATTGGAATGGTTATAACATTTCACTGTCCATAGCTAATAACCTGCTTTGATGGTAACGTTCATTTTGTTTCCGTCGGAACTGGTGATATTCTTGACGTAACTTTTCAAATCTAGCTTCCGAGTCACTGTAGCGACTTTGTTTACTTGGTTTAGGATACAGATCATTATAAAAATTAGATGTATTTAATCCACTTTCCAATGCTGACCTTAGCTGGCTATTATTTCTGGATGATGGATAACTTCGTAAAGGATCTGTCAAATCAGGGTCCAGCAATGTAGAGTCAAACTCATAATTTTCATCTGCGGAAGTATCTCTACGAGGAAGACTTGACGTTCCATCTAAAAATGGAGATGAATCGTGACTGAGATCGTGTTCCTGTGGTGTTTGGACAGAACTCACAGATGGATAATGTCCAGGAATTCTGGAATTCATTGACGAACCTGTCGCTTGAGATGTATTTCTACTTCCAATGCCACTGCTGATTGAGTCTGGTGTGGCATTATCTCGGGAATATCCCCGAGGGTCAGATAAAGGTCGTGGTTTACCCGGCATACTTCCTCGACCTGAACTACTTACACTATTTCTACTGTCACCAACTCCTTTGAAAGGTTCAATATCATATTTATAACCGTATGGTCGCCCATACCTGTCATAATCATGAGCACTAGGTATTGCATCACTGTCAGAATAATGTGGTCCCTTACGAAATTGAGAATTTTTAGGTAATATGTCACTCTCTGATAAATTTGGCCCCCTATATCCTGAAGAAGGAACCACTTGAGGTGAAGATGAATCAAAACTATCCTGTTCTAAATAAAATGGTCTACCCGTTGACCTTGTTCTCCGTAACTTTGGAGCTCTCCTAACACGCTCCACTGCACCTTGTAGCTGATCACGAGTGTATGAAATAGGTTCGGAGCTATCACTTCCATTCTGTTTTGATTTCTTTGTTGGTGACACTCTGGCCACCTGTTTGTCTCTCACTGGGCTATAATGTGTCCATCGTCCAGGTGAGAATGACCTATCATAACTGTCATTATATCTATCATTTGATAGCGTCCAATTAGGACGTTCCATTCTTTGAGGTGTGTAAGAGTCTTCAGGCCCTGAGTATGGATATTTGTAAGAATCTTCAGGCCCTGAATATGGATATTTATAGGAATCTTCAGGCCCTGAATATGGATATTTAAAAACATTACTATCAGTGGAATGATCATGTGGTTTCTCAGAGAAGGATGGAAGCACTGAACTGATTTCATCTGTAAATGGTAATGTCTCATTCTGAATTGGATCACCAGTAAGGTAGGTTTGGTATGAAGTCGGTTTCATTGAACTATGGCGAGGAAATGTAGGTCGTTCACTAGAAGGGTATTGTGGAATCGAAGTTGAAAAAACATCATCCGGATAAAATGGGAAATTTTCATATGTTGGATCATCAATTCTTGGTTGTGGCACATCAACAAATCTTTGTGGTTCATAAGGCCTCTTATGCGCTTGATTATATGGTTCCTGATATCCATCTGGCAAGGGTGGACGCTTTGGAACAAATCCACCTTCATCATCATCTGAGGAGACATTTTGTAAACTCCCTGGCGTTTTGAGGATGGGATATGGATCATAACTTGATGGAGCATTCTCAGTTTTTGGTTGCACAGTAGGCACTTGTGGAAGTTTACGTCCTGAGTAACGTGAACTGTTTGGTGACCTAAAAGTTTGCAGTCTTGGGTCTCTATCCACTGAATTATTGGCAAAATTAGATCTATCCACATAACTCTCATTTCTACTTTGTGGCCAATGAGAAAAACTATCCACTGGATGGGATCCATTATGAACTCTTTTGCCACTAGATGGTGCTTTGTAGCTGTTATAAGAATCAAACATATCATTATCAGGATCATAGAATCTTGGATTATGTAAACTTGTTGATTGTGGTGTGACCTCTTCACGATAAATCTCATTTGTGTGGGGCACTATAAATATCCCATTATCCAAACGAATAGGTCTTAGAGAGCTTCTTCCTCCAGACGTGTTCCCATAATTCCATTCTGCCTCATCTTCACTAAAAACAGAAGTAAAAAGAAAGCATATCAATATTCAATTATGTATTTATTATTCAGAAGTCCTACGACAAACTACTAGTATTTATTTATATTTTACATACCAACGAGTTAAATGTCTGCGTTTTGGCCTAGGACCAAATGTAGACAAAAAGTTCGGACAACATGTGTGTGTTTTCTTAAAATAGTTAGCTAGCTCTTGGAGGAAAAGCATTAAAAGAAAATAAGTTTTGTAAAGTTTGTATCAAAAAATGATAAAAAAATAATAATAAAAATAAAAAAATTTCCGTTCTTTACTTTAGGTGTTACCTATATATCACATATATTTCTGTTATGTATGAAAGCAAAAGATACTAATGTTGGCATCAAGGTCAACTGTTACTTGGTGAGCATAATAGGAGGATTGTAGGAATTGTAAAGTGAAGTAAAACCCAACTCCTTTCTGTAAGAAAATGTTGCTAAAAAGAGCACTGTAAAAGCAAGAATGAATGAAAGCATAAATGAAAGAGAGAGAGAGAGAGAGAGAGAGAGAGAGAGAGAGAGAGAAGGGGGGGGGGGGGATAAAAGAATATATACAGTAAAGAGACATTAAGATGAAACAAAGAAAACTTTTCAAAAGTTGCCAAAAAAAAAAAAAAAATTGTGTGACCAAACTAAAAGCCGACTAAATGAACATCGCTGATCAATGAAAGATAAGCTTTTACCTAATCTGTTTTAATCACAAGCCATATTTTTGGAATACCAAATATTTTTTTACAGAAAAATTCTATTAACTTCATTATTCCTACAGAGATCTAAAAAAGTTGAGGAGTACTGGTAATGGAGTTTTATGCCTCAATCAAAATTCTTTAACTTTTATCAAGGCTGTCAGTTCTGGTATGGTCGAGAATGGCCTTTGGCAAGTGCAATGACAAACTCTCTTACCAGTTAATTAAAAGCAAAAAAATTTGACAGACACAAAGACAGCTCTACCGGCTAGTGTTAAGGTTTTTTTAAAATAAAGTCATGCAGTCAGTCAAAAAATATGTTTAAAGTTTGGTCAAAATATTTAAAATCAAAGCAGAAATAAACAAAAAGCAGGTGAAAAAATTGACAAATATATCAAAATGTGAAGGATGAAAATGACAATGGACAAAAATATTTGAAACAATCAACAAACACATACACAAGATCACTATGACAACAAAGGAATTCCAAAAAAAGAAACGGTCTTGCTAGATAAAGCAAAACAGGAATGCAAAACATTTTCACCATTATCTAAAAATAACTTTAATAAGTATATATAGGTAAACATGAGGATAACAGAGAGAGAGAGAGAGCCGGAGCCAGCAAGCGAGAGTTGAGAGAGAAAGAGAGAGAGTCATAGGATTTGCCTTTGCTCGTTCAACAATGGAGTCTTTAACTTAATCTTGTAAATTTCACCAATAAAAATTTCAAAATCAGAGATCATGCAAAGGTTGAACATTCAATTTTAAAAATAAATGATATCTAATTAACAAAAATACATTCATGCAGGTTCATAAGGTTTTCTGCATGTTAAAATGTCACAAAAATGTTACTTCACCTTTTTTGTTCATCCTGATGTAGCCATGGTAACAACAAATAAAATATTGTTTAAGTTTAAAGAATTTAAAATGTCAAACTTTTTAAATTACTGTTATAAAAATTAAAATAATCTATATTTCATATGGCAATAAATAAAATAATTGAAAAAAGAATTTTTAAGATTTAAAAAAAAAATAAAAATAAAAAGAGGGAAACAAAGGGACATAATTACATTTACAGACAGAAGAGTAATGTTGCACATAGAGATCATTTATGGCAATACCAGTTAGCTCTTCTTTCAAACAATTTATATTTTTTAAAACATGAATAATTAAGTACTTCATGTGATCAAAAAATATTTATAAAAGAAACAATTTTGATACCAACAATAAATTTAGAGATATTAGATTGACTTTTATGATAAAGTTTTATCCAGTTTCAACTGTTCAAACGTTTTATATATAAACACTCTATATAACTGTAATACATACGTTCTATTATGCGAGTTATCCATCTCATCAGCTGGTCCAATATACTTAACATTATCTGAAACAAGTAATTAAAAAAGAATTACCTTAAATTAACTTGTCTTTGACAGATCAAATCATGGTTGTAGGACCAGGCGGTCAAATAAAAAGGAATATTAACTAAAAGTTAAGAAGAAAAATGGTCTTTTGAGCTTCAGTCAAGATTTTTTCTCGTATAGTGAAGCAACAAGTTCTGGCATGGTGGAGGACAAAGAGATGCCTGCATTGATTGATTGATTGATTTAATGGAGTTTTAGGTTCTAGTCAAGAATATTTCACTATATCGAGACGTCACCAGCTATATGTGAAGTAACAGACATTTTGTCCTATGCAGTGTGTTGAGGGCAATGTACAGGGAGGGTTCTTTTAACATGCCATGCCTGCCGTGACACAGCGCATCAGTTTTAAAGGTCAATTCTAAAGAACCCTGTGATTTTCATTTCTTAATGCCAAGTGCATGGCGAAAAAAACAGTAACTACCAGTTTTCAAGTCTTGGTCAGACCCAGCTGTGGTTCAAACCCTCAACCTTTCACATACCAAGCGAGCACTCTACCAACTAAGCTACTGTATTGGTTAGAAATGCATGGAGAGAAAAATCTTTTCTACATCACTCCATGTATATTGATGCAGTCAGTTCTGGGCTGTTGGAAGAAACCAGAGTACTAGAGAAACCAACCTATAAACTAAATTCAGCCCCAAATCGATTGAGAACTATGTGCTATGATCAGTAAATCTTACTAACTGTATTACTTTTGGTACTAATGAACCCTTCTGAGATCGAACACATGATCTCTGGCTATTCAAGTACATAATGTCATATTTTCAACATGCAAGCGAGTAACAAACTTGCCAATTATTTCTCTCCCCTGTTTCTGTCTCTACGGTAATTACACACCACCCCAATAATCGCTAATAAAACCACCACCAGTAACATAAAGGGTAAGCCTTCTGATATTATACAATGCTATCTCACTATTGAAGAAAATATCACTATGTATACAAAGCAATGGAGTAACGAACTTACCATATTTCTCTCCCCTGTTTCTGTCTCTGCGCTTACTACACATAACTCCGATAATTGCCAATAAAACTGCCACAAGTAAGAACAGAAGGCCACCTATTATACCGCCAATTTGTGGATCCGACAAGAAAAAACCTGAAAATACAAAAACAACATTGTAACCATAGCATAACATTGTAACCATAACAACCAAATTAATCTCAAAATAAGTGACATAGTATCAGTCTAAAGCTATACATATTTTAGATTTTTTACCATTTTCAGTTGAATTAAATAATTGTTATTCATGCCCCAGTCAAGATTCTTTTACTTATATTGAGACAATCAGTTCTGGGCTGGTGGAGAAAACCAGAGGGCCCAGAGAAAATACCAACCCATAATTATATGTAGGAATTTAAAGCTATTTCTTTTTAAAAATTTTCAAAATATTATCCAAAAAGCATAGAATTTTTAAAAGAATTTTACAAACTTACAGGGTAAAAATCTTTTAAGAAATTGCTTACATTCATCAGATTCTGAGAGAATTTTTTATAATTTTTTTCAAAAGCCTATTTGTCCCCGTGACCTTGACCTCTGACAAAATGATCCCAATAGCAATCCCAAGTGAGATCTTGTTGCCACGTTTCCAATATGCAAAATAAATTTTGAAAATTTCTGTTTTCATTTGAAAAAGGACTTTGACATCAAATATCCAAATGCCAATTGTCATATTTCACCACACCAATGAAATTCTGTTATCTAAAAATCAAGATTTCTCAAAAACCTGATTATTACTGACGAACAAGATTTCTACGAAAACCAGGTTTACAAGGGGAAGTAACTGGATTTATTCAACATGCATTTTTTAGCACAAGGTATCTACAAGTTTACACCACATGTACATAGGAAATTTGGTCAAGGGTACAATTTGCAGAATTTTTTTTTTTTCAATAAAAAAATTAAATTACATGCTATTTACAATATTAACAACTGCTTCAGCTCTTATATATCTTTTTCAGCTTTAAACACAATATTTTCAGCTTGTTCATTTAAACAAGTTTACATCTATACACAAACTATCTGAAAACTGAAATAAAACTTTTTTTCAGGTCCGAATATAATATCTAACATTTAACCCTAGTCTAAAATTTTCAGCACCTCTTCTAAGCTAACAATAATTTCAGCTGAAGGCTGAACTGAATTTTTTTCACAGCATTTTTCAGCCATTTTTTTTTTGTTGAGTACAATAGCTTGGGTAGATAGAAATGCTTTGTGTATGACAGCTGTGTTGGAAATAAATCCATGCATTAAAAAAAGCAGAATCATTCAATGCCAAAAATATCACCTGTGTCTATGTAAAAAGAAAATCCCAAATACAAAATGAAAAAAAAAAAAAAAAAAAAATTTTTTACAAATAACTAAAATTATAAATTAAATCGTTGCTAAAACAATATCAAAATCCACTCTTAAAACACGACCACGAAACCAACCAATCAAATAAAAGATAGTTATACCAGATTTTGGTTTTTCATCACTTTCTCGAGGGGCAAAATCTTTGCCTGAAATGAAATATATGTCAATGAACTTAGTTTAAAGAACTATTTTTTGTCCCTTTTCTATTCTTATAAATAATTATCATTTCTTTCATACAAAAAAAAAATTAAATAGAATCAATTATATTAAGGTTCTATATTTTATCAAATTTCATGCTTCATGAAATGGAAGTAATAATCATAAAATAATAATAATTGGCTAATAATTAAATCTGATTAATCCATCCAAGTGAATTTTGTACTTTTTTAATAAAAGATTTATTAATTCATCAGAAAAAAGTCTGATTATTTAAAGATTCATTTAGGTTTGAAAGAAAATTTTAGAGCAAGATTTTTAAAAATCGGTCACACAGCAAAGTCAGTTTTCATGGCCTGTGTGTCCGAGTGGCCGAAAGTACCAGCTCTCATCACTAGGGTTAAATTCTAACTTTGCCAGATAGTGCAAGAAAGTCTGTCAGTTCATGTGTCAAGGTGGGTGGTGTTCTAATAGCAATCTGGATTCCATAATCATCTCAGAAGTGATCACCTCGATAGAGGCGAAATATGCCAATATTCCAATGGCTTAACTCTTTCAAACCCTAATGATTTTTTTTTTTTTTTTTTTTTAAAACTAAGCTTATTTCCTAAGTTACTAGATGTTTTGTGATGTTTTTCAAAAATTCAAAAATATCAACTTAATCTTGGAAATGGTGAAGAAATGATAAAACAATTTTCAAAATAAATTTGAATGGGATTTTTTGCAACAAATACTTTGTTCAATAAATATTATATATATATTAATAAATACATTATGCACATGCATATCTGAAAAGCGTCACTTCATGTTGCAATATATATAAGTTTATTAAATTTTATTTCTATAAAATCATATTTGTTAAGGTACATATCGTTTGTTGCCATGACAACAGCAGCTTCAAATAACAGAAAGTTAACGACTCAACCATGTAGATTATGAGATAAAAAATGTCGCAGAGAGAAATAAAATGTTGAATGTAGTAGTATTTTATGCCTCAGTCAAGATTTGTTTTTCACTTATATCAAGTCAGTCAGTTAAAAAAGAACCAGATTAACTAGAGATATCTGTTGACCTTGGACAAGTGAACTTTTATCTTGGATAAGTGAACTTTGACCTTGGGTAAGTGAACTTTGACCTTAGATAAGTGAACTTACATGATCTTTTCAAAAAAGATTTATAGAGGTTGAACAAGAACCTACTTGGTATATGGGACTCGGAACTGACATTTTAAACCAATTTTTATCATGAAAAAAATTAACCAAGTATTGTTGCCATAGACGAAGAAGACAACAGCTTAAAGTAAGTTAGACACATCTTGTTTTTTTTTTCTTCTTCAGGACAAGACAAATACAAAAAGTATTTTATTATCTTTAAAATAGTCAGGAAACACAAAAAAGTTCAATTCAGGCATTAAGAACAGCCCCAAAACCAAAGTGAAAATTTTGTGAATTTTAGCTACATGTGTACTTGTAAGTAACAGTGAGCATGTGAAAAATAGTTCACTAACATCAAAAGATCACTAACAATCTGTGATATGTTATTGTTAAGAACTATTTACGGATCAGACAGAGAAATTGTGATTTAGAAGTTGACCGAAATGTCTTGCCGACAATTAATAAAATCAATGTTTAATAGATTAAAATTATTTGTTTCTGAAGCATATTAACCTTTTTCACAGAAAGTTATATAAAGATAGAAAATTGTCAGTTTTTCATTGTGAGTTTTCATTGTAAATTTTTATTGTGAGTTTTTTATTGTGAGTTTTCATTGTGAGTTTTTTATTGTGAGTTTTCATTGTGGGTTTTTCAAGATACAAGATTCCTAGTTTTAAAATTAAACTTGTTAGTGTTTTAACATTTCACCAGAGGTTTTTACCCCTTTTTTCAGATGTAGACTAGCGAAAAACCAGAAATATCGCTATATTTCCCCGACCTTGTTTTAATTTTTATTTAGATTTTATATGCAAAATTTGAGATTTTATCACCAAGCTATATTAGTAAGGCATTGATTTTTATAGATTGTAAATATGATAATAATGTAAAATTATAACAGCAGAATGTAGTTACCCAGCCGTGTGATATCATTTATGTAGAAATATTGTTCCCACTGGGCACTGAATAAATTACTCAGATGATATGATATTTTCCATTAAAATGGTGTTGCTGATGAAAATTTGTGACAGGTATATTCTGTTTTCAGTAACTATTCAGTGGAAACAATAGATCCACACAAAGATCAGTGGATATTTTGTTGTACATGGGTTAACGAGGATATCCTCGTTTATATTTTACCATTGTCATCTGGAAGGGCGACAGGTGTACTAATATAAACTTTGGTCACTGTAAACAGTAAAAACACAGATAAAGAATTTTGTATATATATAGATGTCGTAAACTGCATAAAACAATGTGTACAGTTAAACCTCGCCATAATGACCCTTGAAAGCATTTCATAAACTAAATGCCACTGAATTTTCAAGTCTTTAATTGTACATTTTTTTTACATTTATTTAGTCTCCCTTGATAAATGAACAAGTCCCTTTATTCTGCACCAATTTGTTGGGATATATGGTGGCACAGAATGGAACTCACAAGAGATCCACGTGATACCTCATGGCGTTTATTTCCTTTAGCAATGGAATCACATAAATTGACATTATCCTATAATAACGTCATTTTTTTTAGTGAATATTTGATGTAAACATTATCTTTGTTATTCCATAAAAATGTTAAGAGGTACTGATCACATGGTACAATGGTGAGTTCCATTGAAGTATAAGTTGTACAGTAACCCCCCCCCCCCCAGTGATGATGTCCCTTGATAACTTTTCCACAAACTAAATGTCCATGTATTTTCAAGTCCTATATATACACATATCACTTTATGTTTTTTCTTTTTTAGTCTCCTTTGATATATTAACCAGTCCCTTTATTCCACACCAATTTGTTCGAAAAATGGTAGAACAGAAATGAGATTTACCTTGTACACTAAAAACTTGTTATATAATAAATGCTCTTTAAAAAATGTTTCAAAAACTAAATGCCACAGAATTATAATGCTATTTAATATTTTTTATGTTTTTCTTTCTTTCGTTTTTTCATCTAAAAATTTACCCTGAACATGAAAAATTGATATAAATCCTTTTTTATATGTATGTGTTTGTGTCTGATAATTTTGATGTCTGAATTTTTTTAAAACTTTGTATGACTAACCCAGAAACTTCATCATTATAATGCCCTTTGAAAATGTTTGAAAACTAAATGCCAAAATATTTTCAAATTCTAAATAATATATCTTTCTAGGATTTTCCTTTTAATTTCTTACTGATTTATCACAAAGTCTCTTTATACAACACAATTTGTCGGAAAATCAGGAAAAATGGTGCGAAGTTTAAACTTGCATAGCAAAATCCCCCAGTTATGATGCCTCTTTATAACTTTAAAACTAAATGCTACTGAAGTCTGTATCTTTTTACATTTTTGTTTCAAGTCTTCCCTTATATATTGTCATGTCCTATTACACCACAACGATAAGTTGGGAAAAATGGTTGCACAGAACAGAGGTTAAAGATGTATAGAAAAACCTTGTTATGTAGTCCCTTGTGAAAATTCCAAAACAATTTGTGTTGGGAAAAATGGTGGTATTCAATTGAGCTTAAACTTGTACAATATAAGCTCGTTATAAGGCCCCCTAAAAAACTTTCCCACCTACTTAATGTAACAGTAGTTTGAAGGTTTACAGTCCTTTCATTTCACACCAGCCGGGAAAAAGGGTGGCAAAAAATTGAAGTTAAACTGTATACTCGCAGTGTGTATGCTAATATGTGTAAAACTGTATACTAACAGTGTGCATGCTAATGTGTGTAAAACCTAATACAAAAATCACGTGAGAAAAGCAAAATATCCTGTATTATTAAAAATATGCATGGTTAAAAATGTCCTCGATTTTATAAAATTTTATAACAAAGGTTTAAAAAGATGTTAGTAAATTTTTACCCGTTATAATGCCTCCAATGTTTCCCACTTGACTTATCGCCAGGCCCCCATGTATCCTGTTAGAGAAATTACCCTGTTCTTGTCCCATCATTATTGAAATTTGTAATTAACAGAAATTGAACATTGAGACCATGACCTTTGACTTGCATACCTAAATGTGGTATGCAACAATTTAGGTATGCAACAAATTGTCCCAAACCCGTTATAACTCAAAAATCTGACAATGCAATTGATGGTAATGATTCAAATTTTTACTGTAAATTTTTTTTTCTGTGTCTTTCGTAATAATTTTGAGAGAAGAAAGGGATGACATAATGTTATTACTCTTTTGTGAAATGTTAGTTTAAACTTTTGTTGAACACAAAAATCAAGGATATTTTTCCTCATATATAATTTTTTATATAAAATATATGTGGAATTGTGAAAAAATAAACAAACAATATAAATTTTTATATAAAGGGTTAAAATCTAATTTTCTTATCTTGTGTGTATTACAAGCATTAAATATGTTAGTTAAAAAATAAACAAGCTGTGAAAACAAATAATGAATTGACACTGAAAATACCAACCTTCTTCTGGGGTTGTAACCATGGCAACTGTACTGGAATAACTGTAAGCTGCTATACTGTAAGCAAACACTCTAAAACGATATGTTGTGGCAGGATTGGGATTTTCCAAAAGATATGATGTTTTGTCGATATCCTTCAATAATTTCCAATCTTTGTCCGTATTTACCTCGATAACGTAATACGTAATAGGCAAACCAGGTGTAGGAATAGGAGGCAGCCATGATATAAAGATTCCTCCATCTTTTAATATTGCAGTTACATTTCTCGGTGACAGTGGTCTTTTGCCTATAAAGCAAAATATTGCATATCATATGCTTTCCAAGTTTTTAAAAAGCATGAACTTACACAAACAAGAAAAGCTTGGCAACGGTTAAGAGTTGATCTTGATTTACTTGCTGCAAAATGCTATTGGAAAGTTTAAAATATGCAAACTTTTCTTTTAACTGAGTTTTCTCCTTGTTCTTTCTTTTTCATTCCTTTTTTGTTTGTTTGTTTTTTCAAAAATTTGGAGCAAAAATATCTTAAATGTTAAATGACCTTAACTTGAACTCATATGGTACTATTCGATAAATATTACTCTTCTAGTTAACACACTTTGGTCAATGAAAATTATCAATACTTGACAATTATGTGGACAAGAGAGGTTGGTCATTGCTTGTTGGTTTCCATGGTTGTTGTTTAACATCGCATCAGCAATTTTAAAGCTATTCGTGACAAAGGCAAGGTTATCAATCTCTCTAGAATAATCTCTAGGTTACTTTTTAGTAAGGCGCTAGCATACCACTCCTGTAGTCTGTTATCCTGGCACAGTTAACCTGTCAATACTCTGTCCTGTTATTGCCTTCTAATGACTAGATTGTCAGGTAATGAAACAATATTTAAATTTTTTGAAGTAATATATGTTTGATCCAGCCCATGTTTGAACTTATGACCTCCTGGGGTTGAGACAGAAGCTCCACCTCTCAGCCTGAGATGGTCTCTACCTCTGAGATGTCTCTACCTCTGAGCCACTGAGATAGTCTCTACCTCTGAGCTGCCAAGATGGTCTCTACCTCTGAGCCATTCAGATGGTCTCTACCTCTGAGCTGCCAAGATGGACTCTACCTCTGAGCCATTCAGATGGTCTACCTCTGAGCCACTGAGATGGTCTTTACCTCTGAGCTGCCAAGACAGTCTCTACCTCTGAGCCATTCAGATGGTCTCTACCTCTGAGCCACTGAGATGGTCTTTACCTCTGAGCTGCTAAGACAGTCTCTACCTCTGAGCCATTCAGATGGTCTCTACCTCTGAGCCATTCAGATAATCTCTACCTCTGAGCCACTGAGATAAGTCTCTACCTCTGAGCTGTGAAGATGGTCTCTACCTCTGAGCTGCCAAGATGGTCTCTACCTCTGAGCCATTCAGATGGTCTCTACCTCTGAGCCACTGAGATGGTCTTTACCTCTGAGCTGCCAAGACAGTCTCTACCTCTGAGCCATTCAGATGGTCTCTACCTCTGAGCCATTCAGATGGTCTCTACCTCTGAGCCAATCAGATAATCTCTACCTCTGAGCCACTGAGATGGTAAATCATATTTATTTCAGAATTATTTAATAAAATTCATACCAATTGATTTAATTACTGGTGGTATATATGTGGCACCTGAAGCATCTGTGGGTAAAACAGTCGGAATTCCTGCTTCTTCACCTGTAACAATTTAAAGGTAATTTAAATATAAACTTGAATTACTTCCACTTATATATCCCAATCCAACTTTTTGTTAGAATTAATATTAGCAATATTGCAATGTTAAACCCATGAATAATGTAATTTGGGTCATTGGAAAGAAAGAAAGAAAAACCAAGGGACTTTCTTTTTTTCTAAATAAAGGGTTAACATTTTAGTGCAACAAACACTTTATATGTCAAATATTTCAAGATTGATTTGTTCTTATATTTCAGACTGAATCTGCCTCCATAATTAAGTCTTGCTAGATTATTTTTCAGAAGTGTTTGTGCTGCTAGCAATGAGTTTAAGAGCCATTTGTTTCTCACAGTTTCATCTGATCTGAAAAACAATTTCCTGATGCAGCCTAAGTACAATTTGGCAAAAATTTGAGAACAAAAGACCTTTGAAGAGAATACAAGAATACAAATGTCACTAGTATACATTGTTAAAACATTAAAATATAGAAAAGTAATTAAAAACTATTTTATAATTAATTGTAAATAAGATTTAATTAATTTTTATGTTTAGTTGATTTAAAAAGTTTATTTATACAAACAAATCCTGAAAAACAATATACTCATTTTTTTATTGGTTCTCAATCATATACAAAAGTATGCTATTTTCTTATTAAAATATAAACACCTATTTATAGATAATTAGCATTAAAATACCAAATCACAGAAAAACTCAAGTAATGGTTCAAAGGTGAAGAAAAGATCAGGTGACAGTTCAAGGTCAAATGTAAATCAAAAGTTCATGGGGTCAAAGGTAAAGCAAAAGTTTAAAGGTCAAATGATAGCTTCAAAGGTAAAGCTAAGTTAACAGGGTTACGTGACAGGTTCAAAGGTTAAGGATAGAGAAAAAACATCCAAAACATTCCTACACTTTATCTTCACCACTGATACAATATAAAAAATGGATTTTATGATAAAATTATATGTTTCCATGGTAACGCATGCAACAGGAAGGTATTATGTGCATCAAGGATTAAGTGAGAGGATGGAAATGTGTATTGATGACAGATATAGATATATGTATATAAGCTGCAATAAACATAATCCAGTGTTTAATATAATCTTTCATTTTGAAAACTGAAAATAATTTAAAACTACAATGGCCTCTGTTTCAACAGAAAACTTGAATAAAACAAGGAAATATTTTTTCAAGGATTTACAATGCATTTTAATCCCATATGAAAATGGGACTGATGTACAAAAATGGTAATGACACCCTATACAAGATCATACCCTTTCTTTCACTGGTTAGTTCTTGGAAGGTGTAAAAAATTAGAGAACATGTATGGTCTAGCAAGTTATTTTAGCGGGGCTAAGTTTGGTTAATTTTGACAAGAAAAGGTCAGTTGAAAATTTTAGGGCTTTTGTTTTAGCGATCTGAAATAACTAACTAGTGGTCAACTGTGATACACAGAAAACTTTCATTTTTTACTTTTACTTTTTAATTTTTTTAAATTTTTTTTTCTTTTTTATCAAGGTGGTCAGTTCTGAAATAGTTGGGGAAACCAGAGTGCCTGAAAAAAAAATCAGTGACCTTCAGCAAGCAAACTGACAAACTTTCTCACACTAGGATCTGCATTGAGCAGGATTTAAATCTAGGCAGTGAGAGCCACAGTGATGGACTCTTCTGACCACTCGGCCACCCAGGATGTAAGAAATAGGGATAGAAAAATGATTACAACCCAACACTGGATTACGCTTACTGTTGCTGATAATTATAATAAGATTACACATAAATATATAAATACAAAAATAAAATGTATGAATACATATAAAATATGTATACCGGTTTGCGATGCCGTTGGCATGGAACTGTTTCCTGTTAGCATTAAGTTCCACAAAAAAATTCCAAAAAGTTTAAATCAGTTTTATCAATGATTAAAAAATCAGGACTTTAAAAATATCCTAAATTTTAAATTCTAAAATTTTAAGTTTTAAACTCTAACAAAATATATATAACATTTATACATAAAATGTTAAAAAAAAATGAATATTAATTCTTAATTTTCAAAAATACCTTGTATTTAATAAAATCAATCTTGTATTTTTCACATTATTGAATTTAATTTTTTTAAAATTTAAGTTGATTATTTCAGAAATGTAAAATATTTTGTAACAACAAATTAACAACTTGTGTAATACTGAATATATAATTTCAGAAATTCTATTATTTCAATTCTCAAAATATTTTCTTTTGAATGAGAACTGAACAATTATGTATCATAATTACCTACTAAAAAATTACAAATTTTGATGAAGTTTCTGGGTTAGTCATACATTCTATAAGTCTATATATAAATTAGACATCAAAATTTTTGGACACATACATATTAAAAGAATTTATATCGATTTTCTAGGGTAAATTTTTTGAAAAAAAAAAAAAAAAAAAAACAAACAAAAAAAATATTGAATAACATAATAATAAATTTTATAACAGGAAAAATCCAATCTTGTTATTTGAACAAATAAAACTTTTACGTCATTCATAAAGAGAAAAGAAAAAAAAAAAAAAGAAAAAAAATCAAAAACGCCGATATATATAAAATTAAATTTACCCAGAGTCTTAATTCTGATGGTATTGCTGAACGTCCCATTTCCAAATTTATTTCTAGAGAGCAGTTTAAATTCATATTTGGTATCAGCCTCTAACATATGAACTGTATAACTCGTTACATCTGGAACCTGCAATGTCTGCCATTGGCTGACTTCTCCGTTGACACTTCGGTACCTAAAATGGGATATACATCCATACTTTAACTTTTCAAATAAGAACTTAATCTGTTATAAACTTAATAAAAGTTAATTATAGGGAGTTCCTATAAGCAATTTTTTCTCATATATTTCTGTTCGGAGTCAATGAGTTTTATTCCCTGGTCAAGAAAGACCACCTTCGTGGTTCAGTGGTAGAGCATCTGCCTCCAGAGTGATAGGTCATGGGTTCGATATTCAGCCGTTTTTAAAAAAAAAAAAAAAAAAAAAACCCAATGAGGTAGCCAAATTAATAGAGTGCTTGCTTCAGGAGGTCAATGGGTTCGATCCCAAGCTGGGTCTGACCATACTTGAAAATAGGAAGTGACTGTTTTTTTTGCAAGGCACTCTGCATTTAGAAATGAAACCAATGCCCCTTGTCACAGCAGGTGTGGCACATTAAAGAACCCTCCTTGCAATTTGCCCTAAAGAAACTGCAAAGGTCAAAATTTCTGCCATTTCACCTTTACATGTTGCTGGAGAAGTCTTGATAAAAAGTGAAATATTCTTTGCTGGGACTTATAACCCCATTAAATCAATCAATCAATCAGTCAAATTAAACCACTTTTTTTTTAAACATTAATAATTTATTAAGTCAAGAACTTAAGACCATCTCTGTAAGAAAAGTTTTCTGAAAAACTCTACAAAATAACTATTTTAGAATATTTTGCCACACAACATTAAAAAAATATCACATATATTAAGAGACTATGTGAGCATGCTTTGTAACCAGATAACTGTGGGAAATGGTAACCATGGTGATGTGATCTTACCACAAAACATAATGCTGAGGACTTCCTCCATTATATGCTGGCAGCCATCTTATCTGTACTGAAAACCAACTTGGAATGGCTGTCAAATTGTAAGGTGCATGAGGAGTTGTCACTAAAAAACAAAAACAAAAAAAAATTCTTGTAAAATGACAACGATAATATTACGAGGGACTTACGAGCAACAATATAAAACAACTTTCAATTGAACAAGAAAATAACATAATTGTTATATAAGCCCAAATTTGATACTGCTTGGCCACTAACAACTCTCTTAGCCACTGCGGTAACTCAGTTGGTAGAGTGCTCGCTCCGTAAGTGGAAGGTGGTGGGTTCGAACCCAGGCCGGGTCTGACTAAAGACTTGAAAGTGGGTAGTGACTGTTCTTTCACCAAGCACTCGGCAATAAGAAATGAAAATCACGGCTCTTTCGGATAGGAACTTAAAATAAACAAAGTCCCATGCCATGGCAGGCATGGCAAGATAAAGAACCCTGCCGTATAATGCCATCATGGCAACGCTCAGGCAAAATTTCTGCACTTTCACTTATAGCTGGCTTTCTTGATATAAGTGAAATATTCTTGACTGGGACGTTAAACACCATTACCCAACTCAACTCTCACATCTCTCTTAGATGGTGGGGAAAACCAGAGTGGAGCCAGAATTTATATGAGAAGAGTAGAGTAAAGTGGAATGGAGTAAAAGGTGTGCTGGGTTTAAGTCAAGTTTATTTTATTATACCGAGTCAGTTCTGGCAATGGTGGAAAAAATTTTAGTACATGAGAAATAAATAACTGATCTTCCGCAATAAACTGACAAACCTTTTCACACTAGGGCCTTTCTAAGTGGGCATTAAAACTATGTGAGGTGCTGTGACCCGTAACCCTGCACTTAAAATAACTCAGTCCCCACCCCCCACCCCTCTTAGATACTGGGAGAAAAACCACCGACCTTCAGCAGGTGAATTGTCGTAATTCGTTCTGATTTATCTCACTTGTTACATACTTAAAAAGAAAATCAAATATGAACAAAACTATATCACATTTTTAGTGTCAATGCATTTTTATATATATATAACAAATACCAGTTAAATTTTGATGTGCCAGATGTGCACATTTCGGAAATTCATTCCTCATCAGTGACACTAAGACCAAAAAGTTTGATAGATAAAAAATATAAGCCAAACAGTTGAAAATAATGAATTTAAAGTTCCAAAATTATATAAATCCAAATCCAGCTAAGGAATGCTTTGCATGAGGGAACAAACCTTAGTTTTAAATAAATTTCAAATTTTTGAGGGCTGAAAATTTTGCTAAATGGTAAACTATCTGACAGCACAAAGTACTGCCTACTATCTCATATATGAACACATGCAAATTCAACAAACATAATAATCTGCCATTATGGCTTACCAAGATATGAATTATCTCCCTTAATAGATTATTTTGTTATTCTGTTACACAGAAAATTTCTAACATTCCCCATTTTCCTAATAATTACTGTTTCAAACTCTCATTTATTAACCCCTTCAAAAACTAAATAAACATATTTATTAACTTCTTACTTATTAATGAGAGCTGTTTGGCAATTATACCTTTGTATAATCTCCATTCTTTCAACTGATTATTCAGTTCAGGGGTTGCTCTACCATTCAAAAATTTAGCTAATTGCTAATTTTTTATAATTTCTAGCTCCAAAATATTGGTATTGGCTAATATCTGTGCTCCAAAATTTTTATCAGTTTAGGTAATGAGCTTTTTAGTTTCTGAGGTTAACTTGAATTATTATATATAAATTGCCTTCAAAAGTTACAGTTGACTAATTTTTTGCCTCAAATTTTCAAGAGTCAGAGATAACCCTGTCCTGTTACCAACATAATTTTCATATTCTGGTTGACAAACACTACATCAAACTCACAAAAACTAGAGTTGTCTCTAAAGATGACTATTACCCCCCCCCCCCCCCACACACACACACCATTTTATGATCAAAGAGCAATAACTCCTTAAAATCAATAGAATAACACCACAAGTAAATCCAATATTCATCTTCAAACAATAAAGCTACATACCAAATATATTTAAAATTGGTCAATTAATTTTTAAAGTTATTGTCCTAAAATCAATCTGTCTACAGATGGATGGACAGACAGACACACAATCTAATTCCTAAATACACCCCCCTAAGCTGTGTTTGCAGGGGTATAATAATCCCTTTAAAAACCCAATAAGCATTTTAAATCCTTACTTTGAATAATGAGAGCTGTGTTAGCGATTATACGTTTGACGTCATTCCGAGCCTCACACTCATATTCCCCATGATCACTCTTCTGTAGCTGTCTGATCGTAAGATTTCCATTCTGTAGGTCTATCCTTCCACCTGGTATGATGGTACCTCCCACCTACAAAACAAAACTAACAAGTTAATATGGCCACACCCTTCAAACATCTATGGCAGGGCATGGCATGGCTTAATATTAAAATGCAAATATTCTAAATTGGTCAATTTTCATGAGTTAATATTCAGGAAAGGCAACATGGACATCTATTCACATCATTTTATTGTGTAAATTAGACTTTATGTAGAGATACTATGAAAAATAGTTTATATACATGTGTAATTACCTGTACGCAGGTGATGAGTAGTAATAATGAAGTAAATGAAGCCATACATTTACTCTCTGTCATTCTGTACATGCAGACATACTTCTATTTATAAAAATGTGGCGGTTTGTCCTGAGAAACACCCGAGAGTCCCCGTTGTTTCAAGTCCAAAAATGGCGATTTTAAAATCATTTGTGGATTTTTTGTGCTTTTTCAAACTGTTTTATTTTGGATTAAATGACTTTTAGGATTTAAGGTAATTTAATTTGGATTTTATTCCATTTTAATTGATGTGTGTGCACATATCATTCTTTTTTAGCTGATAGAAAACGGACTCTTCTGACTGATCATAATTGTTCAAACTTATTGTTGATTTTTATGATTGTGTAGATCGCCATAGATTCTCATTGATTAAATGTGATTAAAACAAATTTTTTTCTTCTTTTATAGTTACTATGATTATATGACAGGGAATAGTCATAATATTCAATAATAAATAGCAGTTAAACATTATCTTAAGACCGTTTCGGGGATCGTAAGTATTTGCCCGTTAGTGTTGTAAAATTTTAGCGACAGTATTATTTTAGTGGTTGAATTCTTCCGCCAATTGCGCTAAAATAAAACTGCCGCTAAACTTTCACAGTTTACAGTATTTACACAATCTACTTACACAAATTTGATCTAAGATTGATCCATACAAAATTATATAACTAGAACTGTCATTGTGAGACTGCTAAAAATTTGCTTAGTGTCTCATCGTCAGACCCACAGCTGAGTGAATGAGACAACAAAACATGTAAATATCTCCACAAACAACTATTTGAGACCAAATTCCCCTTCTGTGACCACTTTAGCTATCTGTAGCTGGGGATGTATATTTTACATACCCGTCTCCAAGTAACAACCGGTTCTGGTGTCCCTGCAGCTGAGCATATCATTGTAACTCCTTCCCCTGGTTTCCGTATGTAGTGTTCTTCAGGTCGCAGTACAAACCTTGGTGGATCTGTAAGTACAATGAAGGTCATAAACACATCATGTGTATTAAAGATTTAAAAAAAAAAATGAACAAGAATTGCAAAAAAATGCAGCCACCAAACCATATGTCGAATCTGGGACAATTTGAAAATTAAAAGAGATGCTCTACTGATTGAGCTTCTTGGTATAATATGTTAAGTTCTAGCTGACTTATTCTTCACTTTTTTTCCTATCCAAAAAACTGTTACCTTATGGGATCAGACAAGGTCAAAAAAGTAACAGAATACTGACGCTTAAACAGGAGTCCTGAAGATCGATCCAGAATGCTCTACATGCTTGGCTACCTCTGTAAGTGTTAGGTGGGAAATTTTCTTCCTCTATGTAGATTAAATTTCAGTATTGTCTCTAAAAACAATCTCTCTCTCTCTCTCTCACTCTTTCTGTCTGTCTGTCTCCCCCTCTCTCTCTTTCTGTCTGTCTCCCCCTGACCTCTCTTTCTGTGTCTGTCTGTCTCTCTCTCTCTGTGTCGGTCTGTCTCTCTCTGTCTGTCTGTCTGTCTGTCTGTCTCTCTCTCTCTCTCTCTCTCTCTCTTTCTCTCTGTTTGTCTCCCCCTCCTCTCTCTCTCTCTCTCTCTCTCTCCATTTCATCTAATTAACAAAAAAAAAAATTCTGACTTAATAAGTTTTCAAAAAAGAAAAAAAAAAAAAAAAAAAAAAAAAAAAACTTATGTTCATATGGTTACCAGAAACAAAACTTCTATTTGCCTTGCCCTTATGTAACTTACCTCTCACAACAATCTGCACTATGGGAGAGGTATCACCCCGCCCAGCTGTACTCAGAGGAATGCAGCTGTACTGACCAGCGTCAATCTGTTCCACTCGTTTTACAAGAAGGGTTCCATTGCTAAGCTGAGTACGTCTATTTGAGGAAAATTCCACTAAATAATTATCTTTGCTCCAAATGATCTCAGTTACGGGAGGGTTAGCGTCTACAGGGCAGTCTAATTGTTCCTGAAAGCCAAGAGCCCAGATCAATCGCTTATGGATTAAATCTTTGATAACTTTTGGTGGATCTAGAAAACAGAATATTGATTATATTTTGTTAAAAGTTTTTTTCAAATTACTGTATCCTAAATGCCACACACCAGACTTAACTGAGCTAATGATCCAAAATCATCGACATTTTGGGGTTGTTGCTAAAAGATGCTCTAGACACAGCAGTACAGAGAGAAAAAAAAGAAAAACAGATAAAAATCAAAGCAATGAAAATCTATGTACCTTACCATATATACCGGTAGTTTTTATGGAACTACTTCACTAACGTGTATATAAAAAATGCTAATTCAAGATGCATTACACATATTAACTAAACACAGAATTCATGCTGGACTTTGCCAATTTTGGGATTTAGAATTTAATAATTAAATTTGACAATGTTTTAATGATTTCATTGGTTGAAAAGAAAAAATTACGTTCAGGTCATTTCTGAATGACTCAAACTCACATGCTGAAGTGTTTGTGACATAATCTAGAACAAACTACTACTTTTAATGTGCGTCATTTTACCTTGTTTTAAAGTTATTAAAAGCAAAAATAAATAAAGTTTTTTTCCCTTCTAAATTGATTAAGTTGTTTCGTGCAATTACACAATGTGCACAGCATCCATTCAGGTTAAATTTCTCAATGACCCGAATTAAATTCAGATTTGATGCTTAATTAATAAGTTAATTGGACATTACCAGAAATGGGAGGAAGAGATAGTACTGTGTTCGTGAAATTGTGAAGAAATTTGGTAATTTTGAAATTCACAACTGTTTAACTTATTGACAATTACAGTGAACTCTCTTTACAACAGCACTCTTTATAATGGCATATTCAGTTAACGGCAAAAATTGTTGGGAATGACTTTGTATTAGACTTTCTTTGCTTTGATTTTCTTTAAACAATAAATTCCTAAATTAACAATTAAATATACCAAAAAATAACAAATCTGTTTTTTGGCCTGATCGATTGGAATATTTTCAGAACATCTACAGAATACATTAATCCCGTTTTACATTGTGAATGGGCTCTATATCTTAAACTCTGAGCAATGCCAGAAAAAATTCTTAAAATGACACAATTTTCTTAACCATGCTGTTATCAAAGAGATGTGTAGGAGTCGAAATATATAACCATGTGATATAATATTGCATCAACTTACATGTGACATTGAGGTAGGCAGCAGCTTCGGGATCTTGACCGACCCCATTACTTGGACGACATATATACCATCCCATATCACGCTTCTGAACGTTATTAATAGACAAGCTTCCTTGTTGGTTGACAGAAAAACGAGATCTAAATGAAGGAATAGTCATGTCAATTTGGCGATTTTCAAAATACCAACGATATGTGATGTTGTTAGGATTGGCGTCGGCCTCACAGTGGAATGTGACCAACTGACCCTCTACAGCTGTCATATTGACCGGTGGGTTTAAAACATAAGCTCCACCTGCAAATATACAAAAGAAATATGTTAAAGTAAGGCATACAGTTGCAGTTGAAAACAAGATGTATGTTACATATTTTAAATGTCAAAAGTTCTATTTTGTATATTCAAAATTTGTACCAAGTTGATCAACAAATATGTTATGGTCATTTTTCTGTTTTTCTATTTATAGTAACAGCGGCCATCTTAGATTTAGGATCAACCTAAAAATCACCAATTTTAATCCATTCCAACTTAAGGAACCTTCCACTCTATATCTGGTTTCAATTGGTTAAGTGGCTTCAGAGAAGAAGATTGAAGTTTATGTCTGCAAGCATGCATGCACACACAGAGGCAAGAATGCAAAATCTTTGCTATGCCCTAAGCTCAGCTGGTTGTAGCTAGTGGAGCTAAAAGGACTGTAAATAGCAAAGACTAATAGAACATGATAAACTCTATTATTATACTTCCACTTGTAAATCATTGAAAAATACGTATAATGATTGGTTTTGGGAAAACATGTGATCAGATGACAAGAAATTGAGTATCCCTCAGTGCGATAATATCACCCTCACGCGATCGAGTTTCCCTGATAATATTTCCCCCATTCGGGACCCCAAGCACTTGAACTTGACACACTGAGTTGTCGTTCCTGTGTTCTGAATGACCTTGGCCTTCACCTGTCCAGGCAACATGGACGAAAACGAAAGTGGGGGTAGGTTTTTTAAGCAACTTTCACAGTTGGAATTAAAAATGTTGGAAATTTTATTAGTGTTCTTGCATTGTTTCATTTCGCATTTCGTTCGGTACAATAAACAATTTATTGCTCTCTGGGAAATATGACTTGTGAAGGTGGACAAATCTTCGTATCTCCCGAAACGAAAGGGCAATAAATTTATAATATAACAGGTAAAATTCTCATTGCAAAGATTTTTGCGGGTAACAACAGTATCGGAAAACTGGATTTAAAACTGTGTTAAAATAGTGCTTCCTTCATCTATATGAAATCACAAAGTGGGCTGCAACGTTGTTTTCTACACCTTTGAGTTCATGCTTATCCCATTCAGGGTCATATAAATTGGAGCACCACCACCATTAATTTGTTCAATCAGATTTTGGCACCATAGAGGTGTTTAGCAAGACTTTGAAAGAAAAGCGTATAAATTTTTTTTCGGACTTCCATATTCTGTAAATGAGGTGGTAAACTTATCAAGGGGAAATATAACAAAGTGTTACTCTCTACAGTTAATAACAAGCAAACAGGACACCGCCGACGCAGAAAGTAATCACTATATGTCGCCTTTACAGGTGACACAATAAAGCACTAATATGTTAAAGTCTGAAACAACATCTCTTTCAGGAACATCTGATTAACATCATAAATATCAAGAATATTACTATATAATGACTAATATCATCTCAGGTACAATGGACATTTAATTAATTACTTCAATTCATCAACTTTAAATGGGCTTCGTCAATATATAATGTAATGATATTCAATAAAATCCCATGCAGAACAATTACCTCAAATGTATATGGAATAAAGTTACATTTTTTTTATAAAAGGGTTTTGGTTGCCAAGTGGTGTAAATCATGTGCTACATTTCCCTAAGGCTTACATAGCAGTACAAAAGTGGTTTAAAGTATGTGCTCACAGTGTCTCTAACTGCATAGGGTTGAGTTCCACTCAGGCAGATTCCACAGTAAAAAGTTTATATTTGATCACTTGCCAAAGGTTGGTGAATTTAACCAGGCTCTCTGCTTTCTTCCCCACCCATGAACTGACCACTTCAATAAAAGTGAAAGTATCCAGACAGGGGTATTCCAACCCATACTCAACACCAAGGTTCAAATATAACATTTGCTGATCCCTAGGTGAATAAGTGTGTCAGTCTTTTTGTTGTTATCTGGGGGTTTTCTCTAAGGCACTGAACAGACCACTGCCTCAATATAAGTGAAACATTCATGACAACATCCTTCCTTATCTCAGTTCAATTTACCTCAGTAGTAGCTGTACACATGTTTATATAATGTAAACATCTCTTGAGTTTACCTTGCATTGTCGGCAAATATGTTTTGTAATCATGAATCTTCAGACCAAGATAGCATAATTTTCAGAATTTTTTATGCAATTAAGTGGAATTTAGAATTTTGTTTATGCAAATAAACAAAAATTTTAACATTATTTAAATAGGAAATGGTTTGGTGCAGAGAAAAATTATGCATTTAATCAAAATACGCAATTAACCGGTATGCAAATAAGTGGAATCTACTGTACTTCCAAAAACTAATAATAACTATTTACAGAGAAAACATGGAATTTTGTAATTTTACATGGCACTGGGTAATGCATCATCACCTGGCCCATGGTGTAAGAATCCTGACTCGGGGACAACCATTGATACATGTACATCCAAAGGAAAGCATTTATAATTCTGTGTCTAATTTGCACAACAAAACATCAAACTACTAGAAAATTTTTAAATTCTAGAAAAAAAAAACCACTGCCTTCTAAAAGTAATTTCCTAGATCATGCAAAGGATGTAAACAAATATAGCTCTTGTCATGCAATAATTTCATATCAAATTGGCCAATGCTGAGTTTAAATAGCCTAACAGTACTGTGAGCATCAGACTTACAACAGCCCAGGGGTCTAAGGTTCTGGATTATGAATTTCAGTGTTTTTATTGCCAGCTACCACTTGGGAACAAACTTAGTGTGAGAAAATTTTGTCAGGTTGTTTGCCAAGGATCTCCTTCCTTCTACTAATGTATATAAATAAATTTTTATTTACATTTTATTTTCGCCTACCAGGTACTGTAAAAAACGGATGCCCCATGTCATGGCAGGCATGGCACGTTAAAGAACTCTACCCCCCCCCCCCCCCCCTGCATATTGCCCTTAAAGCACTGCAAAGGTCAAAATTTCTGCCACTTCACCTATAGCTGGTGACATCTCGATAAAAGTGAAAAACTACTGACTGGGACATAAAACCCCATTAAATCAATCAATCACCTACCAGGTGCATTTGTGATTGTAACAATGTAAATAAAACTTTTATTTAAATATATTTTCCTTGCATGTGCAATGGAAGTCAAACAACCACCCAAAAAATTAAAGTATGCAAATATCTCAATACATTACTTAGGGAAAATAAAATGACAGAAATTTCTCGATTCCATGTACAATATTCGTTTCATGACAGAGGATAAGAGAGTTGAATAATTTTGACCGGGCATAAAACGTCGTTCCAGCCCCCTCCCCATATGACACCTAATAACATACTTGACTGGGCATAAAATGACATTCCAGCCCCCTCCCCATATGATACCTGATAACATCCTTGACTGGGCATAAAACGTTTTTCAAGCCCCCTCCCCATATGATACCTGATAACATCCTTGACTGGGCATAAAATGTCATTCCAGCTCCCTCCCCAAATTCTACCTGATAACATCCTTGACTGGGCATAAAACGTCATTCCAGCTCCCTCCCAGACCTGCCAACCCCATTAGAAGTCTATCAGTAAAGTCAGTAAATTTTTCAGTAAGAATGGGCCATTTTTGGATGTTTTTTCCGTAAGATTTTTTTTTACTCAATAACTGCTGCTAACTGTTACATTTCTGGGGGTATTGGCGCTTTGATGAAGACGATTGTTCATCTTGATCAGCTGTTGAATCCCCCTTATGTTTGCGGTTCATTATAATCAAGTTGAACTGTCACAACATGTGATTCTATTACCTCCCAATAGACGCTTAAATTTCGACTGCACTTGAAATCATTACTTACAAACGCAGTTAAGATGTTACCTACACTTAGATGCTTGCTTAGTTTCAATGTTTAAATAGATCAATTTCAAACGTTTTGATGACAAGTGTAAAAACTTAGTAGAAAATGAATAGGACATGAACCAAAATCCGGATTTTACTTCAAATCATAAGATTTTAAACCTATCCGTAAAATCGTAAAATGGGTAAAAAATCAGTAAGAATTACGGAAAAATCGTAAGGGTTGGCAGGTCTGCCCTCCCCAAATGCTACCTGATAACATACTTGACTTGGCACAAAACGTCATTCCAGCCCCCTCCCAATATGATACCTGATAACACCCTTGACTGGGCATAAAACGTCATTCCAGCCCCCTCCACATATGATACCTTATAACATCCTTGACTGGGCATAAAACGTTTTTCAAGCCCCCTCCCCATATGATACCTGATAACATCCTTGACTGGGCATAAAGTGTCATTCCAGCTCCCTCCCCAAATGCTACCTGATAACATCCTTGACTGGGCATAAAACGTCATTCCAGCTCCCTCCCCATATGATACCTGATAACACCCTTGACTTGGCACAAAACGTCATTCCAGTCCCCTCCCAATATGATACCTGATAACACCCTTGACTGGGCATAAAACGTCATTCCAGCCCCCTCCACATATGATACCTTATAACATCCTTGACTGGGCATAAAACGTTTTTCAAGCCCCCTCCCCATATGATACCTGATAACATCCTTGACTGGGCATAAAGTGTCATTCCAGCTCCCTCCCCAAATGCTACCTGATAACATCCTTGACTGGGCATAAAACGTCATTCCAGCTCCCTCCCCATATGATACCTGATAACACCCTTGACTTGGCACAAAACGTCATTCCAGTCCCCTCCCAATATGATACCTGATAACATTCTATGTGGAATATCAATCTCCGATATTTATGGTATTAAACTTATTTCTGAGGGGTTTAAGAGGCTAAGTTGTCTAAAGACTGTTATGGATTAAACAGCCTTATACCACCTTGGTGCAAATCCAAATTGGCAAATCCATATGTGGAAAAGTGTGCAAGTTCATTTGTGAATGGTCTGACTGACGAAGTTATCTACAGGGCACTGAATTGAACACTTAAAAACATTATACTTCCCAAAAGTGATCACAATTTTATACGAAAGAAAGAAAGAAAGAGAGAAAGATAGTTTTAATTCAGTCAAAAAAATTGTCCTATTTCCTAAAAATGTAAGCAAAAAAAATCTTGTGAATATTCCTTGAAATATCTAGATTAGCTTTAACAATTTACTCATGCACAAAGAAAATTCTATTACCTACCAGCATGCAAATTTATAATATTCAAGAACTGAAACGATTGTGAAACTCATGAATTACAGTAAACAAACTATCGAACGAAGACGATCTGACCAACTTATGTACTTATAATACTAGACAAATAAGCAAAAATAACAAAAACCAAAACATGCTTACTGGTACCTTCGACAATCAGATCAATACGCTGCATAACTTGTCCGACGGAATTTATAAAGGTACAACTATAAATTCCGCCATCTGAACGCTGAACCATATTGATCGTAACTTCTGTCCTATCCTCTGACATCGATACACGTGGTCCTGGACTAAGTGGGGCGCCATCTTTGTTCCAAATGATGTTAGGTTCCGGTGATCCATTTGCTTTGCAGAATAGTTTGACGGTAGCACCTTGCAGGGCAGGGTAACGTACTTGGTGAACTTGAATAAATGCTAGGAGGAGCTAAAAATAGAAACAATAAAATTTAACTGATTGATACAGATTTCATTTGACTCTTGATATTCAGGGTAAATTAGCATTCATCAAAATCTTAAAGAGTTTATCTATATAAACACAATCGATTCATCCTGTTTAATGTTCAGAGCTAAATTCAATTCCTAAGAGTAAAAAAAAATAGTCTCAAGTATAAATTGTGTTAATTCAGTTACGTCAAACAGATTCATCTGGCCATTGCTAATATTCCAATTTTTTGAAAGCCCGTCGGGTCTGACCAAGACTTGAAAATTAGTAGTGACTTTTCATTAATTTCACCATGCACTCACATTTAGAAAATGAAAGTCACACTGGGTCCTTCAGATGAGACCACAAATACCGATGCCCCATGACATGGCAGGCATGGCGTCTAAAAGAACCTTCCCTGCACATTCCCCTGCCACTTCATCTATATGTTCTTGACTGAGACGTGAAACCACATAAAATCAAACAATCAATGTGTTTGGAGGGTACTCAGATTACAAGTTACCTCCCCTTTTGGCTTATCAGTCTATTCCGAAGTCTGAAAGGCCGAGACCTGTAACTTTACAGCCAGATTTTTAATGTTTCAGTCAGACCTGGGTCACTTTTCAACAGCATTCACTTAATTTATTGAGTGTATACTCAACTCAAATATTCCCATTTTTCTCATCAATATTTTCAAAATTATGAACTTTCATGAGACGATGTTTTGTTTTGTTGAATCAATCTACACTAAACAATTGAAATATTACATTAGATATTTAATTTAAATTGTTTTAAAAATTGACATTGAAATATTTTCCTCATTTGAGTTGAATGTACGTTCAATTGAGTGAATGATTGTGAAAGTCAGGGAGTGGAAAGTGGAGTAATGGTTTTTTATGCCCCAGTCAAGAATCTTTCACTTATTTCGAGGCAGTCAGTTCTGAAATGGTGGAGGAAACCGGAGTGCCCAGAGAAAAGCACCGACCTTCGGCAAGCGAACTGACAAACTTTCTCACTCTAGGATCTGTCCCGAGTGGGATTCGAACCAGGCGGTGAGAGGCACTGTGATCTGTAAGCGTGCGCTTTAGACCACTGTGCCACTGAGCCCCTGTGCAACTCAGGGGACTGTATCTAAAATATGTCAGACTTGTTATAGAAAATTTAATATATCTAGAACTAGTTACATTTTTTTGCATAATAAAAAAATTGTAGAAACTTATGAACAATCTTTAGGATGAGGAAAAATTAAAACTGACAGTCTTGAAAAAAAAAAAAACTGTCTGTCTTGAAAAAAATAGATTTCACAGACACTGACAGCCTCCATGTTTCAGAAAATGACAAATATTGTTTATTGTAAATCCAAAATTAACTCCCAGTAACAAAAAATTATAATACTGATAATGACTAATTTGTCATAAATCTGTAGTTACATGGTCATTGGCGGTCAGTTTTTAATGGCTTTAATTATCTAAAGTGATATAAAAGTCTTATAATTTAACTGACCAGAGACTTATTTATCACCTGACCACATGGTGAGTTGACATTTTCATGTTCTTAAAGCCTAGTTAGTAGTAGTAGTATTATATACGGTATATACCTATATATATATATATATATATATATATATATATATATATATATATATATATATATATATATATATATATATATATATATATAATACACAGTATACAACTGGTTTTATTCCATTAATGTCAAAATTCTGTCTCTCTTTCATACATGTAGAAACACACATACATGTATACAAAACATAAATGGATTGTTGTCATTTACAATTCCTTAGGCTCAAATGCAATGTAGATAACACCATCCTTTCTGAGAGAGAGAGAGAGAGAGAGAGAGAGAGAGAGAGAGAGAGAGAGAGAGAGAGAGATTTTCAATCTTAAACAGCCACTGCAACCATATTTCCTATTTTGATTTATTTCTGCACTTCTTTGAATTATATACATTATATATCAGTGGTTTTGTTTGCCTAAAATTACTACCAAATAAAGGTAGTTTCCCCTTGAGAAATTAAGACTAAAATTTCCCAATTTGACAACTAAAATCCTCCAAAAGGCAACAGTGACACACAATCAAATAGTTTTAAGTTAAATTCAGTTGTCCAAAACTGTTCTGACAGACAAAATGTTAGATATTGTCACAATATAAGCTCTTTGCAATGAATTTCAAAATTCTGAGTGTAATATGTGACATAAAAAGGGTCCAAATTTTCCCAATCTGAAAGATAGAAGATAGTTTTTAAAAACCATAGCAAAATCACTGTATATATACGAGAGAGAGAGAGAGAGAGAGAGAGAGAGAGAGAGAGAGAGAGAGAGAATATATACATGCATTTAACACAACCTTGCAATTTGGCAAAATCTGATTTCCTATTCAATGTAAATGAGAGAGAGAGAGAGAGAGAGAGAGAAAGAGAGAAAGAGAGAGAGAGAGAGATAGATAGAGAGATCTTCATACATAATTTATGCAGACATTCAGGTGTAATAAATTACATATAATTACAAACTGACGATTTCCTTATCCCCAGGGTAGAATGTATCATATCATGTCTTATCACTAGATAACCTGTTGTAATGTCCAGCAAAACTGCCCACAGGGTCTGTCCAATGTCCAGTTTATATGGATTAACATGTATCAATCAAAGGGATTTTGATTTTTTGATGTTTTATTTCAAAGATTACATGAACCTGTTATATGATACTTAGAATTGATTAATACATCACATTTTACTGACATGGAGTCATCCAGTAATTTAATTTAATTTCGGACATTAAAGTCCCCTTGTTTTGTGACATTTAAAATGCTTCAGAAAACTAGCTTTTAAATGGTAAAGAAAACCAGAATACTTCAAAGACAATCTTCACCAAGACAATCAACAAGCACCTGCTTTTTTCACTGCTTTATTATTATTTATTATTATTATTTTTATTATTTTATTATTATTATTATTAATTTATTATTATTATTAGTTTATTATTATTATTAATTTATTATTATTATTAATTTATTATTATTATTAATTTATTATTATTATTATCATTTTATTATTATTATTATTATTAATTTATTATTATTATTATTTATTATTATTATTATTATTTATTTTTCTTATTTATCAAAGATCAAAGTTGAAATTCCTGTGATGTGTGAATGTGTTTCTGATCTGCTTTATTCAAGTGCACATGGCCAAAATGATCTTGTCACATTGTGTGCACCAATATTTTTATGTATGTATGACATGTGCCAATATTATTTTTCAATGACCAATGACCTTCGAAATTCTAAAGAGAATCTATTAAAATTTCATGACAGGTAAACATTAACAAATTTAGATATTTTTTTGTAATGCATTTATTGTTATAAATCGTCAAATTGATTAAACATTCGTAATCCTACATGTGACAACATAATTTCCTTTTAAAGACATTTTAAAAAATCTTTAAACAGGAAATTTGGTACCTATTGAAAACATAACACGTTTTAATAACATGTAATATATTTCATAATGGAACAATCTTTTGTAATTCTTTAAGCAAAAATTTGAAAATTAAGCCTGGTCACATGACAGATAGTGATTATAGGCACATATTGCACTCAAAGGTTACTCAGTTTTAACATGCATTCCAGTAGGTGTTTTTTTTTTTTTTAACCCCTCAAAAAATACCTAAATGTCAACATAATATAAATACAGGTGTATGAATATTACTGTTAATTAATACAAAATACCTGTACTTCATTAAGGTCAAAGGTAGGCAATTAACAGGTTAACTAGGGCAGCTCTTTGAAGTAATAATCTGATATTTTAAGAAAACCAAAACAAAAATTAGGTAAACAATCTTCAATTATGATGGTTGACTTAAGGAATTGTACTGATATTATTTTTAAAAATTAAGGCATGTTACGGCTTGAAGGGATCAGACATTTTATGATCTTTGACAGGTGAACATCAACTACTTGTCAACAGCTCAATTTAATTAAAGAAAAAATGGACATTATTATTTTGAAGTCAAGAGATTTTTAGAATTGAGATGTCAAAATTAAATGATCAAATTACATTGGTTTTAACACCTGTATTATTCATTTTAAAAATGCCACTTTCACTCTGGTTGACCTAAATATTTTAAATATTAGAGGGGATCTTATCTATGACAGCCATAAAAAGTGTAAATCCCCATCCCTCTCATCCATCCTCTTAAAATAAATAAATAAGTGAATAAAATGAATAATAATAATAATAATAATAATAATAGTAATAAATAAGTGAATAAAATGAAACATAATAATAAAAAAATATTATTACGATTATTACAATTATTATAATAAATAAATAAATAATTTCCCTTCTAAAATTTTTCACATGAGTACAAAACAACTATTTTTTATCGTTAAAACACTCCCAAACAATAAACTCAGAACATTTCTTGAGGCATATAATTTTTAAAATAAAATATATAAATATTTTCTTTTTTTCTCAAAAATATTTCAACAGTTTATAAACTCCATTTCACAAATCCAGAGTATTAAATTATTTATTTACATCTGTAAATCAGATAGAAATTGGAAAGGGGAGGGAGAGGGGGGGGGGCTGTGTGTTTAAAGAAACAGAACAGTTTCGTCAATGTATACAATATTGTAAGTTTGCCCCAAAGATAGTATCAAAATTGTTAGTATTGAAATTGTAACTTAATATTTTTAACAAAATAAAAATTATATACCTTGTTGAGTATTTTGTGCATGTAATGCACCAAAACACCATACTAGTGTACACAAAGACACCACCGGTGACCTTACAAACCACATCAGGAGGATCTGTTTTAAAGATACATGTCCTCTCTCTTCTTATCTCTGCTTAAAGATCCAAACTTGGATAATTATTTCCTGTTTATGAAATTAACACCTTTGTATATTTCCTCTTTGATTGACAGGTGAATTTGATTGACATCTTAATAATAATCCCTTCTAGTTGTAAATTTCACATTTTAAAGTGAAAACATGGCATTACATACAGAAGTTACTGCAATATACAACCAGACAACTGCAGGGGGTCACTCAAGCAACAAAATTCTAGGGAGAGTCCATTATTCAAAAATTTTAGAGAAGGTCAAGTAGTGAAATAGATTTAAAAATAAAATATTTCATAATCAAAGTTATCAAGAATTTAAATTTATATTTCAAAATTTAAGAAATATTGTAATTTTAATAAATTATTTTTATTTGCCTTTAGATTAGGGATAATATTTACCTGGGATATACACCTGATTTCCTTTGTAATGGTATGATCCAATACCTGAAGGAGTTCATTGATAGATAGCACTATCCCCCAGTGACACAGTTCACACACACATACATATATTGTGTACACAATAGATTCATTAGAAATTTACTAATTGTGCATAAGGGATTGTGGGTAAACCAACAGACAAACACAAAAAAAGGAAATTTAATTTATCAACTGATGCTTATATTTGTTGATTGAAAGATTAAAAAAGTTTCACTGATTAATATAAGCACCAGGTACATGAATAAATAAAACCCCTCTATTAGAATAACGGCCTATTGATAGGATTCAATCATTTTCATTATTTTCGGCAATCAGGGAAATAACAGATAGAAGGCTATTTCTAATAAATACTTAATGTTTCTGTAATGAAATTCTTAGTTTTTAATTCCCATTGCGACTTGATCAATTCTGGTTATTTATTACGGGAAAATTATTACATCTTCTGAAAGTCTAACTCGTGCATACAAATAAGACTGAATTATCAATCTTTTTGCACAGTTTTAAGACAAAAAAAGGTTGCCATTTAGTGCATTTTCAAGATTTATTTTGGATCAATGAAGGATCAAAAGCCCACAAACAGTTATAACTCAATTTATTTCCAGCATTTAATCACCCCAGTTTTGGTGATAAATTGAGGAAAATGCAAAGCGTTTAAGAAGAAACAGAAATATAGTGTGGGACTTCAAAATCTCGAGGAGATAATCAAGGGGACAGAAATATCAAGGAGTGTATAATAAAGTTTAACTGTATATATATTCCACAAGGCTGGTTTAACTTTTGGATAATGTACCCTATTATATTGTTTGTTAGCCAGGGATGGGGTGTGTGCAAGTGTGTGTGTGTGTGAGGGGTGTGCTAAGTGGCCTGGTGGTTTAAAATGTTGGGAGTGCGGCAGGGTGTTTGTTGCTAAGTGGGCATGTTATTCAAAATGTTACGGGGGGGGGGGGGGGGGGGGGGGGGTGTAATGCTAAGTGGCCAGGTGGTTTATATAGTTATCTTATGGGTCACAAGATCACATAAGTTCCTCTCACTGCCTAGATTCTAATCCCACTCAGGAAGATCTCTGAGTGTGAGAGAGTTCATGTTTTCTTGCCAAAAATCACTAGTAATTATCTGGACATTCCTATTTTAACCACCATCCTTAAATTGACCAGGACTTTAAGTACAGTTCTCTAAATATCATGCTCATTGACCACAGTACCTCTTATATAGCCTAGGTGTAAATTCCACTTAGGCATATCTCAGTGAGAGAAAGATACGTTAAGTCTGCTGGCAGAACGATGGTGGTTTTCTCCAGGCACTCCAGTTTCCTTCATCATCCAATCTAAGAACTGACCAGCTTGATATAAGTGAAAGAATCTTGACTGAATAACTACTTTAAATATTCAAGCAGACAGGCAGCATGAAAACATAATATGCTCCCTTTTTTCCCCAAAAGCTGGTGTATAAAGTCTTTAGTGTTAAAGGGGCATAACTCCAATAAATATGGTTTTACAATATGCAAACCTTCAGGCCATAACAAACACACAAACCAAATATCATTATACTCTGTTTGAAACTGTATATACTAAATATATAGCTGAGGTCATAAACTAAATGTTAACAGGCAGACAGACAGATGGACAGACAGCAACATAATACACTCCACTTTTTTCCAATAGCGACGTATAAAAAAAAGAATCTCCACATAGGTGTAATTTAACTACACTCTATATTTGATAAACATAAGGTAAATTTTAAAATTTCATTTAGTACACATTCATTTTCTAGTCATTTATGTTTTTTAAAATTTATTTTTCCTGGAAATGTTTTCAATCACTTTAGTAATTTTATGTCCTTTCTATTGGCATCAATTTGAAAATCAAAGTGAAAAAAAAAAAAAAAAAAGAAAAAACCCATTAAATTTTAAATTTTACCAACAGAAGAACTATCATCATGGTATAACCATAAATTTGACATGAGTCTGTATCCATTATGCAATAATCAATTTTCAGTTTAAGTACTGACAAGAAATTGAAATTTTCTCAGACTCTTAACTAATATTTATGAATTATAACTAATATACAGATCTCAAATGCCAGTAATAAAAAGGAAAATATTGTTACAAATTAAACTGTCAACTTTGGTATAAACAAAATGTAGTGATGATATCTTATATCAGATCTGGTATGTTAGAGATTACAAGAGTTATTCCTCTTTGCTAATTCCAGCCTCCCCTGTGAAGATTTGATTTGATTAAATGGGGTTTTACATCCCAGTCAAGAATATTTCGTGTATAATAATAAGACGTCACCAGTTAAAGGTGAAGTGGCAGAAATTTAGACCTTTGCAGTGTACTTAGGGCAATATACAGGGAGGGTTCTTTAGTGTGTAATGCCTACCATTACACAGGGCATTGGTTTTTAAGGATCTCATCCAAAGGACCTCATGACTTTCATTTCTAAAAGCCAATGCTTGGCGAAAGAATAGTCACTACCGATTTCAAGTCTAGGTCAGTCCCATCCAGGGTTCAAACCCCTGACATCCCACATATGATCATTAGTGTTAAAAAGGACACCTGTGATATGGTAAACTAAAAAAGTTTATAACAAGAATGGAGTTGAATAATGGTGATTTACCACACATTAAAGATTCCTTTATTTATGTCAAGGTGGTCACTTTTGGGACATTGGAAGAAACCAGAGTTAGCTAGCCTTCACCAATAAGAAACTACTAATAATGTTACAAAGAACACATGTTGTACTAGGGTTTCACAAAACCTTAGGCATAGAGTGGACAAATGTCAAGAGTCCTTTATTTATATCTAGGTGGTCAGGTGGTCAGGTGGTCATTTTTGGAATGGTTGGGGAATCCAGAACCATCCTTCTCCAAGAAGAAACTATCAATGGTGTTAAAATGAGTACCTAGGTACTGTACTAGATTTTAACAAAAACTTTACAACAAGAGTGGGGTAGAATAATGGTGTTTTATACCTCTACTGTCATATTCCTTTACATATATTGAGGTGGTCATTTCTGGAATCGTAGAGGAAACCAGAGTATCTGTAGAAAAACCACCAACTTTAGTCAAGTAAACAAACAAACTTTCTCACACAAGGATATGTCATGAGTGAGACTAAAACCTTATCAGTAAGATATCAACACTTTCAACCAATCTGCAACCTGTATTAAAATAATCAAAGCACAGACTGTGCTGAATGTAGGAAAGTAGTCATGAAAGCCTGGTAACCGGGTTGATATCAATACTGAATAGAGAAGAGTGGAGTGGAAGAATGGTGCTTTACATTCCTGTCAATCTGCAACCTGTATTAAAATCAAAATTAAGTCAAAATGCATATAAATACGCCATTCCTTCTTTTAAGTGATTTGGCTTTTGTCTAGGTGAGCTAGAATAATAAAACTTTAGATTTAAATACAAGTATATATGTTAAATGAAATTTGACAGACCAATACATTGTAGTAACAGTTTGTTTGCACTTAAATATTCCAACAATTTGATTGGATAATTTTAAATCTTTGGTCGGGTTCAGAAGTAAAACCGTTATGAATTTCCTTCAATCCTAATAAATTTCATTAAATTCTGGTTTCTGTTTAGAATTTACAGATGCAGTTAGGTGCCAATTAATGAACTGAAGTACTTTTTTTACAATCCAAGTTTAAACCTCACTTGGTTAAATCCTAGTTGGAAATTTGTCAGTTTCTTTGCCAAAAATAATATGATTTCTTCTGGTACTCACGTTTTCTCCACCATTTCAGAACTGAATGTCACAATATACGTGTCAAATGTTAAAATGTAAATTGCCAATCCACCCTCCCATACTTTGTGACAGATAACTAGATGCTGTGTGTGGGATTGTGCAAATGTTTCTGATCTGAATTCTTCTACAAACCATTAGGTCACTGCAGTTGTGAAGGTGAATTTCAAAACATTTTAAAAATCCAATAAACTTGTATGGAGTTTGTTGTGTTTTGACTTACAAGAGTTGTGACAGAAAATTGCTTGTGCAAGTTGACATTTACCATAGAATATTTCTGTACACAGAGTGAAATGTTGACAAAGTATGAAGGAATTTTACATGTTGGAAAACCATGCAATTGGCAGATCCTTTTTGTGCTTACGACATAATATGTCAACAAAGACATTAGTTCCAGGGAAAAATTGAATTGTTTTACTTGTAAATAATCCATAGTAACAACATTTTTCTTTCTGCAGAAATATATAACAATAATAACTAATTCACATATCAATTTCAGTAACATCTAAGCTCAAGTAAATGAAAAAATATAAAATATTATTATAGGGCCAAAAAAAAGTTTGTTTTCCCTTGCACAACCAACCGTAAAAAATCCCGCCGACTGAAAAATTTTTATTGAAAAATGCTGTGTGATTTTTATTTTTATTTTTTTTGTGATTCTGTGCTGATAGATTGCAGTTCGTTTCTCTTTCCTTTTCATGATTTAGTCGCCAACCTTCTTAGTTGTCAAGACCCTTATACAGTTATAATTCAATGCGATACAAACGCAGTAGTGATGGAGATGTACTAGTAAACACACAAGGTAACATGTGAAGAATGTTTCCTAACCAGAAAAGAAAACTATGAGGAAAAAAAAAAGCCTACCTACCTACCCAATATCAGAGGTAAGGGTAGGGCAAGGGAAATCAAAGATATATTTAATTGTGACATAGTTTATTGGATTTTATTTATGAAACCTGAGCATAATTCACTGTCACAAACACAGTAGCTGTGATGGTGGTGTGTACTGATGTCGACATTTAGTGCCATGTATACTGGACTAACATATCCTTAATGGACCTTCGAACCCCGGTCAGGTCTGACCCAAGACTTGAAAGTGGGTAGTGACTGTTCTTTAGCCAAGCACTCAGCATTACGAAATGAAAGCCACGGTTCTTTCGGATGGGAACTTAAAATAAACGAGGTACATTAGGTAAATTATACGGCAGGCGTGACCCTGCTGTATAATGCCATCAGCACAACACACAGGCAAAATTTCTGCACTTTCGTCTATAGCTGGGGACGTCTCGATATAAGTGAAATATTCTTGACTGGGACGTTAAACACCATTACTCAACTCAAATCAACTCCTTAATGGGCCAACATGTTGGAGATTAACACCACAATCCACTAGGTCTCCATTATACAAATAAGTGTACTTGTAACAATAACATATTTTTGAAACTAAAAGATTCCAGGTCCATATAATCTACATATGATGACAGACAAACCAGAAATTTATAAGTTCATGAAACATGAGGATAAACTTTTTTCATTGGCTGTTTACAATGCTCCAATCAAAGTTAACAACAGAACCAGCCAATCAGAAACCAAATAACCAGAATTATTGGCTGTTGATAAGCCTTGAACATATAGCAGTGAGATGCTAAAGATTTGAAGGAATTAAAAACTCAGTATCCGAGCAAGTCTCTGATCCATGTTTCTTTACAAAACCATTCATTTTTTTATCATTTCAATTTTACAGTTAACCATGGTATATTTTAAAAGACAAAATATTTCATGCCAATTCAAGAATAATTTAAATTCTAATGTTTTCCCTAAATCTCATGCCATACAGTTGCAAAATGATATTATGAAACTTAATGAAAATCATTCAAATTTTGACTTAATTACACTGAATGTCAAGCTGATTTCATGCTCCAATCAGATTTACAACAAATCAAGCCAATCAGATATCAGATGACAACCAGAGGTCAGATATTAACAAATCAGAATTCATTATAAAATCATCCAATCAAATTGTATTATATTCAAGATCGAAGACAATTGGTCAAAATTTTTTTTAGAATGACCAAACTCCACAAGATGTCTCCAAAATAGATTAAATAATGTAAAAGGGAAGAAATTTATATTTCCATATTTTAAATTCAAATTTTTTATCAGATTCATGCATTAAAATGCTTTCTTTGTAAAACAGGAAGGAGTAGACATTAACTGAAACAAAAAATAAAAGTACTGTATTTACACAAAAAACATTCAATTGTTTACAATATCCAGTGAATCCATTTAAAAAAAAAATTGAAAGTATATAAAAATGGAATGAAATTTTACCTGAACAGTTTGCTGAATTTAATTAAGACAGAAAAAACAAAAAATTAATATATTGATTTTTTAACTTTAAAATTTTAATCAATACACACATATCACTAAAAAACTTTAAATAAACATTTAAAAAAAATCAAAAGAATATTTAGTCATACCATATGTTTTTTAAAATTTTTTTTTTAAACAAATGGATATCTTCAAAAAACAAACATATTTGACGTAATTCAGATAGTTGTGTTTAATGATTAAACTACAGCTCGGCTGGTAATCAATATTCATCAATTGTGTCTCCTTTCATCACATCTCTCTTAATATGCATTTAACGTAATTGTAATCTCCCAATATTCCTAATTAATGTTGCTATCTCTAAAATTAGCATAATACGTGCTCATAAACTATCAGAAAACGAGAGTTAGCTAATTCAAACAAAATCTATCTTGTTAATAACTGTTTTGAATCATCAGTTTGAACCATTATGCCCAAAGCGCTAACTAAATATCCGGGAAAATTTCTGTTGTCTGTCAGAAGTTATGACATCTCAAATATCCACATCTCGACAACTCTTTAGTTTAAGATATTCTCTATCAATTTTTAAGCTAACAATAAACGATTACAAAAGAAATCTTAATTAGTTTTAATTCTCTAACAATGGAACTTAATATGGAAATAAAAGCTCTATGAATGTGGGGGGTGCAAATTACTATCCCCTGAGTGTGTCAGCCAGACAATTTCTGACAGTGTTTTTTTTTTTTTTTTTTTTTAAGGTAGCTTCCTTGAAGCATAATGCTTCTCTTAAGTAAACTTTCTAAGATATTTTCTAAAGAACAAAAGCATTATAATTTTTACATATCAATCTCTCTCTCTTCTCTCTCTCTCTCTCTCTCTCTCTCTCTCTCTCTCTCTCTCTCTCTCTCTATATATATATATATATATAAGTTAGCTTAATGTTGAGTAAAGAGTGTTTTTTTGCTATTTTCAATTTAAATGCCCATACTTATAAACCACTTGTTGTAAACTAAGTGCGAGGATATTTTTCTGTCTTGTCATGTTTAGATATTTGTCTGTCTTGTCTTGTTAGGATGTTTTTCTGTTCTTGTCTTGTTTGGACATTTTTCTGCCTTGTCTTGTTTAGATGTTTTTCTGTCTTGTCTTGTTTAGATGTTTTTTCTAACTTGTCTTGTTTAGATTTTGTCTGTCTTGTCTTGTTTGTATGTCTTGTCCTGTTTGTATGTTTTTCTGTCTTGTCTTGTATGCATGTTTTTCTGTCTTGTCCTGTTTGGATGTTTTTCTGTCTTGTCCTGTTTGGATGTTTCTGTTTGGATGTTTGTCTTGTCTTGTCTTGTATGGATGTTTTTCTGTCTTGTCCTGTTTGGATGTTTTTCTGTCTTGTCCTGTTTGGATGTTTCTGTTTGGATGTTTGTCTTGTCTTGTCTTGTATGCATGTTTTTCTGTCTTGTCCTGTTGGATGTTTTTCTGTCTTGTCCTGTTTGGATGTTTTCTGTCTTGTCTTGTATGGATGTTTTCTGTCTTGTCTTGTATGGATGTTTTTTCTGTCTTGTCTTGTATGGACGTTTTTCTGTCTTGTCTTTTATGGACGTTTTTCTGTCTTGTCTTGTATGGATGTTTTTCTGTCTTGTCTTATTTGGATGTTTTCTGTCTTGTCTTGTTTGGATGTTTTTCTGTCTTGTCTTTTATGGATGTTTTTCTATCTTGTCTTGTATGGACGTTTTTCTGTCTTGTCTTGTGAAGACATTTTTCTGTCTTGTCTTGTGAAGACATTTTTCTGTCTTGTCTTGTATAGAAATTTTTCTGTCTTGTCTTGTATGGATGTTTTTCTGTCTTGTCTTGTATAGATGTTGTCTGCCTTGTCTTGTTTGGAAGTTTTTCTGTCTTGTCTTGTTTGGATTTTTTCTGTCTTGTCTTGTTTGTATGTTTTCTGTCTTGTCTTGTTTGGATGTTTTTCTGTCTTGTCTTGTTTGGATGTTTTTCTGTCTTGTCTTGTTTGGATTTTTTCAGTCTTGTCTTGTTTCTTATTTTTTTCATCATTTATTTATCTATATATTTATTACATTTATTTTAAGTTTTTTAATTTTACATTTTAAAATATGTAGAAACTATTTTATACTCTTGTGACATGAAAAACTGGTATTAGTCATGACACCATTAAAAACCTTAATTCAGTTTTCGTGTTAGAATCAAAAACAAAATATTGATTCATTTTTGTGATAATTCATTTTATCATCACAAACATGTCAAGTTTTCATAACAAAACATGAAAATATAAAGATACCTTTACTAGTATATCTCGCAGAAACACTGTAAAAAAAACAACTAACTTTGTAATGGGGATATAAAAACCAGCAACATTATTGTATTTATTGGCTATGGTACAATGAGTGTTTGAGAGCAGTAGTTCTCTCCAAGGGCAGACTTATGTTAATTCTTTGTTTTATGTTACAGGTATGGATGCTTTTTGGGAAAGAAAGAAAGAAAGAAAAAGTCACATTTTCTTAACCTATTTAATGTATATAACTGTGTTTTTCTAAGGTCAGACTTGTGATTATTCTTTGTTTTCTGTAACAGGAATGGGAGATTTTGAGAGAGAGAGAGAGAGAGAGAGAGAGAGAGAGAGAGAGAGAGAGAGAGAGAGAGAGAGAGAGAGAGAGAAGAGAGAGAGAGAGAGCACATTTTAAAACCTTAATAAAATGTACTACTGTGTCTTGTCTAGACTTTAATTATGTCTGTGTATCAGCAGACATCTTGTTGTTACTCATAATCTTTATTATTATTATTATTATTCCTCCTTGTTTCTTTCAGATTTTTTCAGAGACATCTCCTCCTACATTTCTTATCTGATCAGGCTGAAATTTGTCAACTGGTAGGGATTGACCATGGGGAGGTCGCTTCCTCACCGTTTTTTGGAATTCGGAAGGACTTCGGAGAAAACCTGTTAAAACCACTATTCCAGAGAGTTCTTTCTTTCTTTCTTGGAATATCCTCCACTATTTGGAGCACCATTTTAGAGAGCTGATACGCAGACATATAATTGTTCACAATTATACATTCTAGTTATCTTTGCAATTCTATCATTTAATTATTTATTTATCTATTTTATTCTAATAAATTTATTATTATTATTATTATTATTTTGCCTTTCTTTCCAGTTTTAATTACTATGCAATTGAAAACTTTTAAATACTCATATCTACCTTGTTTTATTTTTCTTATTCTATAATTTCTTTTATTTCCCTTCAATTCAATGATTTTATATCCATGTGAAGGTAAATTCACACAATTATCATGAATGTAAAACACAAAAACTATCAAATTTGGCCTAAAACCTCACTTTTTAATATCAAATTTCTTTGTTTTAACATTTATCAATCAAATGAATTGTTTAACCTTTAAGGATGCTGTTCCTATGGCAATGTGACAAAAACACTACCATAAAAATGTCAAACATTAAAAAATTTAATATGAGACTTGTGTTTGCCTGTTTGACTTTTAGGATGTCATTTCTATGGCAACAGGAAAATTTACTAGCATAAAAATGTCACCCATTAAAAACAGCTAATACGAAAGTTGTGTATACTAAGCAATTAAAAGAAAAGTTACCCAGTTTTATTTCTCAATATTTAGGATCACAATGTTTATGTTTCAAATTGTTACATATTAGACATAATTTTTTATAATTAATGCCAAAAACAAAATGGATTGCTTAGTTGGTTGAAATGTTGTCTAACATCACATCAGCAAATTTTCAGCTATTTACAATAAGAGCAAGTTAATCAATCTCAAAAAAAAAAAGAAATCTAAGAAGAAATTCTTGTAAACGTGAGATGTGTCAGTGCATTTAAAATTCTGTCTTGTACTAGCACACACTCAGAGTGACTCAACCATTCCTCAGCTCACAGAACAAGTAAGCCATAGACAAGAAAAACTCTCACCCAGTCATGTTCTGACAAATGATGAGTCAGCTGATACTCCGTCCTCTTCATAATGAGAACCAGGAAGTAAAATCTTAAATTTTTATGTTAGTCCTATATATGAACTGTCTGGGGTTTAAACCCATGAACTCCTACTATCAAGGTGAACATGTCTGGGGTTTAAACCCATGAACTCCTGCTATCAAGGTGAACACTCTATTTTTCAGTCCTTTAAATGGTCTTAAGAAAACAGACCACACCTTTTGGTGACATACTGCATCTAGTGGAGTAATGGTCAAAATTCTTTAATTATAGAAGTTTATTTCAGTTATGTTCGACATCAGTGTAAGGCAGACTTAAAGACAACAGGCCACACCCCTCTGTGACACAATAAGTGTAGTAGATATTCAGGGATCTTTGAGATTGGTGTAAGGCTGTCTTAAAGACAACAGGCTACAAACCCTCGGTGACATACTGAGTGTAGTACATATTCAGGGATGTCTGAGATTAGTGTTAAAGGCAGTCTTAAAGACAATATGCTACAAACCCTCGGTGACACACTGAGTATAGTAGATATTCAGGGATGTTTGAGATTGGTGTAAGGCGGTCTTAAAGATGACAGGCCACACCCCTCGGTGACACACTGAGTGTAGTAGATATTCAGGGATGTTTGAGAATTTGGTGTAAGGCTGTCTTAAAGGCAACAGGCCACACCCCTCTGTGACACAATAAGTGTAGTAGATATTCAGGGATGTTTGAGATTGGTGTAAGGCTGTCTTAAAGACAACAGGCTACAAACCCTCGGTGACATACTGAGTGTAGTAGATATTCAGGGATGTTTGAGATTGTTGTAAGGCTGTCTTAAAGACAACATGCTACAAACCCTCGGTGACACACTGAGTGTAGTAGATATTCAGGGATGTTTGAGATTTGTGTAAGGCTGTCTTAAAGACAACAGGCCACACCCCTCGGTGACACACTGAGTGTAGTAGATATTCAGGGATGTTTGAGATTGGTGTAAGGCTGTCTTAAAGACAACAGGCCACACCCCTCGGTGACACACTGAGTGTAGTAGATATTCAGGGATGTTTGAGATTGGTGTAAGGCTGTCTTAAAGACAACAGGCCACACCCCTCTGTGACACATTAAGTGTAGTAGATATTCAGGGATGTTTGAGATTGGTGTCAGGCTGTCTTAAAGACAACAGGCCACACCCCTATGTGATACAATAAGTGTAGTAGATATTCAGGGATGTTTGAGATTGGTGTCAGGCTGTCTTAAAGACAACATGCTACAAACCCTCGGTGACACACTGAGTGTAGTAGATATTCAGGGATGTTTGAGATTGGTGTCAGGCTGTCTTAAAGACAACAGGCCACACCCCTATGTGATACAATAAGTGTAGTAGATATTCAGGGATGTTTGAGATTGGTGTCAGGCTGTCTTAAAGACAACATGCTACAAACCCTCGGTGACACACTGAGTGTAGTAGATATTCAGGGATGTTTGAGATTGGTGTAAGGCGGTCTTAAAGATGACAGGCCACAGCCCTCGGTGACAAACTGAGTGTAGCAGATATTCAGGGATGTTAGAGATTGATGTAAGCCGGTCTTTAACACAACAGGCCACACCCCTCGGTGACACACTGAGTGCAGTAGATATTCAGGGATGTATGAGATTGGTGTAAGGCAGTCTTAAAGACAATAGGCCACACCCCTTGGTGACACACTGAGTGTAATAGATATTCAGGGATGTTTGAGATTGGTGTAAGGCTGTCTTAAAGACAACAGGCCACACCCCTCGGTGACACACTGAGTGTAGTAGATATTCAGGGATGTTTGAGATTGGTGTAAGGCTGTCTTAAAGACAACAGGCCACACCCCTCGGTGACACACTGAGTGTAGTAGATATTCAGGGATGTTTGAGATTGGTGTAAGGCTGTCTTAAAGACAACAGGCCACACCCCTCTGTGACACATTAAGTGTAGTAGATATTCAGGGATGTTTGAGATTGGTGTCAGGCTGTCTTAAAGACAACAGGCCACACCCCTATGTGATACAATAAGTGTAGTAGATATTCAGGGATGTTTGAGATTGGTGTCAGGCTGTCTTAAAGACAACATGCTACAAACCCTCGGTGACACACTGAGTGTAGTAGATATTCAGGGATGTTTGAGATTGGTGTCAGGCTGTCTTAAAGACAACAGGCCACACCCCTATGTGATACAATAAGTGTAGTAGATATTCAGGGATGTTTGAGATTGGTGTCAGGCTGTCTTAAAGACAACATGCTACAAACCCTCGGTGACACACTGAGTGTAGTAGATATTCAGGGATGTTTGAGATTGGTGTAAGGCGGTCTTAAAGATGACAGGCCACAGCCCTCGGTGACAAACTGAGTGTAGCAGATATTCAGGGATGTTAGAGATCGATGTAAGCCGGTCTTTAACACAACAGGCCACACCCCTCGGTGACACACTGAGTGCAGTAGATATTCAGGGATGTATGAGATTGGTGTAAGGCAGTCTTAAAGACAATAGGCCACACCCCTTGGTGACACACTGAGTGTAATAGATATTCAGGGATGTTTAAATCGAAGTAAGGCTGTCTTAAACACAACAGGCCACACCCTCCAGTGACACACTGAGTAAAGTAGATATTCAGGGATAATGGGAGAAGACCAGTCCATTTTAAATGAAATGTTACTAGAGGATGGCATTATTAGTTCTTGATTGCTCATTTGTATGGATACAGTCAAGCTTCTGTATTAGAACTTCTATTATTTGAATACCCTAGGTTATTCGAAGTTTTCCGTAGGTCCTGACCGCCCTGCACTATAACTTCTTACTTAAAAACTTCTCTTATTCCAACTTCGTAATCCGAATACCCACGGTTATTCGGACGTAATTTTGAGTCACTGCCAATAAATTGAACATCCGATGCTGATTCTGACACTGATGTCATGCAATAAGCCATCAGCCATCAGCTCTTGTGCATTTCTTACAGGTGAGCTAGTATTCACTAAAATGACAGAATAAATTTTAACAAAAAATTTTAAAAATATTTCTTAAAATATTGTAAATCAATGAAATAAAGTACAAATAATGGGATTTCACTGATTTTAAGAACTTTTATGGTATAATGGACTGTCACAAATTTTTCATAAAAGGCAATGCATTAAAAGCCCCATTACATTACATTTCAAAAGAGTTAGGAAAGACATAAACAAAATTCTTAAGAATATATTCTAAGTATTGGATAATTTTGTGGTTATTGTTTCAAAGCAGCCGTTGTTGCAGAATGGACTCAAAAGCATATGGTTGCAGATTACATCACTCGGTTTTATTTCTATAAGCTGACTACTTTGCTTTACAACAGTTTTTTCCCCATTTTCTTTTTACCTTTCTATTTTGTTAAACCTCTTTTATAAAATAGGCGTGGCCTTGCTAGCCCAGCGGTCTAAAAGGAATGCTTACGGATTACAGTGCCTCTCACTGCCTACTGGTGCCAATCCACAGATCCTAGTGTGGAACAGTTTGTCTGTCTGCTTGCTGAAGGTAGGTGGATTTCTCTGGGCATTCTGTCTTTTTCCCCATTGTCCCAAAACCAACTGCTTCAATATAAGTGAAAAAAAAAATTTGATCGGGGAATTAAACACCAATACTAAACTCAACCCTTTATATGGATAGACAATAACATTCAACAACAACATGTGGCTGTAAGATCAATGTGAAAAACCATCCTTTTATATAAATTTGGTTGGTATAGCAGGGTTTTTACCATATGTCTATTTGATATTTAAACTGATTTCATCCATGCAAAAGAACATTTAGAAAGAAGAAGAAACGATTCTTATTAAAAATGCAAGCTCTAAATATTGGATTGGAATAAATGTGTTTAACATCCAAGTCAAGATTCTTTTACTTTGTACAATGTGGCAGTCCCTCCTCCCAGGGATATTGGAGGAAACTGAACTTTTAGCAACGGAACTGTCAAACATTCTCACACAAGGATCTGTCTTAGTGGGATTCAGACCTAAGCAGTAAGAGGCACACACATTAGACCACTCAACCACAACTTAGGACCATCAAACTCTTAAAGGAAACTCACAAGAGTGACGAACAACTCCTAAATGTTAAGCCATCTACATTTAATAGATTTTTGAAAAATTTATATTCTTGACCTATGGTTTAGTACTTATATACTTTTAATTTGCCACTCTACTACATACATGTATATAAAAAGTCTGACAATAATTTTTTTTAAAATTGCCTGATAATCAAGTACTCATGCACTTTAAGTCACTGAAATTTTACTCTACATTATTTACATAATAATATAGAGGAGCGACAAATTTATAGTCATGGCCGATGATTAAGTGAGATCCCGAGGAGACAATCAATGTGCCGACTTTATCATCCATTTCACTGTCTTAAATTTAATGAACAACACATAAAACCGTCAAAAGGCAGACAAGATAGTTACAATGTACCAATCGGGAAGTCACCATATAATTATAAAAGACAAAACGGTAACAGAATCAGATTTATGACAAAATCAATAGCCCAGTGTATTATAGTAATTATTTCAAGATGGAGTAGAACAGAGTACAGTAACGGAGTTTTTTAAAACCCGAGTCAAGGTTTTTTTTTTGACTTACCGGTATATAGGGGTCAGTTCTTGGACGGAAAAGAAGAACAGACTTATGATGTTTTATGCCGTAGTCATGATATTGAGGCAGCAACTTATTGCATTGTGGAAAACATCTGAGTGTCTTGAAAAAAAAACAAAAAAACAAAAAAACAAAAAAAAAACAAAAAAAAAAAAAACAAAAAAAAACAAACAAACAAACAACCTTCCTGTCAAGTAGTTCAAAAGTTCAATTAACAGTAGACTTTGCCCAAACAGAATGCAATCCTAGCCTCTGAGATTCCTGTGAAAACAACACACAATACTTCAACAAAAGTTTATCAGGAAAATAACCATTTATTTAGTCTTTGATTTGGATTTCAAAATTTTGACTATTTAAATATTTTAAATGAGATTTGAGTTACCTCAGGTTAAAAATATATCAAATATCATATTATATATTAAAAAG
>CM056611.1:3732495-3797495 GCA_029721355.1 Tegillarca granosa | reverse complement strand
ATTGTGAAAAAAAAAATTTCATTTCACTATTAATCAATCTGTTGGCATCTATTGCACTTTGAAATGTCTACTCTAGAAAGAAGAAAATTTTAGGAATTAATTCATTTCTAACTAGCTATCTGACAACAAAACACAGGTTAATGTTTTTAATGATAATAAAGCGTGGATTACGACAAAATGGCTTCCCATAATGCATTAGTGCAGTTTAGTCAGGATGATAGGTTCTAAACACAAAACAATTTGAATTCAAGCAGAGTGGAGTGAAGTAATATCATGCTGTATGCTATGAAATGGTGGAGAAATTTAGAGTGCTAAAAGAAAGCCATTGACTTAAGGCAAGCAAACTGACAAACTTTCTCACAAAACGGAGTTGAGTAATGGTGTTTAACATCCCAATCAAGATTATTTCACTTATATTGAGACATCGCCAACTATAGGCTAAAATGTAGAAATTTTGTGTGTGTTGCACTGATGGCAAATAGAAGCAAGGGTTCTTTATCGTGCCATGCCTACTGTGACATGGGACCTTATGTTTTTTTTAAGTTCCCATCTAAAAGAACCATTACTTTAATTTCGTAATGATGAGTGCTTGGCAAAAGAACAGTCACTACTCACTTTCAAGTCTTAGGTCAAACCAAGTCGGGGTTCGAACTCACAACCTTCCACTTACCAAGCAAGCACTCTACCAAATGAGCTACCACAGTGGTTCTCACAAAAAGACCAGCCCAACTGTAGGATTTGAACCAAGGCAGTAAGAGTGTTGTAATCAAATAGTCTGGGCTTTGGATCACTTGGCTACCATTTTATCTACAGTGATAAACTGATTTCATCCTTGTATACAAATTACTATGGAAACTTAGTATGACCCTTAAATTACCATGGTTTGATGAATAACTTTGGACAAATGTCTGGGCCAAGGTCATAAGGGTAATTAGAATTTCCCACAAGATGGCACTTTACATTATGTAGGTCAGAGTTCAGTAGACAAACATATCATGTGGGTCAAAGGTCAAGGTGAAGGTAATTTAATTAATGAATGTTTTTTAACATCATGCAAATGGTATGGGTCAAGGTCAACAATTTAATTAAAATTCTGGCAGTTCTTAAAAGGTTTTACCACACAAAATACAGGCAGGTAAAGGTTTGGCAAAAAAAAAAAATCTGAAATAACTGAAGTGCATATAAGTATTGTAACTGATGACTTGGGGAGATGGGCCTTTTTTCAGCTAACCTAAAGTGGCTGATTTAGGATCACAACACTTCTAAATGTGAAGACTCAGATACCACTTTGGAAAACCTTAGTGTAAAAAAAAATATAAAAAGTTTTCTTGCTGAAAGTTGATTTTTTTTTTCTGGATTCTCCACCACAATCCCAGAACTGACTGCCTCAATATAAAAGAAACACCAACAGAAAGGACTGCCTCAATATAAGAGGAAGAATCTTGACTAGAATTTGGCCAGGTAACAGATATACAAGAAAAATGCAAAACTTAACAGCTTGGAGCTGACAGGCTAAAAAGGCTCACAAGAGTGAGAGGCTTTGCTTTATTGGCAATTACTCCTTAGTTTAATTGACAGAAAAAAGAATTCACTTTAATTATCTAAAGAATGCTTAAATCTTTAAACATTACCATTAATTTGTTTCCAAGATGTCAAAAAAGCAAAATAAAAACTTTTTTATGATGTGCAAAAATTTCCACTTCAAACATGAATCATGGTTTTATTGACCGTAATTCACCCTCATTAAGTATGAGTTATGGAACCTTAATTCCATTAGTTTAACATTATAATTAATATATTAGCTATTTAAAACAGGCTAATTACTCTGGTTAAATCAACACTTGCTTTCACTAATAGTTCTTAATAAGAATACAAATTTCCTTTAACATGTCGATCTGTTACTCTGGATTCCATAGAAAAACTACTAATGAAAGATAATTGTAGCTCACCTGCACACAAGAAAACTAATTTCTTTTAACATGTCGATCTGTTACTCTGGATTCCATAGAAAAACTACTAATGAAAGATAATTGTAGCTCACCTGCACACAAGAATACAAATTTCTTTTAACATGTTGATCTGTTACTCTAGATTCCACAGAAAAACTACTAATGAAAGATAAGTGTAGCTCACCTGCACACAAAGAATACAAATTTTCTTTAACATGTTCATCTGTTACTCTAGATTCCACAGAAAAACTACTAATGAAAGATAATTGTAGCTCACCTGCACACAAAGAATACAAATTTTCTTTAACATGTTGATCTGTTACTCTAGATTCCACAGAAAAACTACTAATGAAAGATAAGTGTAGCTCACCTGCACACAACAATACAAATTTCCTTTAACATGTTGATCTGTTACTCTAGATTCCATAGAAAAACTACTAATGAAAGATAATTGTAGCTCACCTGCACACAAAGAATACAAATTTTCTTTAACATGTTGATCTGTTACTCTAGATTCCACAGAAAAACTACTAATGAAAGATAAGTGTAGCTCACCTGCACACAACAATACAAATTTTCTTTAACATGTTGATCTGTTACTCTAGATTCCACATAAAAACTACTAATGAAAGATAATTGTAGCTCACCTGCACACAAAGAATACAAATTTTCTTTAACATGTTCATCTGTTACTCTAGATTCCACAGAAAAACTACTAATGAAAGATAAGTGTAGCTCACCTGCACACAACAATACAAATTTCCTTTAACATGTTCATCTGTTACTCTAGATTCCACATAAAAACTACTAATGAAAGATAATTGTAGCTCACCTGCACACAAGAAAACTAATTTTCTTATTATGTTGATCTGTCGCACAATTTTTTGTTACTGAAAATTCCATAGAGAAACTACTAATGAAAGAATTATAAGCGTAGCTCACCTGCACACCTAGTTTAATATATTTTCAGGCCCAAAACCTTTTTTATTTAATATTTTTCCACTCTTTGCTACAGCGTGTACCATAATCTCAGTGTCATTTATTCCAATACAGTAAAACTTCGATCACTTGAACGTCATTACCTCGAAGTGTCAGTCCCGACCAATTTCCTATAGTATCCTATGTAAATAAACCTTGATGGCTCACACTTGTTAAATCGAATACCCCCCCTCGCTTGAACAATAAATATTTTTAAAAGTATAAAGTTAGTGAAAATTCAACTTCATTCGCTCGAATTTAATTTCTATCAGAATGACAAGTGGCCCAGGTCATTGTAAACAAAAAACAAGCTGAAGCCATGTTACAGATTTTATCAAAAGTAATAAAGTGGAACGAAACAATTAGTCCTTTAGTGCTACTTGGGATTATTAATTAACCTAATGAGACAGTGCTTGATCTGTTCAGTTTAATCTGTTAATCCGATTACAACACACAGGAGTGTTCAATTTGTTAAGTCGACCGCGCTGGATAATTGCACACAGAGATTCTGTAATTAATATGTCACTGGAGTATGTAGAGTAATGCGTATTATCATTATTTTCTATGATTAAAATGCTGTGTATAACTGTGCTTTGTATTTTTTTCTAGGAAATAGTAAGTTTATTTTGTATCATCTTGTTGTATTATAGCTCTCAGTAGCCTTATAACATCATAAGGCAGATTGCAGGTCGACATTAAGTTAAAATGAATTTTTGTACTTTTGATTGGGACATTTCATTCCTATGATTTTTTTAAAAAAAAAAAGATATTTCATGATGAATAATAAAATTTTAAGTTGGACATTTCATTATTTGATTTTTTAATACATTTACCTGTGTTAAAAATTTAAAGATTCTTTCTCCATCGATAAACATGTGGACCTGAACCTCGGTCATATCTTGATGTTTATTCGCTCAAACCCCCCAATGGCTCGAATATTTGGTCCAAGTCCCTTGGACTTAGAGCCATCAAAGTTCTACTGTATATTTGCATTTGCCATGTAAAATTCCCTTTCCTCCAAGCTTGAGAGCCATTGCGTTCATATAGACTATAAATCACAAAAACCATGTGACTCCATGTATGAATACATATTAAATACAATACACAATCTAGAACTACAATACCATAGGTAAACAAACATGACTGACACGGCTAAAAAGTGTATTTATGAGATTTTACAAAATAGTTCATTAACATAATGTATTTTGGAGAATACTAGATATATATAAAATAATAATAATTTGAATATCAGTAAAATAAATGTGTTGTTATTTTGGACTGTATTTCGGTCAAAAATCATGTTCTTGGTCTAAAATGCATGTGCACGTTCTTTGTGACTGTGGCATATACTGGACTCCTTCTGATGTGCATGTGTTATAGAAAGGAAATTTTGAGTCTTAAAATCAATGAAATTTTTTTTTATTATTGATAAAAAAAAAAAAAAATAACAATTGAACTGTTAGCGTGTTATTCAATTTGCTTGCAAAAATTTTGCATTCATATTGACAATGAACATCATTTTAAAACAGTTCATTTTACTAGACTACAGACTAGGTAACCTGAGACCTCCATTTTTCATTTTGTGTTTTCTACCTGTTTTAATGTGCCCTTAACTTTTGTACACAGACAACATTCGGAGTTCAAAATCATAAATACGTGACTTTAATTAGGCTTGAATAGTAGATTAAGTTTGGAGGCATTATTTTAAATTCCTTATTTTCAATGCATCAAATACAAACAGCATTATGGGATTTTTATTACGTTGTAACAAGATCATCTACAGTATTAGGCTAAAAAATACATTAAAAAAGTCAAGAAAACTGAAGCTTAGCTAAAACAGACCCTAATCTTGTAAAAAGCTATCAATCATGCTTAAAACAGCGACAAAAAAGAATCAAAATGGCGACTGAATGAAACCTTTTTTAAAACAGAGTGTAAATCATCATCTCATGAATGCTTAAAACAAAGGAGACTCGTTTCTTTCCGAATGAAAATTAGTCTTCACATTCAACATCATTTAGAGAATCCTAAAGAATGAAAAACACATCGGGGAAAAAACATTTAAAAAACCAGTTTAGCGATATATATGAGACACGAGGCTTGTGTAAGGATTCGCTTTTACATTCAAAAGATATTAAGCTCAGAAAAATCATTTTAGTGTTTCATTTGAAAGATACTTAGCTTGGAAAAATAAATTCAGTTTTTTTATGAACATTGTTTTATCGAGAGATTTGTAGATCATAATTAAGTCATGGTTAAAAAAAACACAAAAAAAGAAAGCACATTTTAAAAATTTGGTTTTGAATTATGTACAAGACTGGCTTTCCGGCTCCCATATAGATTATGTTTAGAATGTAAAAATTAGACTGGGGAAAATAAATCTGTTTCTTTAGAGTAAAAAAAAAAAAAAGTCTTTACTAAATGCTGCAAGCTGCATTTAGCAAAGACAAGAGGCCCACACTCACCTACCCCCCCCCCCCCCACCCCCCACCCCCTTTTGTTTTTTTTTTTCTGTTTTGAACATATCCAATTATTTTATGTATACTCACTAGCAAAATCTTAATTTTCTACTATATCAAGAAATATACAGATATATCATAAATTTCCTTTCAGATGTCAATGTACTTTTAGGAAAGAAGATTTTCAAAGAATTGGGTTAAAATACACTTAATTTGCATAATAGGTAGCTATTGTGCAATAAAAAAAATTCTCCCACTGGCATCTATTTTCTATGTTTCAAGTTTCAACAAAATAGATCCATAAATAAACCCATAATGGCCATTTACAGGTTTTTTGCTATTTATAGTAATGCCAGCCATGTTGGATTTAGGACAGACAAGTCGGATATAATTTTTATCTTTAACAACTAAAGATTTACTTCCATATGTTAATTCATTAGAATAGGCCTATTGGTTTCTGAGGAGAAGAATAAAGTTTAGAGGTCTAGAGGTACATGCTTTACCATGCTTTGGATGTAGGAATGCCCCTCCCCCCTTCTCCATTATGCTGCTGATATTACATCTCTGAGAGAGAGAGAGAGAGAGAGAGAGAGAGAGAGAGAGAGAGAGAGAGAGAGAGAGAGAGAATGGTAGAGAGAAATAGAGAGAGGTATATAAAAACACACACACACACACACACACACACACACACACACACACACACACACACACACAATCTCATTTCCAAGAATCAAGGAAAATTTTATAGAAAACAAAATATGTTGGCAGATCATTTAGAATTGCAGACAATTTTCATTTTCAGCACGTACTATCTAAGTCATATGAATTTCATTTGATAAATGAATCTGGCTTTAAAAGGACTAATATATCAACCTGTTCTTTGGACAGCGCTGATAAATGCTTCGAGTAATGGCCAGCTCTCCTTGAAATAGGCTTTTAAAAGAAAAAAACACAAATTGTATTTTCTTGGACAAACAAGATCGAATTTGATATTACAGCATTTTTATTTCTGTCTGAGTTCTCTTCCTAATATATATGGAGAGAAACTACAATTTAAATGCGAGCCGTAACCAATTTTTATTGCCGTCTCGATTCCATAAAATCCCTGTAAAGCACCGCAGAATATAATTTGTGTGCAATAAAATCCTGACATTTAGGCATTACATGTTGATTTCATGTATCAGCTTGTGTGTATACAGATTTTTTTTATGCAGAATGAGATAGACAGAAAAAATTGAATTTTGGACTTGAGGACTAGAGTGACACTTAAACTTTCTTAAGATCAGTCATGACATTTGAACTTTCATAACTTCACTATTATATAAAAGAAGAGTTATCAGTTTGTGAGTATAATTTTTTTATGCAGGATGAGATATATATAAAAAAAATAAATTCTGGACTTAAGAACAATCATGACACTTGAACTTTTATATCTTTTTTAATTATTTAACTGAAGAGTTAACCAAAATTCAATCACTTTAATGTTTATGTTCATCTGTAAATAGTATTAACCAGAGAAGTCTTTTGAGAGATATATACCCCAGTCTCCAACATTGCCTAGGAGACCAAATCTCAGATATGACCTCTGACCCTTTGCCTTTGACCCACAAGTGATTTTGGTTTACAACATATTTATTGGTTTACCTTTTTCCAAATTTGAAAAAAAAAAATCCATCAATATAAATCGAAGTCATGGTCAGATATTTCACCCTCAAATTTAACATTTTAAAAAAAATAAAATAAAATTTAAAAAAAAATTCCAAGCCTTCCATGCACTTGCCAATTTAAAAATAATTACGAAATCTTAACATCAATAATTTTAAAAATAAACTTAGTGGACACTTTTTTGCTGTCAATCAATCAATTCTTCTGAAGGTTTACTTAAATAATTTAGTGAACTCAATGTACAAAAGCCTCAAGTAAGTTCTAAGATAGTGGTGTAGAGAGTAATGGAGAAATAGTAGTTCATAACCAAGTCAAGATTTACTTGTATTAAGGCAGTCAGTTCTGGGATGGTGGAATGTAGAAGTGGAGAAATGGTAGTTCATAACCAAGTCAAGATTCACTTGTATTAAGACAGTCAGTTCTGGGATGGTGGAATGTAGAAGTGAAAAAAATGGTGGTTCATAACCAAGTCAAGTTTCACTTGTATTGAGGCAGTCAGTTCCGGTAGGTCGGAATGTAGAAGTGGAGAAATAGTAGTTCATAACCAAGTCAAGATTTACTTGTATTAAGGCAGTCAGTTCTGGGATGGTGGAATACAGAAGTGGGGAAATGGTGGTTCATAACCAAGTCAAGATTCATTTGTATTAAGTCAGTCAGTTCCGGTATGGTGGAATGTATAAGTGGAGAAATGGTAGTTCATAACCAAGTCAAGATGCACTTGTATTAAGGCAGTCAGTTCCAGGATGGTGGAATAAAGAAGTAGAGAAATAGTAGTTCATAACCAAGTCAAGATTCACTTGTATTAAGACAGTCAGTTCCGGGATGGTGGAATGTAGAAGTGGAGAAATGGTAGTTCATAACCAAGTCCAGATTCACTTGTATTAAGACAGTCAGTTCTGGGATGGTGGAATATAGAAGTAGAGAAATAGTAGTTCATAACCAAGTCAAGATTCACTTGTATTAAGACAGTCAGTTCCAGGATGGTGGAATATAGAAGTAGAGAAATAGTAGTTCATAACCAAGTCAAGATTCACTTGTATTAAGACAGTCAGTTCTGGGATGTAGGAATGTAGAAGTGAAAAAAATGGTGGTTCATAACCAAGTCAAGTTTCACTTGTATTGAGGCAGTCAGTTCCGGTATGTCGGAATGTAGAAGTGGGGAAATGGTGGTTCATAACCAAGTCAAGATTCACTTGTATTAAGGCAGTCAGTTCTGGGATGGTGGAATGTAGAAGTGGAGAAATGGTAGTTCATAACCAAGTCAAGATTCACTTGTATTAAGGCAATCAGTTCTGGGATGGTGGAGAAATGGTGGTTCATAACCAAGTCAAGATTCACTTGTATTAAGGCAGTCAGTACTGGGATGGTGGAGAAATGGTGGTTCATAACCAAGTCAAGATTCACTTGTATTAAGGCAGTCAGTACTGGGATGGTGGAGAAATGGTAGTTCATAACCAAGTCAAGATGCACTTGTATTAAGGCAGTCAGTTCTGGGATGGAGGTGTAGAAGTGGAGAAATAGCGGTTCATAATCAAGTCAAGAAGCACTTGTATTAAGGCAGTCAGTTCTGAGATGGTGAAATATAGAAGTGGGGAAATGGTGGTTCATAACCAAGTCAAGATTTACTTGTATTAAGGCAGTCAGTTCTGAGATGGTGCAATGTAGAAGTGGAGAATAGTAGTTCATAACCAAGTCAAGATGCACTTGTTTTAAGGCAGTCAGTTCCGGGATGGTGGAATGTAGAAGTGAAAAAAATGGGAGTTCATAACCAAGTCAAGATTCACTTGTATTAAGGCAGTCAGTTCTGGGATGGTGGAATGTAGAAGCGGAGAAATGGTGGTTCATAACCAAGTCAAGATTCACTTGTATTAAGGCAGTCAGTTCCGGGATGGGGGAATGTAGAAGTGGAGAAATGGTAGTTCATAATCAAGTCAAGATTCACTCGTATTAAAGCAGTCAGTTCCGGGATGGTGGAATGTAGAAGTGGAGAAATGGTGGTTCATAATCAAGTCAAGACTCACTTGTATTAAGGCAGTCAGTTCTGGGATGGTGTAATGTAGAAGTGGAGAAATGGTGGTTCATAACCAAGTAAAGATTTACTTGTATTAAGGCAGTCAGTTCTGGGATGGGGGAATGTAGAAGTGGAGAAATGGTGGTTCATAATCAAGTCAAGACTCTTTTGTATTGAGGCAGTCAGTTCTGAGATGGTGGAATGTAGAAGTGGAGAAATGGTGGTTCATAACCAAGTCAAGTTTCACTTGTATTGAGGCAGTCAGTTCCGGTATGTCGGAATGTAGAAGTGGGGAAATGGTGGTTCATAACCAAGTCAAGATTCACTTGTATTAAGACAGTCAGTTCCGGGATGGTGGAATGTAGAAGTGGAGAAATGGTGGTTCATAACCAACTTAAGATTCACTTGTATTAAGGCAGTCAGTTCCAGGATGGTGGAATGTAGAAGTGGAGAAATGGTGGTTCATAACCAACTTAAGATTCACTTGTATTAAGGCAGTCAGTTCCGGGATGGTGGAATATAGAAGTGGAGAGATGGTGGTTCATAACCAAGTCAAGATTTACTTGTATTAAGGCAGTCAGTTCCGGGATGGTGGAATATAGAAGGGGAGAAATGGTGGTTCATAACCAAGTCAAGATTCACTTGTATTAAGGCGGTCAGTTCCGAGATGGTGGAATATAGAAGTGGAGAAATGGTGGTTCATAACCAAGTCAAGATTCACTTGTATTAAGGCGGTCAGTTCCGAGATGGTGGAATATAGAAGTGGAGAAATGGTGGTTCATAACCAAGTCAAGATTTACTCGTATTAAGGCAGTCAGTTCCAGGATGGTGGAATATAGAAGTGGAGAAATGGTGGTTCATAACCAAGTCCAGATTCACTTGTATTAAGGCAGTAAGTTCTGGGATGGTGGAATGTAGAAGTGGAGAAATGGTGGTTCATAACCAAGTCCAGATTTACTCGTATTAAGGCAGTCAGTTCTGGGATGGTGGAATGTAGAAGTGGAGAAATGGTGGTTTATAACCAAGTCAAGATTCACTTGTATTGAGGCAGTCAGTTCTGGGATGGTGGAATTTAGAAGTGGAGAAATGGTGATTCATAACCAAGTCAAGTTTCACTTGTATTGAGGCAGTCAGTTCGGGGATGGTGGAATGTAGAAGTGGAGAAATGGTGGTTCATAACCAACTTAAGATTTACTTGTATTAAGGCAGTCAGTTCCGGGATGGTGGAATATAGAAGTGGAGAAATGGTGGTTCATAACCAAGTCAAGATTTACTTGTATTAAGGCAGTCAGTTCCGGGATGGTGGAATATAGAAGGGGAGAAATGGTGGTTCATAACCAAGTCAAGATTCACTTGTATTAAGGCAGTCAGTTCCGAGATGGTGGAATATAGAAGTGGAGAAATGGTGGTTCATAACCAAGTCAAGATTTACTCGTATTAAGGCAGTCAGTTCCAGGATGGTGGAATATAGAAGTGGAGAAATGGTGGTTTATAACCAAGTCCAGATTCACTTGTATTAAGGCAGTAAGTTCTGGGATGGTGGAATGTAGAAGTGGAGAAATGGTGGTTTATAACCAAGTCAAGATTCACTTGTATTGAGGCAGTCAGTTCTGGGATGGTGGAATTTAGAAGTGGAGAAATGGTGATTCATAACCAAGTCAAGTTTCACTTGTATTGAGGCAGTCAGTTCCGGTATGTCCGAATGTAGAAGTGGGGAAATGATGGTTCATAACCAAGTCAAGATTCACTTGTATTAAGGCAGTCAGTTCTGGGATGGTGGAATGGAGAATTGGAGATATGGTAGTTCATAACCAAGTCAAGATTCACTTGTATTAAGGCTGTCAGTTCTGGGATGGTGGAATGTAGAAGTGGAGAAATGGTAGTTCATTACCAAGTCAAGTTTCACTTGTATTAAGGCAGTCAGTTCTGGGATGGTGGAATGGAAAAGTGGAGAAATGGTAGTTCTTAACCAAGTCAAATTTTACTTGTATTAAGGCAGTCAGTTCTGGGATGGTGGAATGTAGAAGTGGAGAAATGGTAGTTCATAACCAAGTCAAGTTTCACTTGTATTAAGGCAGTCAGTTCTGGGATGGTGGAATGTAGAAGTGGAGAAATGGTGATTCATAACCAAGTCAAGTTTCACTTGTATTAAGGCAGTCAGTTCTGGGATGGTGGAATGGAGAAGTGGAGAAATGGTAGTTCATAACCAAGTTAAATTTCACTTGTATTAAGACAGTCAGTTCTGGGATGGTGGAATGTAGAAGTGGTGAAATGGTGGTTCATAACCAAGTCCAGATTCACTTGTATTAAGACAGTCAGTTTCGGGATGGTGGAATGTAGAAGACCAAGTCAAGGTCCACTTTTATCATAGCAAGGAGATCAAATTGCTTTGTAAAGAGGATTTACCATTCTGTGGCAATAAGCAAGGTGGCAAAATATCAAGGGGCTTCTTACCTAGGTTATTTATATGCTGGGGCAAAGTGGCAAAGTTTCTGAAGGAAATCATTATAACTAGAATTTACTAAACTGCTGTAAAAAGTAACGTGGCAAGAAAATCAAAATGCATTATAGATAGACACATTTTACCATTCTGTGGCAATAAGCAAGGTGGCATTAGGGCTTTTTATCTAGGTTTTACTAAACTGTGGCATCAAGCAATGCGGCAAAATTATGGAAGATCATTTTAACTTGTAAAATGAACCACAATGCATAGTTTCATAAAGAATGTCGTTTGTTGTCACTGGTTGCCGATAGTAATAAAGCTATACTGTCTCTTAATTTGATGAGAATATTTACATTGTAAAAGTGGAATTGATACTAATTTCTTGAAAATCCCCAACATTTTAAGTATAATTTGGACAGAGATAGAGAGAATTACTAAATAATCAATTCATAATTATCTGAAGTAGAATGGATATGTTCCCGCAAATCTAATTGACGATAACATCTTGCCGTGAGGATTCGTAAAAGAAGGGTGCGCTAACGATGTTAATGAAAGTCAGTGATGCTGGCGAAAAAAAATATCTCAAATTTGACAGATGAGCAGAGAAGAGTGAGGCAAGCTATGAATTTATACAACTTTTCATAATGAAAATTGATAGCCATGGCAGAAAAAAAAAAATTCTTGAATTACACACAGACCGTACAACCGACATTAGAGAAAGGCTTACAATGACCACAATTCTGTAATGAAAGTTAATGATGTTGACGAGCAAAAAAAAATCTCCGATCCGACAAAGTAAACAAGAAGACATAAAATAATATTTTTCTTGGTTCCGATTTCGAGATTTCTGAAATCAATAGAGTTACTGATGAGGAAACCTTGAAACATAATGTAAGTCCATTAAATCAAAACTTGAGAAATTTATTTATGAATATTTGGATTATAGTACTGAATAAATAAATAAATAAATAAATAAATAAATAAATAAATATATATATACAATAATCAAAATAATCACAATAATAATAATAATAATAATAATTATAATAATAATAATAAAGTATCTTTTTATCATTGAATAAAAAAAAAGTTTAACACTAAGTATTTTTTGCTACATGAAATCATCATTTTTAGCGAGTTTATTTAGCAACCCTATAATAAATCTATGATCACAATATATCAAGTAAATGTCAGTAAATATGTCAGTTTATAAAACGGAAGAGTTTCATATAGAATTAATTATTTGTAATTAAAAATTAAGATTATCAAAAGCATGAATAAATTTTTATTTTTATTTTTTTTTTAAAAAAATAAATGTATAGTTTCATAGAACTAAAATGCTCGCTCCGTAAGTGGAAGGCCGTGGGTTTGAACCCTGGTTGGGTCCGACCCAAGACTTGAAAGTGGGTAGTGGCTGTTCTTTTGCCAAGCACTCGGCATTACGAAATAAAAGTCACGTTTTTCTTGGATGGGAACTTAAAATAAACGAGGCATGGCACGATAAAGAACCCTGATGTATAATGCCATTAGCGCAATGCACAGGCAAACTTTCTGCACTTTCACCTATAGCTGGCGACATCTCGATATAAGTGAAATATTCTTGACAGGGAAGTTAAACACAATTACTCAAATTAACTCAACTCAACTCACAGAACTAAAACAAAGCAAAATGAATTCTAAACAAACTGTCATAAAACTTACAATTTGATCATGAAATGATTTTTATTAATGCTTTGAATTTATGTTTAACTAAACTGATTAAACGAATCATCCATTGAGCAAATGTATCCTGGATGTTTCCATTCAGGTAGGGAACTCTGTGACACAGTGGATCTAAAGTATGCGCTTGCAGAACTATGCCTGAAACCACCTAGATTCCAATTCCCTCCCCTCCTCTAGTACATCCTTGTGTGAGAAAGTATTTCTGTTCACTTATGACAGGTCACTGATTTTTCTCCTCACTCAGAACTGACTGCCTTGAAAGTGAAAGAATCTTGACTGGGGTGTTAAACTCCAACCCACTACTTTTCCAGACATCTGACTTGTAGTTTCAAGTTACAATCATGTCTGCTATGGACACCTCGATTCGTGTAAAACACAATTACTCAAACCCACTACTTTCCCAGACATCCAACTTAACTACAAGTTACAATCATGTCTGCTATGGACACCTCGATTTGTGTAAAACACAATTACTCAAACCCACTACTTTCCCAGACATCCAACTTGTAGTTTCAAGTTACAATCACGTCTGCTATGGACACCTCGATTCGTGTAAAACACAATTACTCAAACCCACTACTTTCCCAGACATCCAACTTGTAGTTTCAAGTTACAATCACGTCTGCTATGGACACCTCGATTCGTGTAAAACACAATTACTCCAAACCACTACTTTTCCAGACATCCAACTTGTAGTTTCAAGTTACAATCATGTCTGCTATGGACACCTCGATTCGTGTAAAACACAATTACTCCAAACCACTACTTTTCCAGACATCTGACTTGTAGTTTCAAGTTACAATCATGTCTGCTATGGACACCTCGATTCGTGTAAAACACAATTACTCCAACCCACTACTTTTCCAGACATCCGACTTGTAGTTTCAAGTCACAATTATGTCTGCTATGGACACCTCGATTCGTGACCATATTACATCTAGTGATTGCTTCTGATGTCTATAAATGATAAGCCAAACATGAAAAATTGTCCAAATTAAAATTGGTGATGTACTGATGTTTTTATTCACAGCTAGTATCGATATTTGTGATTTTGTTCATTAATCATAATTTTTTCTTGATATATTGCCAACCACCATGGTGACGCAGTGGTGTCGCATTTGCCTCAAAAGACAATGGGAGATTAAGGGGTTCAAACCTTGACTGGGTCATATATCAAAAAAAAAAAAAATAATAATAATAATTAAAAAAAAAAAAATAAAAAAAAAAAATAATAAAAAAATAAATAAATAAATAAATAACAAATAAATAAATAAATAAATAAATAAATAAATAAGAATTGAGCATAAGGAAGACAGAGTATTTTCTGGAAGTCCTTAGCTCTGCTGATTTTACTCTCACAAAATTTACTGGAAGGTAAGCCGATGACGAAATGTCCAAATCTACAGTACTTGTTTGTTTATTGTTAATATTTGGCTGACAGATGCAGTATTAATTTACAGTAATTGAGGCCATTCTTGATTCTGGGTGGGCATGTGAGACACAATTTCTAATCTTGAAACCAACCAAAGACCATTTTCATCAAATTTGATTCAATTCAGCCCGGGAGTTTCCGAAGAAATGATTAAAGTTTACAGAAACATGAACGCATGCATGGACTGACATTGCTTTTTAATGCCATAAGCTCATCTGACTTATGATAGCCATTTGAGCTAATAAATGAAAAAAATAAATAATAATATGAGATTAGTTTATAAGATAAATAAAATTCTTAGGGCAGTTAATTTTCAAGAGAATCGTGATTTTACAATATTCAAATACTAGTACTTTTATTTTTCACATTCAATTTGTTAGATAGTGACCAGTAGACTTTTCCAAAAAAAAAATAAAAAATAAAAAAAATCAAAAAAAAAAATCAAAAATCATGCAAGTATTATTTTTGGCTCTTGTTACTCTTGAAAAATTTACAGGAAGATGAATAAAGAAAGAAATAAATAATACTGGGCATGAACTGATCATTTTCGATATTTTGTCAACAGATGCGATATCACAGATGTTTTTGTAGTAAGTATATTAATACTTACACTCAGGATATATATTCGATATACCATATACAAGATTAATTTTCAAATAATGTAATAGGATATTACTTATAACCCATAAATCATAATTTGTAATGTGAAGTGAAACGCATAGACTAAATGCTAGGAATTGAGATAATGGAGTACAATTTACAAGCATCCTATGTAATTAGATCGTCTCACGAGTCATGATCAATGGAAACCTTCAACTTGGATTTGTCTACCGAAAAAAAAAGTCAATTTCTGTCTCATTATGTCTATTCTTACAAGATAAAGCTACTTTAATAAAATCTAATACCATGTCTTTAACTCTTTTTTGTAACAATAGTGGGAAAATTACTGGTTAAATTCCTCAATTCCTCCGATTCCTCAAAAAAGAAAAAATCTTTATCTATTGTTTGAAAATACCAGGTTCCCCGTTTCCCTTATTTGTCATTATGGGTTTTGTTGGCCTTACGTTTTGCCCATCAGATGGTCCAATGGCTTCATTTTAGATTGCAATTTCACAATGGTCACATGCCAAGACTTAATGGCTATTTCACATTTGTCACATGACACAACTTAATTGCAATTTCATAATAGTCACATGACAAGACTTAATTGCAATTTCACATTTGTTACATGACAAGATTTAATTGCAATTTCACATTTGTTACATGACACAACTTAATTGCAATTTCACAATGGTCACATGACACAACTTAATTGCAATTTCACATTTGTCACATGACAAGACTTAATCGCAATTTCACATTTGTCACATGGCATGACTTAATTGCAATTTCACATTTGTCACATGACACAACTTAATTGTAATTTCACATTGGTCACATGGTGAGACTAATACAGGCCCTTTAATCTCAAAAAGCTAAATGGCTCAAATAATATTCACTTTAGCAAAATTACACTAGTCATTTAATGAGAAATAAGCATCTATTTAAACCAAGTGACCTAAATAGGCTTAAATGAGTCCAAATAAATTTCACTTTAGCCAGGCCCAATTGGTGAAGAAAAAATTGTAAGAAAAAATGAAAATCCTTTTTTTTATGATTTAATTAAAAAAAATAACTTTGACAGACTGATAACCAAATGATTGAGACAGAACCAGACTATAGAGTTACATATGTAGGGCGTCAGGCGAGTTTCTATTAACTGTAAAAATTTAAATTACGATACATATATGTCAAGACAAATTTTTCACATCTCCGTGGATTCTGGGAAATCTAACGATATTACCACGGTAACATTACCAGCAAAACCAATAACAAGATCAGATCAGATACAAGATTTCCATCTCGCACAAAATAATTACTATCTAACATTTGTTTTTAAGTAAAATTGTTGTTGTAACTACGACAATATCATTTCATTTGCCTTACGAAACTAATCTATTTCCAAAGCAGAATGTTAAAGGATTCGTGATTGGATGGGTAAGTTTTCCGCTTCAATGAACAGGAGGGATCTTCTTTCCTTTTGTTACAAAAATCAATGCTGTATATTATCACGACAACACAGATAGCAACAATCAAAACATTCGGATGTTTAGTCAAATTAAGTTGGATTTTTTTTTTTTTTTGGACAATAATTAAAGAAGTTTAAAAGAGACGATTACTAACAATTAACTTTAAACAGACTTAAATGTCTAGTCAGGAAATTCCTAATGTGAGTCTGGTTATGAAATCAACCTTCCTTAGATGTCAGTGAACAAGTGCTGCCATCAGATAGTTAAAATACGAAACGGTTATAAGATTTCATTTTACACCATGAAACTCAGATGCGAGTCTTCCCAGGGAAGATATGTGTCACCTTTAATTTGTTAATGTCATGAAAATTTAAATTGAAAGAAAAACACAAGATCAGGCTTATAAAAAAGGAAAATTTTTAAAGTTAGATAAAATTCCTATCACAGTTTTCAGAGGTTTGAGATAGTAAGAAATTGCAAAATAGCAATGAATGATGACAGATACCAATAAAATCACGGATAGCAAACCCTTTGTGTTGACCGTGCTCTTATAGCAAAAAAAAATAAATAAATAAATAAAATAAATAAACATATAAATAAATGATTGATAATACACAAGTATAACCCATTTTTAAAAATCATTCCTACTGTCTGATTCACATCTGCTGTAGCACTAGTTTTTCAAGGTTTTAGAAGAGATATCATCGCTGTAATAATCATGCCGGTTAGGGTAGAAAATTCTGGAATAGTTCATTCAGCTGTAGGTAAGATCGCTGTTGTTAGACCTACAGTATATATTACTTTTGCTGTCAAGTTGCAGACGATATTACCTGGCCAGTGAAAATGGGAAAGTCAGTCATGCGCAATTCTATTTTCTTAACCCGCATGATTTTTCAGCGATGTATTTCTGGAATGAGTGTTAAAATGTGTCATATTAAACCCCGTAAGGATTTTAAAAAGCTCTGCATTTAATACTCCAGCTAAGATGGCATTTAGTTTGGTGTCAGTTAATTATGACAAAATGCATACGTCATAACGGTATGTGGCATGCTACAAAATTTTTTGATATCTCTTCTAAAACCTTGAAAAACTAGTGCTACGGCAGACGTGAATCAGACAGTAGTTCTAATGTTTAAGAATCTACTGGGGCATAAAATACCATTGTTTCACTGCAACATATGTCTTCATTGCCAGACTAATCATAAGATCTTGAGGGGGCATAAAAAACCATTACTTCACTCCACCATCTCAAAACTTGCCAACATGTTATATTTTAAATAACCTTGGCCAGGGCATAAAACACCATCACTTACAACCCCCAACCCCAACCCCAACCAATCTTGGAACTGGCTGACATGTTATATTTTAAACAAACTTGGCCAGGCGTAAAACACCATAACGACTGGCCGACATGTTAAATGTTAAAAAATCTTGGCCGGGGCATAAGACTATTACTTTACTTCACTCCACTCCTATTAAACCTTCTAACAGAAAAAAATATTTCTTTTCAAGGAATTTTCCCATTAGTTCTATTTTAAATTTGATTTACATGAAATGTAATGAAAAAATAAATAAATAAAAAATAAAAAAATAATAATAATAATTATCCCGTACATTATTTTCCTTTATTGTTTTAAAAAAAAAAAAGGTTTCATTTTAAGACAGAATTATTTTGAATTCCTGTTTCTTTGTTTGCTTGTATTTAAAAAAAAAAATAAAAATTGATATTTTTCTAAAAAAAAAAAAAAAAAAAAAAAAGTTGAACGACACACGTGGCCCATTTTCAACTGTTTAAGAAATCATTTTCTGAACTATTTTTAGTCCTTTTACACTAATGATTTTTCTGATATTATAAGAAAGAGAGGAAAAAAAGTCAAAAACTTACAAAAAAAAAAAAAATATCTGTTTACAACGAAAACTTTATAAAAAATTCTTTAGACATGACTTCAGTCTATATTTGGAAACATAAATAAAGAAATAAATAAAAATAAAAATGATAATAAATTAAATATAGAAAGCAGAAATAAATAAAAATAAAAATGATAATAAATTAAATATAGAAAGCAAATGGGAAAACTCTATACTGCGGAAAACTGTTTTGTACGCCATTGTTTTATATTGTATTGTTTTCCCTTTTTTTTTTCTTTTTTTTTTTTTTGTGAAACAGCTTCTAAAAGAACATGGAAAGTTTCTTTCTTAAAAATAATGCCAGTTTTATAAAATCTATTCAGGAAAATCATAAATTTCCGACATAATTAGAGAAATGCTTCTGGATTCATTTTTCTTAGCATCAAGAGAAACGGAAGTCATACAAAACGATGGCTCATTAGTTAACATCACAATTTAGAATAAAGCCTTCCAGTCGCTTTAGTTATGTGCTTAACGATAAGCACTTCTTAATGATCAATTTTGTTAAAATCGCTTTGCTTCATTCTTTATAAAGAAATAGAAAGTTGTAGTTTCCTTCTTCTGATTGGATCGTTAAAACGAGGCTGTTTTAGGGTGCTGATCTCTGTCAGTCTGTAACAATTTACAACTTGTAATCCGAATGGTATGTTGTTTAACGTCACATCAGCAATTTTTTTTAGCTAAATCCCAACAAGAACAATGGTGTTAATCTCTATGGATTAATCTATGACTAAGTTCACATTCGTGAACCCTGATACCCAAACCAACAATTAGATTAACTAGAATGTATAATTGCGAGCAATTATATGTCTGTGTGTCAGCTCTCTAAAGTGGTGCTCCAAATAGCGATGGCAATTCAAAGAAAGAAAGTGAGTGAGTGAGTAATGTTGTTTAACGTCCCAGTCAAGAATATTTCACTTATATTGAGACAATCGCCAGCTATAGGCCAAAGTGCAGAAATTTTGCCTGTGTGTTGCGCTGATGGCATTATACAGCAGAGTTCTTTATCGTGCCATGCCTGCAATAACATGGGACCTCGTTTATTTTAAGTTCACATCCGAAAGAACTGTGACTTTCATTTTGTAATGCCGAGTGCTTGGCGAAAGAACAGTCACTTCCCACTTTCAAGTCTTCGGTCAGACCTGGCCGGGGTGCAAACCCATGACCTCCCACTTACAGAGCGTGCACTCTACCAAAGAAAGAAAGAAAGAACTCTCTAGAAAGAACTCAATGGAATTCTGTGGTTTTAACTGGCAATTTTCACAGAATTTTCATTAAAAAATTTCCAAGTAGTTTGGGAAATTTTTGCTTGCTATACGTGATCCTCAGGCTTTGGGAACCAATGAAATAATTTGATCCTTCTAGCTTCTATATCTAGCCAATCAAACAGGTGATACTAGAAGCCTCCTATTAAAACTATGAACTAACCTCTGACCTCTTGACCTTTTGAGCAATGAATTAATAGCCGTATTCGACTGGTTGTTTTCCGTTTAGCAAGAGGCTCTTCCATTAAAGGACATTTTCCCACCTTTATTTTTGACCAATCAGACTAAAGACATCAACTTTATGTTTGTTATTCGACTGGTAAGTTGTTCTAAACTCGACCTTCGTGAACAACAGTGTTTTTAGAAGTGAAAAGTGTGTTGAGCACTTTACCAGTCGAATTACAAATACAAAACTATATTCAGTGATCTGATTGGTCAAAAATAAAGGTAGGAAAATATCGTTTTATGGAAGAGCCTCTTGCTAAACAGAAAACGACCAGCTGAATACGGCTTATGCCACCATTATTATGTAACAATTGTTTTGCCATGACAACCTGAACAAAACCAGTACAGTAGCACTTTTAACTGTCTTGCCTACACACCTTAATTGTTTCTATCTTTGCCAGACAAAACCTATGATGTAACTGATAAATGTTGTAAGATTCTGTGAATATTTAATCAAACCCTTCCATTTGAAGCTGTCATTCACAGATATACACACAGTGAATCTAATAACAGTAAAATCTTGATTCAATACAATCATTTGTGAATACACATGTGTATTTGGCTTCATAAATATGGTTTGGAGATAAATTGAAAGAAATTTATAAAGAAAAACATACCCAAAAATAAATAAATAAATAATTAATTAATACTTAAAATAATAAATAAATTTTTAAAAAATAAAATAAAAAATAATAATAGTAATAAAAAAACAATAAATATGAAAAATTGAAAATTAAAAAAAAAAAACAAGAAACCCAAGAGGGCCTGTGCTTCTCAACCGCCAGGCCTGCCAAACATGGCAACAAAAAAAAACAATAACAAGGCAATGAAAAAAGTTATGGAAAAACACGTTAAATATATAAAAAGCTCATTAACATATCATCCACTATATACAGTGCTATAGTGCCCACCTCTACATAAAGACTACCTGTCTACAGTTAACCTGTTATAGTGACCACTTCTATAGAAAGACCACCTGTCTATACAGTAAAACCTGCTATAGTGACCACCTCTATATAAGGACCACCTGTCTATTCAGGAAAACCTGCTCTGACCACCTCTATAAAAAGAAAACCTGTCTGTACAGTCAAACCTGCTATAGGGACCATCTCTATAAAAAGACCACCTGTCTGTACAGTAAAACCTGCTTTAGGGACCACCTCTATAAAAAGACCACCTGTCTGTACAGTAAAACCTGCTTTAGTGCCCAGCTCTATAAAAAGACCACCTGTCTGTACAGTAAAACCTGCTATAGGGACCACCCCTATAAAAAGACCACCTGTCTGTACAGTAAAACCTGCTTTAGTGCCCACCTCTATAAAAAGACCACCTGTCTGTACAGTAAAACCTGCTTTAGTGCCCACCTCTATAAAAAGACCACCTGTCTGTAGAGTAAAATCTGCTATAGGGACCACCTCTATAAAAAGATCACCTGTCTGTACAGTAAAACCTGCTTTAGGGACCACCTCTATAAAAAGACCACCTGTCCGTACAGTAAAACCTGCTATAGGGACCACCTCTATAAAAAGACCACCTGTCTTTACCAGTAAAACCTGCTATAGTGACCACCTCTATATTAAGACCACCAATCTTAAAATTAATATTTCTTTGGCACTGTGGGTGGTCCTTATTTACAGGTTTCATGGTATATAAAAGAACAATAAATCAGCAAAACTTTTGATTTTAAGTACATTTAGTACATTTGTACTAATAATAAAAATCAATTTTCCTTTTTTTTCAAAATTAAATTTTAAAAAATAATTTTAAAAATAAATAAAATAAAAAAATCAAATGATCAACACTTAAATTCGTACCGGATTAAACTCCAGTGCTGAATTAAGATCCTTCAAGGAAATTGATCTCCGTAAATCTAATCACAGCGTGTCGATCATTAATAAACAAAACACGAAGAACAGCGTTTACAAGTGCATCTTAGAATCAAATTATCACAATACAGAACCATTTTAAAAATTGATACAGGTTGTCGTAAGTTACTGTGAAGTTACGGCTTGTGTAGGAGTTGATTCACTTCAAGAAATTGAGTTTACCAATAATACAAAAAGAGCTGTCACTGATATATCAATATCTGATCAATACAAAATCAGTGATTAATAATCAATACCGATTTTTTAAAACTGATACAAACAAAACATGGCTGTCATTTTATGCTGGAGTAGTGGCATATGACAAAACATGTGGGATTCAGCTAAATTAGGTCAAAGGTCAACCAAATGTCCAAAATTTATACAGCCAGTTAAAAAAAAAACAAACTAGCAAAGGTAAAAGTTCTCAACAAGAGATACATCACTTAACATGTAAACAAGAATTCCATGGATTTAAATGTCTCGCCTGGTTAGTGTTTGATTAAGTAGAAAATACATTACTTTTACATAAACTTTCACATTTTGACACACTGCTGCCACTGCTGCCGTCACCGCCTACAACGACACCGGAAAAGTAACACTTAAGTCTCACCTTATGGCAATGCCAGGCTCGACAAAAAGAACACCTCTGTTCCAATATCTATCTTGTTAAATAAAAATATGAGATGTAAAACAATATGGTTTTTTTTCTCATTTTTTCAAGACACCCTGCTACAGCTATTTATGGCAATGTTCAACAGACACCATGCTGCAGTCAGGAAAAGCTTGTTTTAAAAAAGTCATTCACCAAAGCTAGAAACAGGAAATTTCAACAGGAACCCTGCTACAGCTAGATAAGCCAACATCAGCACCCACACTGTAATAAACAGCTAGTGATTGCCAATTTCAACAGGCACCCTGCTACAGCTAGTGATTGCCAATTTCAACAGGCACCCTGCTACAGCTAGTGATAGCCAATTTTAGCAGGCACTCTGCTACAGCTAGTGATAGACAATTTTAGCAGGCTCCCTGCTACAGCTAATGATAGCCAATTTTAGCAGGCACCCTGATAAAGCTAGTGATTGCAAATTTTAGCAGGCACCCTGCTACAGCTAGTGATAGCCAATTTTAGCAGGCACCCTGCTACAGCTAGTGATAGCCAATTTAAGCAGGCTCCCTGCTACAGCTAGTGATAGCCAATTTAAGCAGGCACCCTGCTACAGCTAGTGATAGCCAATTTAAGCAGGTTCCCTGCTACAGCTAGTGATAGCCAATTTTAGCAGGCACCCTGCTACAGCTAGTGATAGCCAATTTAAGCAGGCTCCCTGCTACAGCTAGTGATAGCCAATTTAAGCAGGCACCCTGCTACAGCTAGTGATAGCCAATTTAAGCAGGTTCCCTGCTACAGCTAGTGATAGCCAATTTTAGCAGGCACCCTGCTACAGCTAGTGATAGCCAATTTTAGCAGGCACCCTGCTACAGCTATAGTGATAGCCAATTTAAGTAGGCTTCCTGCTACAGCTAGTGATACCCAATTTAAGCAGGCTCCCTGCTACAGCTAGTGATACCCAATTTAAGTAGGCTCCCTTCTACAGCTAGTGATAGCCAATTTAAGCAGGCTCCCTGCTACAGCTAGTGATACCCAATTTTAGCAGGCATTCTTGCTACAATTAGTATCAATGTCAATCTACAACTAGAAATAGTGAATTTAAACAGACACTGTTATTTATTATTTCTAACACAAGGCACCAAGCTATGGGTATTGAGATATCAGCTTTGCTGGGTACCCAGGTATCCAAGGTTACTACAGGCAATTAATCTAAACACATTTATGCCAAATGAAATTTAAGAATACTGTTCTTATTTTGGTTCCCTAATTGTCAACATGAAGCACCCTGGGCTATACATAGATAATGTATACTGGTATCTTGCCACAGAAAGGTTATGCATAAACAGGTACCCTGTCTCAGCAAGTATATTGGTCAGGAAACCAGTTACAGATAATTTTTTTTTTCAATGATGTAAGAAACTATACTTACTGTTAACTGTCAGGTAGACCCATGTTCCATTGGCTAGTTTCTCAGTGTTTTTACTATCCCATCAGAAAAGGTACCCTGTCTCAGCAAGTAAATTGGTCAGGAACCCAGTTACAGATAATTTTTTCAATGATGTAAGAAACTATACTTACTGTTAACTGTCAGGTAGACCCATGTTCCATTGGCTAGTTTTTCAGTGTTGTTAACAATCCCATCTAAATACACTACTTTACACTCGTACCATCCCTCATCCGAAGCTTGGACATGATTAATGACCAATGAAATCCCTTCTAATTCCACACGACCTTGATAACTTGTATGAATAGTTGGGACATAATCGGCATATTGTAAGTAAACAGGCTTTTTAAGTGATGCTTTTTTCCATTCTAAGATGTACTTCACTTCTTTATTATTTGGAAAATGAAGCTCACAATCTAGAACTTGTCGAGATCCCAAATTTGACGTTTTCTTGATCTGAGCACATACATCTACAAACAAAAAGAAAATGTATCGGTATGCATTAAAAAACATAATTGGTTAGTTATAGATTTTCTTATACTTATTGGGTTGGGTGGTTGTGTGGGGAGAATTTTGCAACATTAGGATAATTAATCTTAAATATATTTTTGTACACTGGAGTGCAAAGATTAAATTTTTGAGATACTACCTAAGCATGTGATCTGTTAAAGCTGCATTAAGTTTTCCAAAGAAAAAATTAAAAATGGGGCTAATCTTATTAATGATGTTCCTAATGAACAATGTTACATTTGTTTCAACGATAAAAGCACGAATAAATACAGAAATTACAGTATTTACCCAGCGAGATGCAGCATTTGGGATCTAATATCCAAGCTCATAATTACCATTGTAAAACACTGACCAACCAGTCAGAGAATTCTGTTAATTTACAGCTAAAAGAAATGAAATTTTAGAAAATGAATGTCGCGGATCGTGGTTAGAAGATATCTATTTTTAAAAAAATGTTTTTAGAAAATCAAAAAAAATTCAGAAAATTGAAAAACTTAATTCAGCTTAATTCAGCTTTAATTCATGTAGAGATATATTGCAAATGTTACTTTTATTATTATGGCCACCAACCACAATCTGAAAATACAGCCACCAACCATAGTTTGAAAATACGGCCACCAACCACAATCTGAAAATACGGCCACCAACCACAATCTGAAAATACTGTAATGTCACTGCTGAGTGAGTTAGCACCTCACTAAAAAAGTCTCCTTGTCTGTGGCATACTGACTCAGTGAGTTAGCACCTCACTAAAAAGTCTCCTTGTCTGTGGCATACTGACTCGGTGAGTTAGCACCTCACTAAAAAGTCTTCTTGTCTGTGGCATACTGACTCGGTGAGTTAGCACCTCACTAAAAAGTCTCCTTGACTGTGGCATACTGACTCGTTGAGTTAGCACCTCACTAAAAAGTCTCCTTGTCTGTGGCATACTGACTCGGTGAGTTAGCACCTCACTAAAAAGTCTCCTTGACTGTGGCATACTCACTCACTCAGACTCGGTGAGTTAGCACCTCATAAAAAGTCTCCTTGACTGTGGCATACTGACTCGGTGAGTTAGCACCTCACTAAAAAGTCTCCTTGTCTGTGGCATACTGACTCGTTGAGTTAGCACCTCACTAAAAAGTCTACTTGACTGTGGCATACTGACTCGTTGAGTTAGCACCTCACTAAAAAGTCTCCTTGTCTGTGGCATACTGACTCGGTGAGTTAGCACCTCACTAAAAAGTCTCCTTGTCTGTGGCATACTGACTCGTTGAGTTAGCACCTCACTAAAAAGTCTCCTTGACTGTGACATACTGACTCGTTGAGTTAGCACCTCACTAAAAAGTCTCCTTGACTGTGGCATACTGACTCGTTGAGTTAGCACCTCACTAAAAAGTCTCCTTGTCTGTGGCATACTGACTCGGTGAGTTAGCACCTCACTAAAAAGTCTCCTTGACTGTGGCATACTCACTCACTCAGACTCGGTGAGTTAGCACCTCATAAAAAGTCTACTTGACTGTGGCATACTGACTCGTTGAGTTAGCACCTCACTAAAAAGTCTCCTTGTCTGTGGCATACTGACTCGGTGAGTTAGCACCTCACTAAAAAGTCTCCTTGTCTGTGGCATACTGACTCGTTGAGTTAGCACCTCACTAAAAAGTCTCCTTGACTGTGACATACTGACTCGTTGAGTTAGCACCTCACTAAAAAGTCTCCTTGACTGTGGCATACTGACTCGTTGAGTTAGCACCTCACTAAAAAGTCTCCTTGTCTGTGGCATACTGACTCGGTGAGTTAGCACCTCACTAAAAAGTCTCCTTGACTGTGGCATACTCACTCACTCAGACTCGGTGAGTTAGCACCTCATAAAAAGTCTCCTTGACTGTGGCATACTGACTCGGTGAGTTAGCACCTCACTAAAAAGTCCTTGTCTGTGGCATACTGACTCGTTGAGTTAGCACCTCACTAAAAAGTCTCCTTGTCTGTGGCATACTGACTCGGTGAGTTGGCACCTCACTAAAAAGTCTCCTTGTCTGTGGCATACTGACTCGGTGAGTTAGCACCTCACTAAAAAGTCTCCTTGTCTGTGGCATACTGACTCGTTGAGTTAGCACCTCACTAAAAAGTCTCCTTGACTGTGACATACTGACTCGTTGAGTTAGCACCTCACTAAAAAGTCTCCTTGACTGTGGCATACTGACTCGTTGAGTTAGCACCTCACTAAAAATTCTCCTTGTCTGTGGCATACCGACTCGTTGAGTTAGCACTTCACTTAAAAGTCTCCTTGACTGTGGCATACTGACTCGTTGAGTAAGCACCTCACTAAAAAGGCTCCTTGACCGTGTGCTATTACATGACAGACCATATTACACATACACATCACATATGTACATGAAATTGTCCTTAGATTAATTCTTAGACTTTAATAACATTGCTTTCATCAGGAATAGCTGAATTATTGTGATGTGATGTTAAACGACATTACAACGGTAACAATAATTTCACACAGCAATTATTTAACTTCCAAGGGTACACAGAACTATGTTTTTAAATTTGCCAGGGTACATGAATATGGTTACATGAAAACTGGTTAGTTTTTGAACGAGTAGAAAATACATTACTGGGGGCCTCGGTGGCCGAGTGGTCTAAAGCGTGCTTACGAATCATGGTGCCTCTCACCACCTGGGTTCAAATCTCACTCAGGACATATCCAAGTGTGAGAAAGTTTGTCAGTTCGCTTGCCGAAGATTGGTGGTTTTCTCCGGGCACTCCGGTTTCCTCCAACATTCCAGAACTGACCGCCTCGAAATAAGTGAAAGATTCTTGAGTGGGGCATAAAACACCATTACTCCACTCCACTTCACTCCATTATTTTAACATAAACTTTCATATTTTGACAAGCCATGGCTGACACCTGGGAAAATAATGCCTATTAGTCTCGCCTTAGTGGCAATGCCAGACTCCACGTTTATACATAACTAATCCACACTTGAATTACACTCAATGTTTTCACACAGTCTTTTAACATAAGGTCAGTTGATGGACTCAATTATTTTTTATCAATGACTTAAAAATGTTGTCTAAATATAGAGATTCCATCTCTGTCATCAGTTCATTATGGTGAAATTCAACTAATTTTATTTACATAGAAGCTTATATGTGGCTAAGGATGTTGAACTCTTCAATATTGAAGGTAAAAAAGTTCAAGTGTTACAATTGTCCTAAAAACTGGTAATCTAATCAAGTTAATTGACTTGATACAAAATGCCAAAGAATTCCCCACAGTAAACAATTTAATACTAGAAAGAGATAATTCACAGTTTAGTAATATAACCAACCATATAACAATCCAAGAGGTTACAGCAGTCTGTAATTGCAGTGTTGTACAGGAATGCGAGTTGCCGAGAAGATACTGTAACAATGATATGAAAATGCTATAAATGCCAGCATGAATGCCATAAATCTCAATCAGGCATTTGTCGATTGTGACAGAGCTTAAAAAGTGATATATCCAGGATGAACTTGACAATGAAAGCATAAGTCAATGTTTAACTTGGGAAATATAAAACTGTAACTATGGCGATTAAAAACCTCGCAGGTATTCAGATTCAATTTTGTAAATCTCGTAAATTCTAAGACTGTTGGACACCTTGATTAATTAAATTGGAAAACAGTTTTAGTCAAGACGGCACATATACCCCGAACATCAGGTACCAGCTCGTGTGTATTACAGATGATTATTCTTGCCTATGTGTGTAAAATATGTAATACCAGTACACATGTTGCAACAGAGTGATTGGTTGATTGAATGTTGTTTTACATCACAACAGCGATTTTCAACTACTGTCAAGAAAATTTTTATTCATCTTGAATATTTATCTTAACCCAAGCTTATGTGGTGTCTGAAAGTTCAAACATTTCTGATCTGCACTATACAAGTGCTAAGTTATGGTGTCTTTGAGAGTGTTAGTGCACTAACCCTTATGTGGTGTCTGGTTGGTTGGTTGTTGGTTGGTTGGTTAGTTGGGTGGTGGTTTGGTTGGTTGGTTGGTTGGGTGGTGGTTTGGTCAGAAGGTTGTTGGTTGGTTGGTTGGTTGGTTTCTTGTGTGGTTGGTTGGTTGGATGTGTGGTTGGTTGGTTGGTTGGGTTGTGGTTTGGTTGGTTGGTTGGTTGAGTGGTGATTTGGTTGGTTGGTTTCTTGAGTGGTTGGCTGGTTAGTAGGTTGTTGGTTGATTGGTTGGGTGTGCAGTTGGTTGGTTAGTCTGTTGATGGTAGGTTAGATGATTGGTTGGTTGAGTGAGTGAGTGAGTGAGTGAGTGATGATTGAGTAATTTAGTGAGAGTACACATGTGCATGTATTCATGTGAGAGTGAATGAGTTCAGAGTGTCTAGTTTTTGATTTTGATTAATTTTGAATGCTGTTTTACATGATGAGACAATTGTTTATTAATTTCTGATTTTACTCCCTGGTTAAAGATGCTAACTACTACAGTTAAATATCTGTATAATTGTGGTTACTTCAACAAGCAAAAGGTTTATTGCATTAAAAACACTAAACTCTAGTTATATATTTAATCATGACTGTAGCTCAAAAAATCATACAAAATGTATTTTATGCAGTAAATTATTGTGATATCAAAAATATCAAAAGTTTAATCATTAGGAAGGTCAACAATGCATGCAAGTTTTGAAGAATTGTGACCCACATTCATCATAAAAACCACAGTTGTCTCAAAAATTTAACTGAAGGTTTAGTAGTGCATGTTGTTGATTTTTTCTATTGGAGTGGGGATTTCTGTGGCCAATTGGTCTAGATTGCATACTTAGGGATTACAACACCTTCATTTTGATCCAGCTCATACGTATTTTAGTGTCATAATTAAAGTTTGTCAGTTTGTTCGCCTTTGTGGCCATGTTTTTTTTTTTTTTTTTTTTTTTTTGTTGGTACTCCATTGCCCTCAGCCTTCAACCAATGTTGTAATGACCACTTTCATAGGATTTTGTCCAAACTACCAACCAAAACACCAACCAACCACACAACTAACCAACCAACCAACCAACAAATTGACCAACCAACCAAACTATCAATCAATCAACCAACCAACCAACCAACAAACTGACCAACCAACCAAACTACCAATCAACCAACTCAACCAACCAACAAACTGACCAACCAACCAATATACCTGTATCAGCATCTACTGATAAAAAATTATCTACTGGCACAAAACTGACAGTATCATAAAACTGTATCAGTATATTTATGTCAGTATCATTTAAGTTTCAGCACATGTATCAACGTCAGAGACATTTTTTAAGAACAGAAACAGAATTATAATGTCTGAACACTCATTATAACATTCCCCCCACATCAGTACATTATCCTTTCATAGAACATTTTTATACCTCAGACAGACTCCTCATTAGTGATCAATTTAAAATTAATGTTCAATCAAGCATGACAGTTAGTATTTTTTAGCCAATCAACTAAATTGTAGAAAGGTTGGCATTAATTAAGGCTCACATACTTTGTCACTAAAAACAGATCATTAATTGACAATAAAAACTTCCTAACGTCACTTTAATGATCTCTCTGATGTTGTGAGTTTTCAAATGATTATAAACACTACCTTAAACTAGTGTCCAGGCCTAAATGGTCTCATCCTGTATGAGAAAAGCAAATGTTGCTAAGGGCTGACAAATCGCTAATCCTGTGTGAGAAAAGCAAATGTTGCTAGGGGCTGACAAATCGCTAATCCTGTGTGAGAAAAGCAAATGTTGCTAAGGGCTGACAAATCGCTAATCCTGTGTGAGAAAAGCAAATGTTGCTAAGGGCTGACAAATTGCTAATCCTGTGTGAGAAAAGCAAATGTTGCTAAGGGCTGACAAATCGCTAATCCTGTGTGAGAAAAGCCAATGTTGCTAGGGGCTGACAAATTGCTAATCCTGTGTGAGAAAAGCAAATGTTGCTAGGGGCTGACAAATCGCTAATCCTGTGTGAAAAAAGCAAATGTTGCTAGGGGCTGACAAATCGCTAATCCTGTGTGAGAAAAGCAAATGTTGCTAAGGGCTGACAAATCGCTAATCCTGTGTGAGAAAAGCAAATGTTGCTAGGGGCTGACAAATCGCTAATCCTGTGTGAGAAAAGCAAATGTTGCTAGGGGCTGACAAATCGCTAATCCTGTGTGAGAAAAGCAAATGTTGCTAAGGGCTGACAAATCGCTAATCCTGTGTGAGAAAAGCAAATGTTGCTAGGGGCTGACAAATCGCTAATCCTGTGTGAGAAAAGCAAATGTTGCTAAGGGCTGACAAATCGCTAATCCTGTATGAGAAAAGCAAATGTTGCTAAGGGCTGACAAATCGCTAATCCTGTATGAGAAAAGCAAATGTTGCTAGGGGCTGACAAATCGCTAATCCTGTGTGAGAAAAGCAAATGTTGCTAGGGGCTGACAAATCGCTAATCCTGTGTGAGAAAAGCAAATGTTGCTAGGGGCTGACAAATCGCTAATCCTGTGTGAGAAAAGCAAATGTTGCTAGGGGCTGACAAATCGCTAATCCTGTGTGAGAAAAGCAAATGTTGCTAGGGGCTGACAAATTGCTAATCCTGTGTGAGAAAAGCAAATGTTGCTAGGGGCTGACAAATCGCTAATCCTGTGTGAAAAAAGCAAATGTTGCTAGGGGCTGACAAATTGCTAATCCTGTGTGAGAAAAGCAAATGTTGCTAGGGGCTGACAAATCGCTAATCCTGTGTGAGAAAAGCAAATGTTGCTAGGGGCTGACAAATCGCTAATCCTGTGTGAGAAAAGCAAATGTTGCTAGGGGCTGACAAATCGCTAATCCTGTGTGAGAAAAGCAAATGTTGCTAGGGGCTGACAAATCGCTAATCCTGTGTGAGAAAAGCAAATGTTGCTAGGGGCTGACATATTGCTGTCTAATTCTATTTGTGAAACTCTGGTGATGCTAGGGACTTACAAATTGTTGTCTGATTCAGTATGAGAAAAGCATATCTTGCAAGGGGCTGACAAATCACTGTCTAATCCTGTATGAGAAGAGCAAATGTTGCTAGGGGCTGATACAATCCTGTCTCATCCTGTGTAAGAAAAATAAATGTTGCTAGGGACTAGCACATCACTGTCTCATCCTGTGTGAGAAAAGCAAATGTTGCTAATGACTAACACATCACTGTCTCATCCTGTGTGAGAAAAGCAAATGTTGCTAGGGACTTACACATCACTGTCTCATCCTGTGTGAGAAAAGCAAATGTTGCTATGGGCTTACACATCACTGTCTCATCTTGTGTGAGAAAAGCAAATGTTGATAGAGGCTGACAAATTGTTGTGTCATTCTGTGTAAGAAAAGCAAATGTTGCTAGGGGCTTACACATCACTGTCTAATCCTGTCTGAGAAGAGCAAATGTTGCTAGGGGCTGATACAATCCTGTCTCATCCTGTGTAAGAAAAAATAAATGTTGCTAGGGACTAGCACATCACTGTCTCATCCTGTGTGAGAAAAGTAAATGTTGCTAGGGACTGACACATCACTGTCTCATCCTGTGTGAGAAAAGCAAATGTTGCTATGGGCTTACACATCACTGTCTCATCCTGTGTGAGAAAAGCAAATGTTGATAGGGGCTTACACATCACTGTCTCATCCTGTCTGAAAAAAGCAAATGTTGCTAGGGGCTTACACATCACTGTTTCATCCTGTGTGAGAAAAGCCAATGTTGCTAGGGACTGATACATCCCTGTCTCATCCTGTGTGAGAAAAGCAAATGTTGCTAGGGACTGATACATCCCTGACTCATCCTGTGTGAGAAAAGCAAATGTTGCTAGGGACTAACACATCGCTGTTTCATTCTGTGTGAGAAAAGCAAATGTTGCTAGGGACTAACAAATCACTGTCTCATCCTGTGTAAGAAAAACAAATGTTGCTAGGGGCTGAGAAATTGTTGTCTCATCCTGTGTGAGAAAAGCAAATGTTGCTAGGGACTAACACATCACTTTCTCATTCTGTGTGAGAAAAGCAAATGTTGCTAATGACTAACACATTGCTGTCTCATCCTGTGTGAGAAAAGCAAATGTTGATAGGGCCTGACAGATGGCCAGTCTCATTCTGTGTGAGAAAAGGAAATGTTTGTAGGGACTGACAAATTGTTGTCTAATCCTGTACGAGAAAAGCCCTTTTGTTCAAGACCGGAAACGTTTACAGTGAGGAAATAAAACTTAACAGACCGTTCAAATCCAATTTGTTTGTTGCAATCAAACTCACTTTAAGGTCAAGGCCGTCTGTCAGACATGAAAGTCAGTCCGTTCTTTTTATTTTTAAAAACGAAATCTACCATTGCAACACAGGGTTTATATTCCATACCAATGTTTTAGAAGTATCATTATAATGTTGAGCTTTTTACATTTCATTAATTTCAATGCAAAACTATTTATGCCCAGATTCAATTACAGATATTTGTTGTAATCAAAATCCTTGCTCAAGTGATTTTAAAAAGATTTGATCTTCAGATGATTTTAATATTCTCGATTATTCAGTGATCCACGATTTGATTTTTTTTTTTCTCCAATATTGAATTATGTAATTTTCTAAATGAATTCATCAAATATTAACAATTAAAACAACGAGACTCAATATCAATGAATAGTTAATTAATGGCAATCGCCACATGGTTCCAAAACTTTATACTCAATATTCATGCGATATCCTCATTATATTCCGATCAGCATTGTATACAATCGAAAAAACAAAATGGAACGGTAAAAAAATAACTTTGTAAAAGATATTGATTAACAATTTTAATATAATTGAATTACTGAGATGTCGTATTGGTAGGGTTTCGCCATTTGTGAAATAATTCTATTAGTGGTTATTTCATCAATTTGGTAATGCGTTAATCCTTTCAAAACATGTTTTATTAAAAAATAATTAATTTGTTTTTTTTAAATTTGTTGGTTTTATAGATATAACATACACATGTTTGTCGTTAATTCCATTTGCAGACTACATCATGAAAATGATTTAATATAATTTTACATAATTTTGTTTCATTAATGCTCATTAAGTTGTTACATCACAAAATTCAAGATTCAAAAAATTCTAAAACAAAACCTGTAATTAGGAGCATGTGTTATTGATTTTGATTGAAAAATGTGCAAATTATGTCTCATTTCATTTTATTACATAACCAGGTGCAAGAAAAGTACGGTAGTTTTTTTCAATAATAATACTATGATCAGTCAGGTTGTTATTGGCCTTTTCATTTCGTTTAGATAAATCATGGCATCTGTTCTGAGGTGATGAAGGAAACTGAGAGTTGAGTTGTTGAGTTGCAGTTGAGTTGAGTAATGGGGGTTAATGTCCCAGTCAAGAATATTTCAATTATATCAAAATATTGCCAGCTATTGGCAAAAGTGCAGAAATATTGCTGCAACACACATGCAAAATTTTTTGCCCTTTCGCCCATAGCTGGAGATGTCTCAATTTAAGTTCTTGACTGGGATTTGAAACACCATTACTCAACTCAACTCAGCTCCCAGGCACAATATCCTAACAAACAGGTTTTATGTATAACCCAACGGGGATCAAACTCTTGACTTCCCACTCTTAAAGCAGATGTTTTATCAATGAAATGAAATAGAAAGCACCAAGTTATAATAACAAAAACCATCAATCAATCAATCAATCAATCAATCAATCAATCAGTCAGTCAGTCAATCCATCAATCAATAAGTCAGTCGAGTCAGCCAGTCAGTCAGCCAATCAGTCAGTCAGTCAGACAGTTAGTCAGATAGTTTGTCAGTCAGTCAGTCAGTCAGTCAGTCAATCAATCAATCAATCAATGACCTACAGGGGAAATAAATATGGTCAAGGGAGACAATTCTCAATATCCCAATATATGTATAGCAGAAATAATTACACAATTGTTGTATATATATATATATATAATCTTACTTATAGGAAGACCATTTTTCTTTATTACAATCCTACAAACATTCTCGCTACGACAATGATGGTCTTTCAACAAATGTCTCCAATCTCTAGAGATGCTCTCATGTTTAACAATGAAAAATAACTTCCATCAAAAACAATGTTTCTAACAAGGATTTTTTTTCTATTTTTAAACAAGACAATAAGACAAGGAGATTGAACAAGCATTCGTATAATGTAATTACTTCAGCGATTTATCTTGTTTTAAAACACATGGAGTGGTATTATTTTCCTGTGAATTATGTTCCACAAAAAAAAATTCCTTTGTTTCCATTCATATTTATATTGTTAAATTAAGCTGTTTTACAATACGACAGATTTTAAACTCAAAAAAAAAAAAAATGAGTAAAATCATTCACCTGTTAAATCTTCCTGACAAAATGAAATGGATTGATTGGTTTTAAAGTTGTTTAACATCACATCAACAATTTTTTTTATTTTCTTGCGAGAAGAACATGATTACTAGAATCCCTGTGGATTATTCTAAGAACAAATTTCTTGTTTAAGCGTAATGTCCGAGTGTATATTATGGTCTACCTCATGCAAACATACAGGGTGAATTTTTTGTTAAGGTGCTAACTCACAAAGTCAGTATGCCACAGATAAGCATATCTTGATACAGAAAACTGGAGTACCTGGATAAAATTATCAACCTTTTAAAATCAAACTGACAACAAACTGACAACAACTGAAAACAAACTGACAACAATTGTTTTAACAAACTGACAACAACTGCAAACAAACTAACAACAATTGTTTTAACAAACTGACAACAACTGCAAACAAACTAATAACAATTGTTTTAACAAACTGACAACAACTGAAAACAAACTGACAACAATTGTCTTAACAAACTGACAACAACTGCAAACAAACTAACAACAATTGTTTTAACAAACTGACAACAACTGCAAACAAACTAATATATTGTTTTAACAAACTGACAACAACTGAAACAAACTGTAAACAAACTGACAACAACTGAAAACAAACTGACAACAAACTGAAAAAAATGAAAACAAACTGACAACAACTGAAAACAAACTTGCAACAACTGAAAACAAAATGACAACATATGAAAACAAACTGACAACAATTGTTTTAACAAACTGACATCAACTGAAAACAAACTAACAACAACTGAAAACAAACTGACAACAACTGACAACAAACTGACAACAACTGAAAACAAACTGACAGCAACTGAAAACAAACTGACAACAACTGAGAACAAACTGACAACAACTGATGAAAATGACAACAACTGAAAACAAACTGACAACAATTGTTTTAACAAATTTACAACAAGTGAAAACAAACTGACAACAACTGAAAACAAACTGACAACAATTGTTTTAACAAACTGACAACAAGTGACAACAAACTGACAACAATTGAAAACAAACTGATAACAATTGTTTTAACAAACTGACAACAAGTGACAACAAACTGACAACAACTGAAAACAACCTGATAACAACTGAAAACAAACTGACAACAATTGTTTTAACAAACTGACAACAACTGATAACAAACTGTCAACAACTGAGAACAAACTGACAACAACTGACAGCAACTGAAAACAAACTGACAACTGACAGCAACTGAGAACAAACTGACAACAACTGACAGCAACTGAAACAACTGACAACAACTGACAACAAACTGACAACAACTGAAACAACTGATAACAACTGAAAACAACTGAAAACAAACTGACAACAATTGTTTTAACAAACTGACAGCAACTGAGAACAAACTGACAACAACTGATAACAACTGAAAACAAACTGACAACAATTGTTTTAACAAACTGACAACAACTGAAAACAAACTGTCAACAACTGAGAACAAACTGACAACAACTGACAGCAACTGAGAACAAACTGACAACAACTGACAGCAACTGAAAACAAACTGACAACAATTGTTTTAACAAACTGAAAACAAACTACCCTTTTTTTTTAAAAAAAAAAAAAAAAAGCTGAGCTCAAATATTGAGAGACAAAGTGTAATCTATAAACTCATGTATTAGAGGACTCAAACAGAGACACCTCAAAATGAGAAAATATCCTGTATATTTTTAATACTGTATAAGTGTTTATATTAGGATGTATTATATTTGGTGCTCCCAATGGTCTCAAACATTTTGCATGTACAAATATTAGCCCTGTCATTGTTTCCCCTTAGACAGGAGAGCTAAAATTAATGTTGAAGTGTATTAATATTAGTGGAAATTTATTTAACACAAAAAGCACCAATATTAATACACAATCCAAAATAAATATCTTTAAAGTACTTTGAGATATATAACTTGAAGGGATGAAATAAACAGACATGCAGACTGACAAACAGACATATTATATTAGGTAGACCCATACAAATAAATTTCTCCCACTCCCACTCTGACTCTACCTCCCTACCACTCCCAACCATGCTCCATACTTTCTACCAATCACATTCCGCCAAGCCCATTTTTCAGAATCCATGTTCCTTCTTTTTTGATTAATTAAAAAACCCAATTACTAAAATGCTACTTTTGATTACAAATAATAAACCAGTATAATTTTTTATGTGATCGTCAAGATTTAAATGCTTCTGATCATAAATAAAGACAGGTTCCCCTGTTATGTTTGTCGAGATTTAACTGCTTCTCAATTCTGGCCATAAATATAGACAGGTTCCCCTGTTATGTTATGATTCAACATAAACATGTTTTTTGCAACTGTGCTGCAATTACTTCTGGCGACAATTTACGACCGTTTGTAGTCTGAATGTGAAGATCAAAATAATTTCCTGTGTTAACGTAACACAATCTTGTATTCTGATATTTACAACTTGCGTCTTTAATGAACTTGTAATTCTTCTACGATTAGGACCACAGAAAAAACATCAAACTTAGCTATTAAAAGAATTCATCTGTGCTGAAAAATTCATTTCCAGGCTAAATATTACCTTCCAGTTGATTTACTTAACAAAGTCAACCCTGTAGATAATTTATTTAATAATAAATGTTGAATGAAATAAAATTCTTCAAGCCAGAACATGGTAGATTAAAGTTCGGAAATGAAAATTGAAAATTTGGCAATGTCTACAGGCCATAGAAATAACTTCTATGTTGTATTTGTTAAGAGTATGTATCTATATCTATCTATCTATCTTTATATATATATATATATATATATATATAGAGAGAGAGAGAGAGAGAGAGAGAGAGAGAGAGAGAGAGAGAGAGAGAGAGAGAGAAGAGAGAGAGAGAGAGAGAGAGAGAGAGAGAGAGAAGAGATTAAATAAGCCCATGTTTATTTTATCAAGAAAGAATTTTTTGACCTGCCTGCACTAGCATCATTGATTCTCAAATTGGATTTTGTATCAGAGGATATAATTGGGTTGGTTTGGATTAGACTGGATTGGAATAAAACCATTTAAGGCTCGTCGAGATTCTCTAACTTATTTGGAGGCAGACAGTTCTAGAACAGTCTAGAAGACACTGGGGGAAACAAAATTTCAGCAAATGAACTGGTAATTTCTTTCAGACTAGCATCTACCTAAGTGAGATTTGAAGTTAAGTACAATGATCTAAGTATATGATTAAGACCACTCTGTCAAAAAGACCTTCGTTGTCTGAGTGTTCCCAACAGTTATATGACATAAGAAAACATTGCTATTAGTAACATTAAATTATAGGGGTGCTAATCTTTCCCATAGTTTTATAGGTATGTAACACTCCCCCTCCCCTCACACTCGCTAAAGGTCTGGGTACTCCAGTTTCCTTCCAACATTCACAAACTGACCGCATACTCATGGCAACTTTAACGAAACTAGTTCATAGAGTCAGTATGCAGTAGAGGGGTCGCAAAAGGTAGGTGGCTCTGGAATTCACCTGTCATGTTTCATTTTAACCTGTGTTTCAGAAAAGAATATTTTTTCTCAAGACCGTAAGTTATCCTAAAACTTGATTACTATTTGAATACAAGAATTCCATGGAATTAAATGTCCTGCCTGGTTAGTTTTTGATCAAGTAGGAAATACATTACTTTAACATAAACTTTCACATTTTGATATGCTGCCGTGGCCGCCTACGACAACACCGGAAAAGTCAAACTTAAGTCTCACCTTATGGCAATGCCAGGCTTGACAATATTGGGATTTTTATTCATTAATAATAATATCTACTCTTTATGATGGAAAGTGAGCAAAAATAGAATAAGCTTCAAGATTTTTCACATTTATATGTTTAATATAAGTTAATATAGAGCCAACCTACGTCTTATCGACACTCAATATCAGATGATTTCGCACATTCATGAAGCAATACATTTAAAGCTGCATTAAGTTTTTCAATTTTCTGAATTTTTTTTTTTGATTTTCTAAAAATATATTTTTTTAAAAATAGATATCTTCTTACCATGATCCGTGAGATTCATTTTCTAAAATTTCATTTCTTTTAGCTGTAAATAAACTGAATCCTCTGACCGGTTGGTCAGTGTTTTACGATTGTAATTATGAGCTTGGAGCATGCACACAGATGTACGCAGTGTTTCAGATTGTTTGGGAGCTATAGGGGCCACACTGGCCCATACAACAGGAAAGTAGGGGGTCATTTCTGATATAAGTGGGCCAATAAAAAGATAACAAAAATAACATTTCAGTACATTTATTTTCAGTGCAAGTGATATCTTTATTCCAGGCAAAACAGTAATTATACAGCAAGACAATATGCAAATACAATTTCAACATTGTACCATTACATGTTAGTTATCTATAGGTAATGCTATACCTTAGCATCTTAAATTATAACAATGTGAATGAAATTTGTTTCTGTTTTATTGTGGTTCTGTTTTTTTTAATTGATACAATGGTGTATAACAATATTTTATACAGTACAAAGCAGTCAGTGTCAATCATTTTTTTGAAGTGTAAAGGTACCTTCTTTTTTGTGACTGCCATAGTTTCACTGCTTTGCTGAAATCCATGTCTTTCAGTTTCGGTCCAGTTATACATACCCTCATAAGTTGGTCACAAGTGTGTGCAGAAATATTTGCCCGTTTCTGGGTTGTAATGTAGTTCTGGACACTGAAAGATCTTTCGCAATCTGCTGTATTGGTAAGGCATGTAAGTGCAAGTGCAGCAAGACAAATCAGATTGGGGAACTCGTCTTTGTGATATTGAGCAATAAGCTGCCATAGTTGCACCATACTGTCTCTGGGGAACATTTCAGCTAAGACAACCCTTTTGCATTGTTCCCATTCTATTTTAACAAGTTCTGGATTTATAAAGGGTTCAACCTCTTTTATGTGCTGTACAGCCCCTTCTTTCCACACATGTTGTTTAGAATGACCATACTGATTGATCAAAGTGTTTAACTGCTCATCACCCCACACACTCAGTTCATCTTTTGAAAGAAATGAAATAGGCCTCATTCCCAAGATTCCAAAAGCACTTAAAACATCAATCTGGGGAAACCTGCTGGTCAAATTGTCAATGATTTTATTTATAAAATTGAATTGCAATGTGGATGGCTCTGAAGTCATGTCAATTTTATGCCCCTTATATGTTTTCTGGTCACTATCTATATCTACCTGCAAAGTACTGAGGTAAGTATCAGGAGTTTCATTGTTTCTTAACTTAAGTAATGATGTCTTGCATGATTCTAAATGAACAGCTACCATTGATGGGTCAAGGTTTTGTTTTTGAAACTGCTGAGACAAAACCATTACAGGGGCTAGGGCATCAAGCATCATGCATGTAAGATATATGAACTTTTTGCAACATAGCTTTCTTGCAATACCTTCTCCTTTAGCGTCTTTCTGTTTATTGATACTTTCAAAATAAACCAAAAGAGCAGGGAAACTTCTATACACAGAAAGCAGTGCCTCAAAAAAGGATAACCATCTCACCTGATGTACTTCTCTTATCTTCAACACTGGCAAAGATAGAATCTTTTGAACTGATTCGAGTGATTGAACCTTATTAGAACTTTTACTAAAGTAATAACACAAATTGGTTAGCGTTTGCTGAAAATCAGTTAGTGATGGAAAGCTCTGAGCCGCTTGACTAGTAACTAAAGCTACTCTATGTGCCAGGCAGTGCACATTGATCATTAAAGGGTTTTCTCTCAACAAGATTCCAGTTGCTCCTTTATTAGTCCCAGTCATAACACTAGCCCCATCAGTACCTAAGCCCATAATTTTAGTTAAAGGAATACCTATTTCACCTAGATAATGCTTAATAGAATTAACAATAGTTTCAGCATCACCCTTCTCCAAAAACAGATCAGCAACATATACAGTCTCTGGTTTTAGGTCTTTTGTATTAATAACCCTAGCCCACAGTGCAAGTTTTTTGTGAGTGGCAATGTCTGTGCTTTCATCACAAAGTATAGACAAGACAGTTGAAGATTTAATTTTGTCATTAGTTTCATCAACAAGCTGTTGATTAATACTATTTAGAAATTCTGAGCATGCATATGAACTATTGTAATGGGTTTCAGGACCTGCTGATAAATGCTCTAAATATTCTGCCTTAACATCACGTAATAATTCTACTAGCGACGTGTATTTATCAAGTGGAAGATGTTCCTTTGCTATAAAGTAAACAGCTTTCATTGCTGTAATAACAGCTCTTGATTCAAGATCTTGCAATTTATTCATTGCCACACTGGTACTTTTTGCCATTTCTTTACCAGAAATAAGAAGCTGATGGTCTGAGCTAGACACATGTCTTGTAATAGTGCTTGTTCGAAAATTGTCCGTTCCCAGAGCCATAGAGTTTTCTTTGCCGGCTCCACGGCATAGTTCACAATGCATTAAGTTTTTTGCATTGTCATATTTTAACCAGCAATATGTTTTCAACCAGCTGGACTGAAACTTTCTTGTTGAAGTTGAACTACTAGTACTGGGACCAGGGACTGATGACTCTGTCTGTTCTACTAGTGCAACATCATCGTCACAACCTGGTCCTGAAATGTTAATGTTCACCTTAATTCAATTCGGAATTATGTATGAATAAATAAAGAAAAAACCCTAAAATACCTAATCGTTATTGTTTATTATTTTATTGGCATCTTAAAAAAAGATGTGTGTAGCTCGGTCCGTCGGACCATTTTATTTATATATTTAAAAAAAGTTCATTATTTTTCAAACTGACCTAACATGGTTACAAACGTTCGTCAGAAAACAAAACACACGACGCAACTATGTTCAAAATCTACAACTATGTTCAAAATCTAGTCCTTACAAAATAAAATATGCCAGTATACATGTAACAAATGTTCGTCAGGCCTATATATACACAACAGACATACAAGTTCGGAATCTATAGTACATAATAATTTTTTGTGAACACTGCAATCAACATGCATGCACTTTATTTATTTTTAAGGATTCATATAAATATATACACCTGCGTCAACTGTTTTACTTTGCTTTCTAACGAAATCGAAGCTCCACAAATCTGTCTGTTTTCTCTTCGACATGATTCGATAGTATTACACTGATTATCCCCCCTGACCCGTTACCGTTAAACGTATATGGGACTTTTGGGTATTTCGGGTTAAGCAATAACACGAATAACATAGTCGTACAATATGAATTAGCTGTACATAGACGATTGGAAGCGGGATGAAATAAAGTAAACAACATGATAGATGTGTCAAAAAAACTGTGCGCCTGTAGGACCCATTGAGATTAAATCTATAGCGCCATTTTCAGATATAATGCGGTAATGGCGCGGGCGCACCAACAATCTGAAACACTGTGTACGGAAAAACCTAGAATCGGAGGTGAAACATGACAGATTGCATTAATTGTCCTTCATTAATATCTAGATGTATTCAAGATGGTGTTATGTATCCCTTACTAAGTCACAAATGACAAAGTCAACGTAGTTCTGTGTTTAATTTATCGTATTTCACCGTTTTGAAAGTTGTGTTTAAATGACCCGGGTTTTGATGACGTAACCATGTTCTAATATTAGATCCCAAATGCTGCATCTTGCTGGGTAAATACTGTAATTTCTCTATTTATTTGAGCTTATATCATTGAACCAAATGTAACATTGTTCATTAGGAACATCATTAATTAGATTAGCACCATTTTAATTTTTCTTTGGAAAACTTAATGCAGCTTTAATGTTTATCTAATAAAAAAAACTGTATACATATATATCATTTAGCAAATGTTTCAGCCGTCTTAATTTTTTAATTGATTTAAAACTAAGGTTTGTTCCCTCATGCAAAACATTCCTAAGCTGGATTTGGATTCATATAATTTTGGAACTTCAGATTCATTATTTTCAATTTGTGTTATATATATATATATATAATATAGCATGTATATGTTATATATATATATATAATATAGCATGTATATTAAAGAATCTTTTGTGTGTAATACATTCACATTCACAGTAAGAGTTGAGTGGAATTTTATTGGATACATTCATCAAATGACAAGGCCAATCAAATGATCTAACAAATACTGATGTCATTTTCACTCTTCTTCTGCAAACTGCAGTTACCTAAAATTGGAGGCTAATTCAGTCATTCAGAAGCCATCTTCCAGCATTTCTTTCCAAATTTGATACGTTTTTTATCCATTTATATTTATCGAATTCAGAAACGGGTAATTAGATTTGTTATAAAATACATTGTCTGCTAAACAAACTGTATTAAAATTACCATGGTGTATACATAAACTGTAATCATGTTTGACTATTTTTTTACATTGAATTATGGGTAATTGCATGTGATCAAATTAACAATCTATTGCATTGTGGGTAATTGTATACCATAACATTTCAGAGGCAACAACTCCTACATGCATTATCATATAGTTAAAACACTTTCTACCTTTTAAATTTTGTCATGCTGAACATTATACCAATTTTCTGATATTATATATCTCTTAAAATTTTGAAGAAAATAGCCTAAAACTGCAAAATTACAAACTAGGTCATGACCTTCAACTTTGAACTTGACCCCATTTTGAAGGTTATTTCAAGAAAAAGTCAAAACTGAAAACCCCATGTCAATATATGTTTAAATAGTAAAGTTATAAGAATTTGAAGCCATTTTACAAAAAAAATTTAATTAAATGGAAAAACGAGTAACCCATTTTTCAACCAAATTTCACAAAATGAACAAACTATAGGCTTAGGACCCAAGAGAATCCAAATATCACATCAGATATTTTTTCTTCCATCATCCGTTTCAAACAAGAAGATTTTTTAAGTTTTTTGAACCCATAGGTCACCTTGACTAAGTTTTGGGAACAATGACAATTTCAGGAACAAATCTGAATTGTACCGGCCCATATATGCATATGACCAAGTTTTATTGAAATCTACCCTGTTGTTTCAGAGAAGAAGTAAAAAATGTAAAAGTTTACAGACTGAAGGACAAACACATGGACAGATGGACAACAGATGATTTCAGATAGCAATAGCTCACATGTGGTTCAGGTGAGCTAAAAATCAGTCAAAACTGAAAACCAGTCAAAACTTTGAACTTTAAAGGAGTGCAGTGGTTTTGTTTGCCTAAAATTACTACCGAATAAAGGTTGTTTTCCCTTGAGAAATAAGACTAAAATTTCCCAATTTGACAACTAAAATTCCCCAAAAGGCAACAGTGACACACAATCAAATAGTTTAAGTTAAATCCATTTGTCAAAAACTCTGACACCGTCACAGTTCTGACAGACAAAAACTGTTAAATATTGTCACAATATAAAATCTTTGCAATTAATTCCAAAATTCTGAGCGTAATATGTGACATAAAAAGGGTCCAAATTTTCCCAATCTGAAAGGTGGAAGGTAGTTTTTAAAAAACCACAGCAAAATCACTGGAGTGGCGTTTTTTATGTCCAAGTCAAGATTTTTTTCACCTATATGGACGCAGTCAGTTCTGGGTTAGTGGAGAAAACCAGAGTGTCTAAAGAGAACCACAACCCTAAATTGGCAAAGAAACTGACAAACTATCTCACTAAGACCTGCTTGATTTTGATCTGGACCCTACATGGTGAGGGGTACTACGATCTGTTAATGTATGAATTAGACAACTTGACCACTGAGCTCCACACCCCTTCAAATTTAAGAGACTACTATGATAGCTAAATTGGTAGAGTGCTTGTGGGAGGTCAGGGTTCACCACCACCCCCAGCCCCCCCCCCCCACCACAATCTGATCAAGACTTAATTGGTAGTCATCATTCTTCAGACATTAGCACTCAGCATTTAGATATAAAAGTCACAGGATCCTTCAGAGGAAACCATTAAACCAATGCTCTGTGTCATGGCAGGTGTGGCACACTAAAGAACCCTCTCTGCACACTGTCCTAGGCTGCACTGCATTTTTGATCACTGCCATTTTACCTACAGTTAGTGATGTAAATGAAATATTCTTGACTAGGACATAAAACCCCATTAAATCAAATCAAATCAAATTTTAAGGAAGAAATATATATAATTAATATAAAATTTTTAAATAGAAACTTTGAATTTGTGTGTGCGAATTCCTGTCTGCACATTGGCCTAGGGCCATATGTAGATGTAAAACTCCGAGTGAGTGAGTGAGTGAGTAATGGGGTTTAACGTCCCAGTCAAGAATATTTCACTTATATCGAGACGTCGCCAGCTATAGGCAAAAGTGCAGAAATTTTCCTTGTGTGTTGTGCTGATGACATTATACAGCAGGGTTCTTTATCATGCCATGCCTGCCATGACATGGGGCCTCATTTATTTTAAGTTCCCATCCGAAATAACCTGTGACTTTTATTTCGTAATGCCAAGTGCTTGGCGAAAGAACAGTCACTACCCACTTTCAAGTCTTGGGTCAGACCAGGCTGGGGTTCGAACCCAAGGCCTTTCACTTACAGAGTGAGCACTCTACCATCTGAAGCTACAGTAGTGGTATATTGTAAAACTTTATCCTAACACTACATTTTTTTTTAAATTAATCGAATCAGGATATTTGTTTTATATCTATCATAAATTCTGTCCATATTACAAAATTTTAATCAATATCTTGTAAAACAGACTTTACGTCATGATTTCCCTAAATAAAACTTAAAAATCTTAATATCAATATCCCTGAAATTTTGTTTGTATTTTAGCAAGGACAACATTTGCATATTAATTGACATTTTTCATCAATATTGAACAATAAAGAATCAATGGTTACAATCTAAGTTGATGGGTTTACATGTTTTATCATTTTTTTTTATTTAAAAAAAAAAAGATTCTACCAGCTCTGTGATATCACCGGAAAAGATTCTACCAGCTCTGTGATATCACATGAAAAGATTCTACCAGCTCTGTTATGTCAATGGAAAAAATTCTACAAGGGCTGTGATATCACATGAAAATATTCTACCAGCTCTGTTATTTCAATGGAAAAGATATTACAAGGGCTGTGATATCACAGGAAAAGATTCTACCAGCTCTGTTATTTCAATGGAAAAGATTCTACAAGGGCTGTGATATCACAGGAAAAGATTCTACCAGCTCTGTGATATCACATGAAAAGATTCTACCAGCTCTGTTATGTCAATGGAAAAAATTCTACAAGGGCTGTGATATCACAGGAAAAGATTCTGCCTGCTCTGTGATATCACATGAAAAGATTCTACCAGCTCTGTTATTTCAATGAAAAAGATATTACAAGGGCTGTGATATCACAGGAAAAGATTTTGCCTGCTCTGTGATATCACAGGAAAAATTTTTACCTGTTCTGTTATTTCAATGGAAAAGATTCTACCAGTGCTGTGATATCACAGGAAAAGATTCTACCAGTGTTGTAATATCAAAGGAAAAGATTCTACAAGCTCAGTAATATCACAGGAAAAGATTCTACCATTTCTATATAAAGACCTCTGTGATATTTCTCCATTATATACACCAGAAAAGATGCTACAAGGGCTGTGATATCACAGGAAAAGATTCTACTGGTGCTGTGATATCACATGAAAAGATTCTACCAGCTCTGTGATATCACAGGAAAAGATTCTCCCAGCTCTGTAATGTCACAGAAAAATATTCTACCAGCGCTGTGATATCACAGGAAAAGATTCTTTTATTTTTTTATAAATACCTCTGTGATATCTTTTATTATATTCACCAGAAAAGATTCTACCAGCTCTGTGATATCACAGAAAAAGATTCTACCATTTCTAAATAAAGACCTCTGTAATATATCTCCCAGAATAGATTCTATGGACCTATATAAAATCTCTCTATTATAACAATACATAGTTGTTAATCATTAACAATCTGGTTTTATTGACATTAGATGATACTGATACAATCTATAGACTGTACATTATAATTTACATTTAATTTATAATACAAATATTAACACATGTCACACTTAGTCAATAACTCCCTGCTAGGTCTATTATTTCTACATATAAATAAATGTATGTATATAAGCTTCCAATTACACTTTGTACATTCATTATGATGTGTTTAGCTAGTTTCCATTTCTTAATTCATGTTAATGATTACCAAAAATGTAATCAGTGATTTTTTTAAATTATTCTTAAAGGTTTTTAAAAACTCTATTTTATTTATTTATTTGTTTGTTTGTTTTTCTTTTTTTTTATTCATTGTTTTATTTTCTATTTTTTTAATTTACTAATTAATTTATCTTATTTCTTTTTATTTATTTATTTTTCTAATTTATTTATTTCAATTCATGCATTCATTCACTAATCAATTCACCCATCCATCAATCAATCTATTCATTCATTCATTCATCCATCCATCCATCCATTCATTCATTCATTCATTTATACATTAATCTATCCATCAACTCAACCATCCATCCATACATCCATCCATCCATTCATTCATTCATCCATCCATCCATCCATCCATCCATTCATTCATTCATTCATTCATTCATCCATCCATCCATCCATCCATCCATCCATCCATTCATCCATCCATTCATTCATTAATTCATTCATTCATCCCTCCCTCCTTCCATTCATTTATCCAATTTTCCACTACAATTATTAACTTACTTAAGAAATAAGTGTTGAATGCATTAAATACACTTTCTGTTTCTATATGCCATCACTGATGTTTTATTTCATTGATACAGAACACATTTGTAATCAAGAACAGGTGGGGGATCGCCTGTTTGCAATAAGACAAGAACAAATCCTAAATACTTCAGTGTATATCAAGATCTGTTTGCAATAAGACGAGAAAAATAAATTATAAACGCTCAATTGTATCAATAATTTTAGACTAACTTGTAAAACATAAGCATTTAGCAAGTTCTGGCCAAAACATATAACATTTTTTGGCCTATTACATGGAATTAATCAACAACTAGATCAGGAGATGAAACAAACTAAGGAGGAAGTGCTGGTGAAAAAATACAACTTATTTTCTTGGCCTATAAAATGAAATTAACAACATCAGGAGACATTAAATTAACAACAAAGTTCTAGTGGAAACATAAAACTTGTTTTCTTGGCCTATTATATGAAATTAATGAAATCAGGGATGTAAAAGAAATAAGGGAGTTTTGGTAAAAACAAACAACTAAGTTGTTGGCCTATAAAATGAAATAAATAACATCAGGAGACATTAAACTAATAAGGAAGTGCTAGTAGAAACATACAACTTAATTTCTTGACCTATTATATGAAATAAATTAAATCAGGGAATATGAATTTCAAATAAATTGAATCAGGAAATATGAAACAAATTAAATCAGGAAATAAGAAATGAATTAGGCAGTTCTGTTGGAAACCAATGATTTTTTTCTTTGGCCTATTAAGTGAAATTAACTACATCAGGAGACAGATAATCAACAATATCAGTCGACATAAAATTAACGACATCAGCCGACATAATGAAATTAACAACTTCCACGTCATTTGTAATTATTTATATTCAGATCAAATCTGCAGACATTTATTAATAAAACACAGTAAATCTATCAATTTCAACTTAATTTCTAATTTATATTAGTATCAATGACACTCGAAACCAACATCTGATTTTTTGGGATACCAGAGAGGGTTTTGATTGGAAGGAGAATGTTTTCGTTTAAGTCGGGAAAGCGTCATAAATATCATGATTTTGAAGATCATACAATGGTGAATGGGGGAGTGATTGATTAAGTAAGTAAAGGGCTGTTGTGGTCACTGAATACGCTTTAATGTCCGAGTCAAAATTAATTTTCTTATTTTAAGTACTGACACAGAGGTTATCGGATAAAAATCAATTAGTGGCATGTTGAAGCCTCCTGATAGTGATTATGAATTATGTTTTCCTTTTATGAAATCCATGTGTCAGCATTATTGTTTTTACGCATCCAAGTGTGTTATTTAATGTGTGTGTGTGTGTGTGTGTGGTGTGTGTGTGTGTGTGTGTCTAACTGATCAATAAAAAAATACTCATTCACTTCCTAAACCATGGATAAAGAATCTCACCAAATCATCACTGGTAAAATTGCATCGGAAGCACCAATAATGTCAAGCTGATCATCAACTGTAATTTTAAGCTGATGTTGAGACAGGCCAGTACTAAAATGATCGAGGAAAATGGAGTTTCAAAATGTGATTTTAATGATGCCAAAAAGAACACAAATGGGGTCCAGGCACTGAAATGTGGGTACCATATATAGATTTATTTAAATATACAAAATTCTCTGTAACATACATGGTGTAATAAATAAATAAATAAATAAAATAATTAATTAATAAATAAATAAATAATAATAATTAATTAATTAATAAATAAATAAATAAATAAATAAATAAATAAATAAATAAATAAATATGATACATTTTTATGACTAATTCAAATCCAAATTATTTATCCAATATCAAATACCGGTATTCTTCCTTTTAAACAACAGGGATGATTAACTCTCAGTCTGCATCCAATTTCGGAATGCATACTACGATATCAAACTTTATATCCACATGATTACACCCATTCTTATATCCCATAATGCCATGTAATCATATTAACAGAAGGTTAAAATCATATCTTTATCGAGTAAACATTCGCTCTCACTACCAGATACGCTTTTTGCTACCAGATATGCTTTATTCTTGCTACCATATACGCTCTCGCTATGAGATATAATTAAATGTAGCTGGTTTCTATCAAGAAACAAAAACAAAAAACAAATGTTAAATTGTCTTATAATACAATTCTAGAAGATAATGCAAATGGATAAATATTGAAATAACATTTGATATCCAGATTAAAAAAAAAAAAAAAAAAAAAAAAATTATTATGGAAAATTTTAAGCACTAAGCAACAAAATGATGCATGAGAACCAGTTGAAGAACATGCCAATATAAATATTCAATCTGTTCACATTTTCACAAACAATTCAATTGTTAATTTATTTTTAATCCATTTTCGCACGGAAGTACTAAAGCTACATTCTTATGTTGTTGCTAAAGCCTCATTTATTGTAATCTGTGGATACTTGAAGGCTAACACATGAACTTGTAAGAAGAATTCTCTTGAAGTTAAAACATTTGATACTAAAGAGAGAGAGAGAGAGAGAGAGAGAGAGAGAGAGAGAGAGAGAGAGAAAGAGAGAGAGAGAGAGAGAGAGAGAGAGAGAGAGAGAGAAAGAGAGAGAGAAAGAGAGAGAGAGAGAGAGAGATTTTTTCTTATAAGTGCAGTTTTAGAAAGGAGAAACATGAGAAAATCACTGAGCAGGAACAGAGAAAATGTATGCAGTTCTTGGATAAAACAGAAACTAGAGTGCCAAAAAATCGGTGTAGGAGAGAGAGAGAGAGAGAGAGAGAGAGAGAGAGAGAGAGAGAGAGAGAGAGAGAGCAGGAAAAAGAGAGAAAAAGATTCTGTCATGCATGCAGTTCTTGGAGAAAACAAAAAACTAGAGTGCCAGAGAAAAAAAAACAACAGCACAGGAGAGAGAGAGAGAGAGAGAGAGAGAGAGAGAGAGAGAGAGAGAGAGAGAGAGAGAGAGAGAGAGAGAGAGAGTCCATTTTGAATTAAATACACATCTACAGAATCGAAAGGAAAATGTCAAATAAGTTTATTAATTTATATTAAAAAATTAATACTTTAAAACATAATCATTACACATTTTGGTCACCATAGAAACCAGACTTTAGAAACTAATATCTTTTATTTTTCAATAAAGCACAATTTATTCATGAATGAACATCTGAGCAAGTGTAAATTAAAAAGAAATATTTTCTGCTGTTATTGCATGTAATGTAGCTGGGTGCAATCTAAAGATTGAAGGTTAATTTTCTTTAAAAAAAAATATATTTCTAAAACCAAATTAATGATTAAGTCAACTTTGTTAAGATCTCATGCAAAGATTGAGAATCTAAACTGGTTGATTATCAATCAAAGAATTAAAGAAATTCTTTGAATTATTGTCTACAATTCAATAAAGCTTTGTCTTAAGAGCACTTGCCAACCTCTTGTTTTAACCCCAGTAATAAAACCAGCTCCATGGCAACCACTTGGAATAAACGCTACAACTTTTCAAGATCTTTACAGTTTCATCATACACTCTACACGAGATCTGAAGAGTCGACATTTTCTAAACAAATAAAACACAATCGTACAAACAACTATAGAGTCGTGCTTTAGAAATCTCCAACAACATTCGTTAATTAAATTTTGTTTTTCAAATTTTACCTTTTTTTTCTTCAAACTTAAATTTCCTAAGAAAGTGTTAGATTAATTTAAAAGAAAATAAAAAATGTTCAATACCAACATGCTAGAATGCAATTTTCAACTTCCACGCAACTTAAGAGTACACGGCGTAATTAACGTTTTAATATCAACAATCAATTTCTATCATCTTTTTCCCCGTTTTCTTTGATATACCTAAATCATTATCAAACTGCGAGCTCAATTTTCTGCTGCAGGCAATGTCTGATATTCAGCTGTGCCAGAATCGGGGAAATTGTTGAGGAAAACGTTCTTTTGAGCAATTAAATCGTAGTATGATTATCTGTAATGAATATTTCATGTTTCTTAGTAGGAGATTTAAAGAGAGAATGTAGAAATATCTTCCTTACGATTCTGTAAAATAAAAGTGTAACCCAAGTCATTAAGAACAACCTGAAAAGACAAGATTTGGTCGCGTAAGGCAAGGATTAAACGGGAATTCCACGGATTTAAATATATCGCCTGGTTAGTTTTTGATTGAGTAGAAAATACATTACATTAATATGAACTTTCACATTTTGACATGCCACCGCCCCCGCCACCTACAATGACACCGGAAAGGTAACACCTCAGTCTCGCCTTATGGCAATACCAGGCTAAAAAAAAACAGGACTGGTTTCACAACCATTCCTTAATTAAGACATTCCTTAAGTTAAGCACATTTTGACAAGGGTTAAAAAAAAGCCCCAGGTTTCACAATCACTCCTTAACAAAGATTTTTCTTAACTTAAATTTAGCAAATTTTGAGGAACTCTTCTTAAATTACAAATTATCATTTTTGTCAAAACAAAGAAAAAATTACCGTAAAGTATGAAGTGGTCTTAAAAATTTAAACCTTCATTTTCTAAATATTGAGCTACAATTAACTAAATTAATGGGAAATAAAATTTACTGGATTTAATTTAAGTAAAATCTTAGTTAAAGAATGATTGTAAAACCTGGGCCAGTAACTAAAACTCCTTTCAAAAATATCTGTGGTTGTCACAACAAATTAAAAAAAAAAACATTTAAGAGACCACTATGAAAAAGAGGTCACAGGCAAATCCTTTGTCAAAAATCTGGCTCAGGTATATCCTTGTGTCTGAACCTGTGTCACAACAAATTTAAAACATTTTGGAGACCTCTGTGAAAAAAATATTTGAATGCAAATCCTTTGTCAAAAATCTGGCTCAGGTAGATCCTTGTGTCTAAAACTGTGTCACAACAAATTTAAAACATTTTGGAGACCTCTGTGAAAAAATATTTGAATGCAAATCCTTTGTCAAAAATCTGGCTCAGGTAGATCCTTGTGTCTAAAACTGTGTCACAACAAATTTAAAACATTTTGGAGACCTCTGTGAAAAAAATATTTGAATACAAATCCTTTGTCAAAAATCTGGCTCAGGTAGATCCTTGTGTCTTAAACTGTGTCACAACAAATTAAAAAAAAACATTTAAGAGACCACTATGAAAAAGAGGTCACAGGCAAATCCTTTGTCAAAAATCTGGCTCAGGTATATCCTTGTGTCTGAACCTGTGTCACAACAAATTTAAAACATTTTGGAGACCTCTGTGAAAAAAATATTTGAATGCAAATCCTTTGTCAAAAATCTGGCTAAGGTAGACCCTTGTGTCTTAAACTGTGTCACAACAAATTTAAAACATTTAGGAGACCTCTGTGAAAAAATATTTGAATGCAAATCCTTTGTCAAAAATCTGGCTCAGGTAGATCCTTGTGTCTAAAACTGTGTCACAACAAATTTAAAACATTTTGGAGACCTCTGTGAAAAAATATTTGAATGCAAATCCTTTGTCAAAAATCTGGCTCAGGTAGATCCTTGTGTCTAAAACTGTGTCACAACAAATTTAAAACATTTTGGAGACCTCTGTGAAAAAAAATATTTGAATACAAATCCTTTGTCAAAAATCTGGCTGAGGCAGATCAAAGTGTGTGAAACTGTTACAACAAATTTAAAACATTTAGGAGACCTCTGTGAAAAAGTAATCAGAGACAAATCCTTTGTCAAAATCTGACTAAGACACTTGAGAGAGAGAGAGAGAGAGAGAGAGAGAGAGAGAGAGAGAGAGAGAGAGAGAGATATTTGATACACTATATGACCTATACTGAGAGAGAGAGAGAGAGAGAGAGAGAGAGAGAGAGAGAGAGAGAGACAAATATAAAAATATCACTAAGAAAACACCTAAGATGATAAAAATATACTTTAATCTTTCAGCATTTTCAAGTGTTCTTAGGACACACACACACACACACACACACACACACTATATATATATATATATATATATATATATATATATATATATATATATATATAAGTTTATGGCGTGTATGTGTTTGTAAAAAGTCAACCTGTTTGGTTTTATACTATTATAATCCAATATTACTGTGGCTTTTATATACATGAAACTATTTATTTGTAACACACTCGGGAATCCATTAATATCATTATACTCATCTGTGCTGTCATCTTTACATTAAAGATTTATATTTTATTTATGAGCTTTAATGGAATTAAATAATAAGAATTCTGTGTGATAAAATTTTATTTATTTTCTCTCAGAGCATCTTTAACATAACTTTACAAGTAAAAAAAGTTGTCATCAATTAAAATGTCATTAATTTTCATCATTACCGGTAAATTAAACTATGGAATGAAATAAAACTTTTTGTTTATTCGATTCAAATCATTACCATAAAAAGGGCACTATAAAGATATAAAATCGGTCTGTCACATAAAATAGACCAAGAGAGACACTGACTAGAGACATCATTTGTCTCTCACAATGAATGTAATAGAAGAGAGACAGTGGATAGAGTCATCATTTGTCTCTCACAATTAAAGAAATACAAGAGACCCAATCTGTCTATCAAATCACATGGACAAAGAGAGACACTGGCTAGAGACATCATTTGTCTCCCACAATAAAAGAAATACAAGAGACCCAATCAGTCTGTCACAGTGAATGGACAAAGAGAGACACTGGATAGAGACATTATTTGTCTCCCACAATTAAAGAAATACAAGAGACCCAATCTGTCTATCAAATCGAATGGACAAAGAGAGACACTGGCTAGAGACATTATTTGTCTCCCACAATGAAAGTAATATAAGAGACACATTCTGTCTGTCACAGCAAATGGACGAAGAGAGACACTGGATAGAGACATTATTTGTCTCCCACAATGAAAGTAATATAAGAGACACATTCTGTCTGTCACAGCAAATGGACAAAGAGAGACACTGGATAGAGACATTATTTGTCTCCCACAATTAAAGAAATACAAGAGACCCAATCTGTCTATCAAATCGAATGGACAAAGAGAGACACTGGCTAGAGACATTATTTGTCTCCCACAATGAAAGTAATATAAGAGACACATTCTGTCTGTCACAGCAAATGGACAAAGAGAGACACTGGATAGAGACATTATTTGTCTCCCACAATTAAAGAAATACAAGAGACCCAATCTGTCTATCAAATCGAATGGACAAAGAGAGACACTGGCTAGAGACATTATTTGTCTCCCACAATGAAAGTAATATAAGAGACACATTCTGTCTGTCACAGCAAATGGATGAAGAGAGACACTGGCTAGAGACATTATTTGTCTCCCACAATGAAAGTAATATAAGAGACACATTCTGTCTTTCACAGCAAATGGACAAAGAGAGACACTGGATAGAGACATTATTTGTCTCCCACAATTAAAGAAATACAAGAGACCCAATCTGTCTATCAAATTGAATGGACAAAGAGAGACACTGGCTAGAGACATTATTTGTCTCCCACAATGAAAGTAATATAAGAGACACATTCTGTCTGTCACAGCAAATGGACGAAGAGAGACACTGGATAGAGACATCACCTGTCTTTCACAATAAAAAAATACAAGAGACACAATCTGTCTGTCATATCAAATGGACCAAAAGAGGGACACTGGCTAGAGACATCATCTGTTTCTCACAATAAAGGAAATTGGAAGAGACACAATCTGTGTTTCTTAGAGCCCAAAAAATTAAACAATGCGAAAATTAATTTCAGAATCCTGAGAAGCAAGATAATTCAGCATTAAACCGACATTTTTTTATTTAATCTCAGAAATCTAATTAATAAAATGGAATGTAAACAACTATTTTTTTCAGGACACAATCCAAAACTGAGTTTAGATATACACTAATTCTGTTACATATGATTGTGTTGACTAAAAAATTCCGTCTAGACAATCTCTATGACAAAAACTAACTCTTGCTATGCATACAAAGCTTTTTTGACAGACTAAACTTTTTTTTTTGCTTGCACAAGGTTGTTCTTTTACTTGTCGAAGGTCAGCGTTTTTTCTCGGTAAACTTTAGATCACCTTGCGATATCTAACACGGGATACTCTCATGAAGAGCACAGAGCACCAAAATCCATGCACAGATGCCTTGATCAATTTTCTTGTAATTTAATTCATAATAAAAGTACTAAAGAAAAAACTTTGTGGAGTGACTGCAATCTATTTAAATATGTTACACTAAATAAATAAAAATAAAAAAAAAAAGAAAAAGAAAACCAAGAGACACCTTCTGACTATAAAACATACCTACAAATCCTTTACACATGGGGAAAAAGAGCCAATGTTTGTATAAAGGGAGGGAGGATGCATATGAAAAAATCCACTTCCTCACCAAGTGCCCTGGCTGAGGATCAAACCGGCCCTCCTGAGCAAACACTCTGTAACATAGCTAAAAGATCAAGACCAGAAACGCCGGCTAAAAATCACATTATTATATTTACTATATACAACCAGGCTGTACATTTTCCGAAGTGTTCCTCGAAATTCCAAGCATTTCCCAAGGATTCTGTGAAGAAAATTAGAATCTCTGGAATCTGATCTCGGAGAAACCTTGGAAGAACCTTGGTAATATTGTACTTTGTCAAAATTGAGCTCAGATGACTTTCAACACTTAAAAAAATTTTAGCTTGAAAAACCCTTGGAAATGCAGGACTTACAAAAAAATTCAGCTCGGAAAACTTCTGACTTCTGTTACACTACAAAACCATGACTAGCTGAACCCCGCCGCTACATAAGCAAACAATGCACGGATTACATCATTATTAAACCGTATCAAAAATTTTAATTACGTTAAGAGCGTAAGACAGAATCACAATTATGAGAGCCCTCGTTGTTACAATTGATAGAAGATATCTTTTTTTAATTTAATTTACTATATATACCAGTATTCTTCTAACACAATCAATATCACTTTCAAAAAAAAAAATTAAACTCTGGCATTTTCGATAAAAACAATTTCTCGAGAGAAAAGTCAAACTATAGAATTTATATCCAGTTTGTTTGTAGTAAAATTGAAAAATCATTATATAGATAAAAAAATATTTCAACTTTTTAAGTCAGATTACTGGGGGATGGGGGTGGGGGTGGGGGGTTGGGTGGGAGGTGAAGGTGGTAACTGCATTATCAATTTTTTTTTCTGAAAAGCTGTGTATATTGTTTTTACTTATTTAAATTATATAAATTAATCAATATATTTATTTATTTGTTTATTTAATTTGTTTTTATTTATCTATTTTCAGTTATTCCATTTTACCTATCTATCTATCTATCTTTATCTATCTATCTATCTATCTATCTATCTATCTTTGTCTATCTATCTATCTATCTCTTTGTCTATCTATCTATCTATCTATCTATCTATCTTTGTCTATCTATCTATCTATCTATCTTTATTTATTCCATTTTATTTTTCTTTATTTATTCCATTTTTATCTATTTATCTATCTATCTATCTATCTATCTATCTATCTATCTATCTATCTATTCATTTATTTTTTAAATTTTAATAACTGTTAATAACATCATGCATATCAAGGCAGACACATTTCAGTTTAAATATCTCATAATTGGGATAAAATCGTTTCTGAAATTTATCTTAAAACCATTAATTGTTGTATCCAACGTGTTTAGACCAACTAAGAAATTACAATTATTTTTTACTTATAAGTACTGACTTTTAACTACAGGATAATAAATGTCCCCAGATAGATCATATAAATACAACTTAAGCAGGGTAAATGATATTTTTCCTACAGCTTACTTTCATTTTATTTTCAGAGTCAAATTTGGACTTACAACTGCACAATAATTTTATTTACTGAAAAGCGTTTTATATCTGTGGTGTCAAAATTTTGCAAAAAAAAAAAAAAAAAAAAAAAAAAAAAAAAAAAAAAAAAAAAAAAAAACCACCTGTCAGTGTGTTTGTGTTGTTTAAATGTTTAAAAAATAGAATGATATTCCCAAAGTTCACTAAAAATGTTGTTTGTCAAACTTTTTTCAATGGATTTATTTTTCGCAGAAATGTATTTGATTGTGAATATAGCAATTTTCAAAACCCTGGGAATAATATTGAGTGCTTTGAAGTAATAAGGGTTAATGAGACAAATATCAAAAGGAGTCAGATAAAAGCCCTGACCAAAAAAAAGTGGTTCAATTCAAATCTGCTAGTAGTAAGACTCATCTCTTAATCATAAGCAGTGAGCCTGTCTTTGAGATTAGCCCCTTAATTGCTTGGGATGGAATCCCACTCACACTAGACAGATTCTAGTGTGAGAAAGTTTGTCAGTTCACTTGCCAAAGGTTAATGGTTTTCTCTGGGCATTCTGGTTACCTCCACCAAAACTGACCACCTTGAAATATGTGAAAGAATCTTGACTGGGGTGTAAAACACCATTACTTCACTCCACTCCTTAATCACTTGAGTAGGGCAGTCCTAACTCGAGTTGTGAGACTTGTTCCTTCATCACATATAGAGAGCCTGGGTCCTAAGCCACGAGTACTGAGACTTGTTCCTTCATCACATGCAGAGGGGCTGTCTTTAGCTCCAAAAAGTGATACAAAAAATTACAAGCAGTAGGCCAGTTTTTTTTTAAATCACAATGAAAGTGGGTCCCAGTCAGAAGCAATGGGTCAGTCTTTAGGGAGGTTTATGAAGGTCTTGATACCACTTATACAGTGAAGCTGGCCCCTTTTAATCATACATAAATACCACTTACAGTGAAGTTGGCCCCTTTTAATCATAAGAAGTAATCCAATCTTAGAACATCTAAGTGAAGTTTACCCAGTGTCTCAATATAGACCAAATGCTAATAAAAATAAAAATAGAATCTTGTCCCACAGGATAGCAATTTTAACTTATCCATTATTTAATTCTCAATGTTACATAAATAAATATTGGATAATGTGTCTTAATATTGCCCGAGTCAAAAAGAAACGAACGTTACACATTGGATGTATTGATCTATCAACGTTTGCTGGAGTTGATTTAGGCCGTTTCATGTCGGACAGACTGTTTCACGTTATCAAAATTTCATAAGAAACACAATCGTAACAAAATAATAATATTTACAGACAATTGTGGGTAATCATTATAATGGCCGTACTGATTCAAGGCATGAAAATTTTATGAGAATAGGTTTCTTTTAATATAAAAATAGGAAATATGCATTTACAAACAGTTACTGTTAAACAACGGATAATGAAATTTAATACAAGTCTTGTAGGTGTAAATTTCATTAATACTTGTAATTTTCGGATAATAGTTACCAAGAGAGTTGTAACAGAATATGGAATTCTGTAATCACGATAATTTGATTTCCTTCAAAACAAATTACATCTCAAACCTTGTGTGTCATTTCAAAAGAAATTACAGTCTTAATTTGTTACATGTGAATGGAAAATTTTCTGCAAAAAATTCACCTTAAGATCATGAAACAAATATAAATATCATATTTAAAACCAGTGAATCGCATTTCATGTTGCAACTAGATCATATCATACCATATCATATATCATATCATGATAATATCATATCAAAAATGTATCTTTTGGATGAAAACCTGTACTAAGTATTATTCATACTTATTTGTTTTACCTTATTGCTATATTTATTGCTATATAGATATCATTTACAATCATATGTAAGACATTATATACTGTCAGATTGTCCATTGTACAATATTTGTTTATGTCAATATCACATAAATATAATTTTTGTTTGTAATATTCAATGGAAAATAAAAGCATTATTAAAAAAAAAAAAAAAAAAAATGTATCTTAATTAAACAACAAGAGGCCCAATAGGGCCTGTGATGCTCAACTGGCTGCATATGTAAGACAATGTTTGTTTTTGATTGAAATGCTGTTTAACGTTCAACTCAAGAATATTTCACTTATATGGAGACTGTCAATTTTGGAAATGGTGGAGGACACTGGATTATAGGAGAAAACCACGACCAAGCAGCAAGTTAACTGACAAACTTTCAAAGATGAAGTGCTAGCCCACTTGGCATTAATGCACAATGTCAGGGGTGAAAGGTGCTGTGATTCGTACCATCGAATGTTTAAGACCACACAGCCACTGTGGCCCCTGTAAGACAATGTGATGTGGTTACCATAATTGGTTCATCAGCTTAAGATGGGAAATAAATTGAGCTTATGACCATTTTTGCTTCAATGAAGCCTACTTTGCAACACACACATGCAGGCATGCTTCACTATGCCATAAACTCAGCTGGGTTTAGCCAGTTGAGCTTAGAATGGATCCACAATGGCTATTTTATATATATATATCTAGTAACAACAGGCATCTTAGACTGGTTCAAACTTTTTTTAGGCCGATGTAGGAACCTTCCACAGGAAGTTTGGTTCCAATTCGCCCAGTGATTTTAGAGGAAAAGATTTTACTAAATATTACACCTAATTTGCATATTTCTTGAAAATTGGGTCAATAAAAATTTTCTCAAAAAAAAACATTATGTATTTTGAATCCCACACAGTATACTTTATATATTTAAAATTTGAGCTCAATTGGTGGAAAAAAAGATCAACAATGGTCTTTTTTTTTTCTTTCTATTTTTAGTTATGACAGCCATCTTGGATGTCAGGCCGGGTTGCCTGGTACCACCTTTAGTCAGGCTGACATTTGGACCTTCCACACAAAATTTCATTACACTTGGCCCAGTTGTTTCAGAGGAGAAGATTTTCAAAGATTTCACTAAATATTACACCTTAAGCATAATTCTTGAAAATTGGGTCAACAAAAATGTTCTCATAAAAACGCTTTAAATATGTTGAATGCCCCACTATCTACACTCTACATTTCAAATTTGAACAAAAACGGTTAAAAAATGACTCAGCAATGGCTATTTATGTGTTTTTGCTATTTATAGTAACAGCGGCCATCTTGGATGTCTGGCGGGGTCGCCTGGTAAAAACTTTGGTCCACCCCACCTAGGGACCTTCCACATTAAATTTGGTTCCAATTGGCCCAGTGGTTTCAGAGGAGAAGATTTTCAAAGAATTGATTAAATATTACACCTCATTTGCATAATTCGTAAAAATCAGGTCAACGAAAAATTTCTCATAAAAACCCGTTACATATGTTGAATGCCCCACTATCTACTCTCTACAATTCAAATTTGAACAAAAACGGTTAAAAAATGACTCAGTAATGGCTATTTATGTGTTTTTGCTATTTATAGTAACAGCGGCCATCTTGGATGTCGGGCGGGGTCGCCTAATACAAACTTTGGTCCACCCCACCTAGGGACCTTCCACACCAAATTTGGTTCCAATTGGCCCAGTGGTTTCAGAGGAGAAGATTTTCAAAGAATTGATTAAATATTACACCTCATTTGCATAATTCGTAAAAACCGGGTCAACGAAAAATTTCTCATAAAAACCCGTTACATATGTTGAATGCCCCGCTATCTACTCTCTACATTTCAAATTTGAACAAAAACGGTTAAAAAATGACTCAGCAATGGCTATTTATGTGTTTTTGGTATTTATAGTAACAGCGGCCATCTTGGATGTCGGGCGGGGTCGCCTGGTAAAAACTTTAGTCTACCCCACCTAGGGACCCTCCACACCAAATTTGGTTCCAATTGGCCCAGTGGTTTCAGAGGAGAAGATTTTCAAAGAATTGATTAAATATTACACCTCATTTGCATAATTCGTAAAAATTCGGTCAACGAAAAATTTCTCATAAAAACCCGTTACATATGTTGAATGCCCCGCTATCTACTCTCTACATTTCAAATTTGAACAAAAACGGTTAAAAAATGACTCAGTAATGGCTATTTATGTGTTTTTGCTATTTATAGTAACAGCGGCCATCTTGGATGTCGGGCGGGGTCGCCTGGTACAAACTTTAGTCTACCCCACCTAGGGACCCTCCACACCAAATTTGGTTCCAATTGGCCCAGTGGTTTCAGAGGAGAAGATTTTCAAAGAATTGATTAAATATTACACCTCATTTGCATAATTCGTAAAAATTCGGTCAACGAAAAATTTCTCATAAAAACCCGTTACATATGTTGAATGCCCCGCTATCTACTCTCTACATTTCAAATTTGAACAAAAACGGTTAAAAAATGACTCAGTAATGGCTATTTATGTGTTTTTGCTATTTATAGTAACAGCGGCCATCTTGGATGTCGGGCGGGGTCGCCTGGTACAAACTTTGGTCTACCCCACCTAGGGACCCTCCACACCAAATTTGGTTCCAATTGGCCCAGTGGTTTCAGAGGAGAAGATTTCAAAGAATTGATTAAATATTACACCTCATTTGCATAATTTGTAAAAATTCGGTCAACGAAAAATTTCTCATAAAAACCCGTTACATATATTGTATGCCCTGCTATCTACTCTCTACATTTCAAATTTGAACAAAAACGGTTAAAAAATGACTCAGTAATGGCTATTTATGTGTTTTTGCTATTTATAGTAACAGCGGCCATCTTGGATGTCGGGCGGGGTCGCCTGGTACAAACTTTGGTCCACCCCACCTAGGGACCTTCCACACCAAATTTGGTTCCAATTGGCCCAGTGGTTTCAGAGGAGAAGATTTTCAAAGAATTGATTAAATATTACACCTCATTTGCATAATTCGTAAAAATCAGGCCAACAAAAAATTTCTCATAAAAACCTGTTACACATGTTGAATGCCCCGCTATCTACTCTCTACATTTCAAATTTGAACAAAAACGGTTAAAAAATGACTCAGTAATGGCTATTTATGTGTTTTTGCTATTTATAGTAACAGCGGCCATCTTGGATGTCGGGCGGGGTCGCCTGGTACAAACTTTGGTCTACCCCACCTAGGGACCCTCCACACCAAATTTGGTTCCAATTGGCCCAGTGGTTTCAGAGGAGAAGATTTCAAAGAATTGATTAAATATTACACCTCATTTGCATAATTCGTAAAAATTCGGTCAACGAAAAATTTCTCATAAAAACCCGTTACATATGTTGTATGCCCTGCTATCTACTCTCTACATTTCAAATTTGAACAAAACGGTTAAAAAATGACTCAGTAATGGCTATTTATGTGTTTTGCTATTTATAGTAACAGCGGCCATCTTGGATGTCGGGCGGGGTCGCCTGGTACAAACTTTGGTCCACCCCACCTAGGGACCTTCCACACCAAATTTGGTTCCAATTGGCCCAGTGGTTTCAGAGGAGAAGATTTTCAAAGAATTGATTAAATATTACACCTCATTTGCATAATTCGTAAAAATCAGGCCAACAAAAAATTTCTCATAAAAACCTGTTACACATGTTGAATGCCCCGCTATCTACTCTCTACATTTCAAATTTGAACAAAAACGGTTAAAAAATGACTCAGCAATGGCTATTTATGTGTTTTTGCTATTTATAGTAACAGCGGCCATCTTGGATGTCGGGCGGGGTCGCCTGGTACAAACTTTGGTCTACCCCACCTAGGGACCTTCCACACCAAATTTGGTTCCAATTGGCCCAGTGGTTTCAGAGGAGAAGATTTTCAAAGAATTGATTAAATATTACACATCATTTGCATAATTCGTAAAAATCAGGTCAACGAAAAATTTCTCATAAAAACCCGTTACATATGTTGAATGCCCCGCTATCTACTCTCTACATTTCAAATTTGAACAAAAACAGTTAAAAAATGACTCAGCAATGGCTATTTATGTGTTTTTGCTATTTATAGAAACAGCGGCCATCTTGGATGTCGGGCGGGGTCGCCTGGTACAAACTTTGGTCCACCCCACCTAGGGACCTTCCACACCAAATTTGGTTCTAATTGCCCCAGTGGTTTCAGAGGAGAAGATTAAAGTTTACCCACGCACGCACGGACACACGGACGCACGCAAAACCATGCCATAAGCTCAGCTGGCTATAGCCAGTTGAGCTAAAAACTAATTGATGTTGATTTCATGGAGGCATATGGGCAGACATGGCTGAGTGGTACTGTAATTGGCTTTCAAAGTCAAGGGTTGTGGGTTCAAACATCACTCAGGACTTGGAAATTTTCTGAGATGATTTTTCATCTTCTGCCCATACTATAGTGGTGAAAAGCTTGTTACAAGGTAGTCTTTCGGATGAGACTCAAAACCGACTTAGTGCATGCTAAAGACACCTCTGTAAAGTTCAGAAAAGATTAGGCCAACTGTGGTGCTACAGAGGATGCTTACAATTAGAAGGGAATGAAACAGACTAAGCAAGATAAGAGATTAGAGATTAGGGATGAAACTGTTTATAAAAGATGCAAGGAGTAGAAGATGGTCTGAGGGCCATGATTTTCTTTAAATTAGTGGCTCAGTATAAACAAGGTGGTCCCAGGTATAGTGCTGGTGGTCCCAGATATAGTGTTGGTGGTCCCAGATATAGTGCTGGTGGTCCCAGATATAGTGACAGGATCGACTTAAAAAATAAACAGAAACCTTTTAAAATTCAAAATGTTTACTTCTATTTATTCATTCATTCATTCATTTGGGTTGATTTATTTTTTCATATATTCATGTAAAAAAAACAACAACAACAAACTGAGAATGGCTGGTATATACAACAGAATATTCCAACTGAAAAAGAAGTCATATCTTAAACAAAATATAGTAAAGGAAAAAATAAGATTATTTTAGGACAATATGCTACATCAGATTGAAGGACAAAAAAAACAAAAAAGAAAAAAGAAACAAAAAGAAAACTGAGAATGGCTAATGCAGGGTGCCCACCCACTTACTTTGTCAAAAATATAGGAATGTAGGATTTTTTTCCCCCCAAAATATAGGAAATTTATAGGAATCTGACTGAAAATATAGGAAAAATATAGGAATTTTCAAAACATCGAATTGCTTAACTGAAAGAAATTTTGGGATTGTATACATCACTGACGACTACAATGGCCTCCTCCACCCCTCACAGCTATTCCATGTTCAAGCCTCTCCTCTTTATTTTTATAGGAATTCTTTTTTCAATGTGCATGTCAATTCAAGACATTCCAATGATTTCTTAGAAAAACTAAAAACGATGTATAAAACTCCAGTCACTGCTTTGAGTGAGTGAACACAAAAAGTCCTAACACAAATAAAAACAAAAACAACCCAGAAAATATAGGAATAGTTTGAAATATATAGGAATTTTAGGTCTTTTTGAGGAAATATAGGAAAAATATAGGAATTGCCAATTTTATAGGAATATATAGGATTTTATAGGAGGTGGGCACCCTGCTAATGTATTAAACTGAACATTCCACCTGAATATAAAGGTCAAGGATCAAACAATGTACTTCAAATAAAAAAAAATAAAATTTATCATTTTTTTAAAAAAAATCAATGTGTTTAAAGCTATGAATAGAAGGAAGGATGGAAAAAAGAAAATTGAGAATGACTGATGTATAAAGCAGAATATTACACCGAAAGATGAGGTCATGACCTCAACAAATTAAAAAAAAAAGTATT
>CM056611.1:3716523-3727395 GCA_029721355.1 Tegillarca granosa | reverse complement strand
TCTCAATAAAAGTATAAAAAAATTCTGGGTAATCAGAGAGACGAGAGAGAGAGAGAGAAGAGAGAGAGAGAGGAGAGAGAGTATGTATACCTGTGTGTGTGCATGTGTGTGTAAATTAATGAGATATTTGTGTAATTAGAATACATTATAATTCTTGTTGTTCTCATTATTGATGCATTGATTTTAAAGGCATCAACACGGTACACCTGATCTCATTCTACGCCAGAAAAACATGTAATTAAATTTTCCAACAACTAATTGGAAAAGTCCTGTTTGTTGTATTAGCTATATATATACACACACTCGTACAACATCGCTTCATTCCAGTCATTGTGTACTACATACGAAACTAGCTAGTTGTGTCGTTAGCTAACATATCGTCATTGAAGGACTATTTAAATGAGACCTAACGGATAATATAAAAAACGCATTGGTGGTATGTATTTTATTAAATATGCTTTTCTTTCCTTTTTTCTTTCTTTTTTTTTTTTTTTCTTTTTTTTTTGGGGAGTTTGTCATTGTGATAAGAATATTCTGTTGTATATTGGGAATAATTTGTCAGGAATTTTGATTAATAATTTAGCGAGAACGTTTGAATGCTATGGATTTTAAGCATTGATCAATATTGGCTTTATCTCATGAAAGTAAATTCTCTATGTGTTCAAGTGGTTGTTTTTATGCAATATACATGTATATATATCCTTAAAAAAATTGCTTTTTAGATTTGAAACTGTAAACCATAAAGTATTGAAGGTTTCCTACAAATGAATTATCATTGCATAAAATTTTAATTAATTCCACTCAAACAATATCATAATTAGTGTTTAATAAAATTATTTTAATAATTTTACATGTACGAATTAGTTAAAAGATTTTATTTTCAAATGGTTTTTTATCACATAAAAAATCCTGGTATTATTTACATTGTCTGGCTTTATGCCATTTTAACGATGATATATAATTGATTCATCAAAAAATCACAGATTGTGTTAATCGTTGCTGCAATATTTAAATGTTTGTATGAAAAGGGAGAAAAAAATTTTCCGGTTTCCTATTTTTCCACATAGACCTTGGTGGTCAGAATATATGAGTATCCCAGGTAGACAACATATTTTCCTTAATACTATGGTGTGTGTATATCCTACTACACAATTCATTAGAGGAATTTTTGAGTCCCTTAATTTTTTTTTTTTTTTTTTTTTTTTTTTTTTTTTTTTTTTTTGCACAATTTTAACTTCATGTTAGTATAAAAACAAGTCCATAGGTACATTTTAGTGTTATTTTGTATGGGTAACATAACAGTAGGCCAAAATCAGTAATATACATGTACATTAAAATAGATATTCCCAGTCAATACCAAAATCGTTAACACAAGAGTTTGAATTTAAAACAAGTCTACCAGTCCAAAACCAGTCAGACCTGTATCTTCTCAGATATACCCATTTCTTCCCAATCAGACCTGTAACTTTTCAGTCAAACCTGTAACTTGTAGACACAACTGTAACTTTTCAGTCAGGCCTCTAATTTTTCGGACCTGTAGCTTCCCCATTAGACCTGTAACTTCCCCTTCAGACCTGTAACTTTTCAATCAGACCTAGCTGTAACTTTTCATTCATACCTGTAACTTTTCAATCATACCAGTAACTTTTGTAACTTTTCAGTCAGACCTGTAACTTTTCGATCATACCTGTAACTTTTCAATCAGACCTGTAACTTTTCATTCATACCTGTAACTTTTCAGTCTGATCTTTAACTTTTCAGTCATACCAGTAGCTTTGTAACTTTTCAGTCAGACCTGTAACTTTTCGATCATACCTGTAACTTTTCAATCAGACCTGTAACTTTTCATTCATACCTGTAACTTTTCGATCATACCTGTAACTTTTCAGTCAGACCTTTAACTTTTCAGTCAGCCCTGTAAATTTTCAGTCAGACTTTTAACTTTTCAGTTATTCCAGTAAATTTTCAGTCAGACCTGTAACTTTTCAGTCAGACCTGTAACTTTTCAGTCAGACCTGTAACTTTTCAGTTATTCCAGTAACTTTTCAGTCAAACCTGTAAATTTTCAGTCAGACCTGTAACTTTTCAGTTATTCCAGTAACTTTTCAGTCAAACCTGTAAATTTTCAGTCAGACCTGTAACTTTTCAGTCAGACCAGTAACTTTTCAGTCAAACCTTTAACTTTTCAGTCAAACCTGTAACTTTTCAGTCAGACATGTAAATTTTCAGTCAAACCTGTAACTTTTCAGTCAAACCTGTAACTTTTCAGTCAGACCTGTAAATTTTCAGTCAAACCTGTAACTTTTCAGTCAAACCTGTAACTTTTCAGTCAGACCTGTAAATTTTCAGTCAGACCTGTAAATTTTCAGTCAGACCAGTAACTTTTCAGTCAAACCTGTAACTTTTCAGTTATTCCAGTATCTTTTCAGTTAAACCTGTAAATTTTCAGTCAGACCTGTAACTTTTCAGTCAGACCTTTAACTTTTCAATCATACCAGTAGCTTTTGTTACTTTTCAGTCAGACCTGTAACTTTTCAGTCAGACCTGTTACTTTTCAGTTATTCCAGTAACTTTTCAATTAAAAACTGTCAATTTTCAGTCAGACCTGTAACTTTTCAGTCAGACCAGTAACTTTTCAGTCAAACCTGTAACTTTTCAGTCAGCCCTGTAAATTTTCAGTCAGACCTGTAACTTTTCAGTCAGACCTGTAACTTTTCAGTCAGCCCTGTAACTTTTCAGTCAGCCCTGTAAATTTTCAGTCAGACCTGTAACTTTTCAGTCAGACCTGTAACTTTTCAGTCAGCCCTGTAACATTTCAGTTATTCCTATTACTTATCAGTTTCACCTGTATTTTTGAGTCAGCCCTGTAACTTTTCTGAATGTAACTTTTAGACCTGTAACTTTTCAGTCAGACTTGTAACTTTTCAGTTATTCCAGTAACATTTTAGCCAGACCTGTAACTTTTCAGTCAGACCTGTAACTTTTCAGTCAGCCCTGTAATTTTTCAGTCAGAGCTGTAAATTTTCAGTCAGACCTGTAACTTTTCAGTCATACCAGTAACTTTTCAGTCAGACCTGTAACTTTTCAGTCATACCAGTAACTTTTGTAACTTTTCAGTCAGACTAAGTATCTTTTCAGTTAACACTTTTGCAAATAAGATACTATATTGTCTACAGGTTTTACAACTTAAATTTATATTACTGCATAATATTTTTAACATTGAGCATCAGTTTCAATATCCCTTAAATGTTGGTGATGTTTTGAGTTCAAATTTTGGAATGAAATTCAATTATTTGAAGAGCTATCAGTATTGATAACATTAGAACTCTCTAATTGAAATTTCCTGTTGGGTAAATTTGATATTTAAGATATATGCATCCACTCAAAGAGAAGAAATTTTAACATTTGAAAGAAACGAGATTAAGGTCGCTAATGCTCGAGACCTTGTTACATTTTGCACTTATCTCACATTTTCCATCATAATGATCAATTTTAAGATTTGGTAAAGGTTTGAATTTTTGGCCTAACAGTACTTTTAATAAATTTGGTTTTGATTTAAAAGGGTTTTATGTACCAGTCAAGAATATTTCATTTATATCGAGATGTCACCAGCTATCTGGAAGTGGCAGAAATTTTTCCATTGCAGTGTGCTGAGGGCAGTGTGCAGAGATGGTTTTTTGCCATGACAGGGGCATTGGATTTTAAGATCTCTTAAACACCATATGACTTCCATTTTTAAATGCCAAGTGCTTGGCGAAAGAACAGTCAATACCAACTTTCAAAGCTTGGTCAGACCCTACCAGGGTTCAGAAATTTTTAATAAAAGATGTATATTTATATGTGGTTGCATTTTATTTTTATGATGATGATGATGCCCATAAAATTTTATCTGTTATATCCTTGTGTACTATACTTATCCTGCATTCTTTTATGAAGATAAATTTTAAGATTGCTTTTGATTTAAATTTTAACCTAATTTTGTTTTTAATAAAGAATGTACATTTATATGTGGTTGAATCTTGTCTGTCATGGCAGTGATGATGCCCATTAAACTTTCATCTGTGATAATTTTGCTTCCTATACTTATCTTGCATTTCCCTATATAGTGATTACATTTTAAGATTGAGGAAGGTTTGAATTTTAGCCTTATTTTAAATAGTGTTTTTAATAAAGAATGTAATATTTATATGTGGCTGCATTTATGATGATGATGATGCCCATTAATATTCATCTGTATATTTTCGTTTACCAGCTGACTATTGTATGGTTCAGTTTTAATGTTGTTTTAAAGTCACATCAGCAATTTTCAGCTATATGAAACTAAAGCAAGTATACTAATTTGTGTAGGATTGGATACAAAAACCAGGTACCCAAAACTTATTCTAAAAAGTACCAGTTAATATCGTTTCAAAAAGTACCGGTACCCTTATTGATACCTACAGAAACCTAGCGCAAAATCCATGATTTAATCCATCTTACCCACTTCAATAACATCAATTATAAAAAAAAATCAGTAGTGATTTTTTATAGGGCATGGCTATTTTATGTTTGATTACAAGAGGTATAGCGCTGCAGTGCATTAATATTTTGAATTTAATAAACCAATTTTAAGTGTGTTTTTGTCTGGTTTAATATCTACCTCCATAGAAAAAATAAAAAATTTAAATACTAAATTAAGGCAAAGCTCAAATATTAAGTTTGTTACTGTCGTTCAAAGAATATGAATCTGTGACTCAACTATCTTTGATAGCTCTATCCTCTATTGCGGGGCCTCGGTGGCCGAGTGGTCTAAAGCGTGCGCTTACGGATCACAGCGCCTCTCACCACCTGGGTTCGAATCCCTCTCGGGACAGATCCTAGTGTGAGAAAGTTTGTCAGTTTGTTTGCCAAAGGTCGGTGGTTTTCTGCAGGCACTCCGGTTTCTTCCACCATTCCAGAACTGACCGCCTCGAAATAAGTGAAAAAATTCTTGACTTGGGCGTAAAACACCATTACTCCACTCCACTTTAACCTCTATTGCTTATGTCAGCATGGCAGCAGGATTTTATGTAATACCATGTATCATTAACAGTATCATTAAAATATCAAATTGTTTCATTGATACCGGTATGGTATTGTATCGTTTTGTTCTTAACAGTATCCAACCCTAAATGTAAGAACAAATCTCTGTAATACCAATGTATCATTAACACTATCGTTAAAACATTGAAATCCAGGAATTTTTCTGGCCACTCACAGGGTGACCTGTAAAGGGACCCATTCCCAATGCCAAAAAGCATGCATTTTTCCCAATTTTGTATGTAAAAAATCCCAAATGATCCTGCTTTGAGAAACTTAAGAAAAAGTGAAAAAACTCTATATTTTTGGTGTAGCTTGTATATCTTTATAAATAACCTGTATTTATGCACATTTTGATTTATACTCAATGAGGATCTGGTAGAATGGGAGCAACTCATGAAACAACTTTCTCAGATGTTTGTATTGAAGCCAGTCTATGAAGATATTGTGTTAATGTCTGAGCGATTTGGTACAAATGAGTGACTACCAGCATGTATCAAAATAGTAAATATTCCAGGCAAAATATTTGATGTGCTGACAATGTGAAAATTTTTAAAGTTTAATGAAAATTTTTCCAAAATGTCGATTTTGTCAATGATTTTCCCAATTTCATCCCAAGGTCCCTTTCCCAAAATGGCCAGAAAAATCCCTGAAATCAGTATGGCATTGTATCATTTTGTCCTTAACTGGTATCCAACCCTAAACGCAAGAACAAATCTCTGTAAGCATGAGATGTGTAAATATTGTTTGCCATATACTAGCATGTACACACACGGACAACTATAGTACTAGCTTATATAACATAAATATTTGTTAAATTTTGATGTGCCATATGTTCACATTTCGGAAAATCAATCCTCATCAGTGTGAGAAAGTTTGTCTGTTCTTTTGCCGAAGGTGGGTGGTTTTCTCCAGGCACTCCGGTTTCCTCCACCATCCCAGAACTGACCGCCTCGAAATAAGTGAATGATTCTTGACTGGGGTTTAAAACACCATAATGATTACTCTACTCTACTCCTCATCATCAGTGACACTAGGAGCCGAAAAGTTTGCTAGATAAAAAACATAAGCCAAACAGTTGAAAATAAATGAATCTAAAGTTCCAAAATTATATGAATCAAAATCCAGCAAAAGAATGCTTTGCATGAGAAAACAAACCTTAGATTTAAATTAATTTTTAAAAAATTGAGATGGTTGAAAATTTTGCTAAATGTATATTTTCTGGCAGCACAAAGTACTGCCTTCTGAGTTATGGATACTCTCAGGGAATTAACTCCACCAGCAGTGGTACCCACACAGGTGTAGTAAATATGTATTTAACACAGATACCTGTTAAAGTTTGATGTGTCATATATCAGTCATACTGGGTCAGTATATCAAGTCATATATTATCATGACATTGGTACCCTGTTCTCTAATGTTGAGCATGATTCAAATATAAGTATTTTAAACTTAAAAGTCATTTATGACCTGGCCTAGTTTCAAAAACCATGATCTCCCACTCTCGAGGCAAATGCTGTACCTCTGAGCCACCAAGGTGGTTATGTGTTTGTATCTGTACATTATTGTCTTAAGAATAAAATAAAAAATTGAACTCAATACCAAATATGTTTAACGCTTAATAGATGAGATCCTGAATGTACTCAATAGCTTCGTGCGGAGGTGATTAATGACTTTTTCCATATGATTTCCTGTGGGGATTCTCCACCAGTAAATTTGAGACAAAAATATCCTGACTTGAATAACAATCTGATAATTTGTAAAATTTGGTTTGAAATGTAAATTGCTTTACTGTAAAGGTGGTAATTTTCAAGAGTGGAAAGTTTTCGCAAAATTATATACTTGACATTTCACGATCTTGCCATTTCTGATCTTATGTGGCCACTATATGGATAACATAGTTGTTTGTTGAAATTTTCACGAGGGAGTAATTTTTGCGATTTTTTTTTCAATTCATAAAAAAGCGAAATTTTCCATGTAGGGAAAATAACCACGTTTACAGTAATTGAAAATGACATCTGTGTGCACATTAAGTTGATTAGTCTTAAGTGTTCTTTTAGTTTTGTTTTTAAATTTTGTTGGAGAGGTAGTGACTGAATTGTCTATTAAGAGTGTTCCTATGAATCACACACAGTGTGTCTCATAGCCTTAAGATTCAAACCCAGCTCTGTCAGATCCAAGTGTGAGAAAGTTTGTCAGTTGGTTTTCTCTACCATCCCAGAATAAACTGGCTCAATATAGTAAAAATATCATAACTAGGGCACTAAAACATCATTACTCAACTCAACTCATCAACTCAACTCAACTCACCTCAACTCAATTTAACTCACCTCAACTCAATTTAACTCACCTCAACTCAACTCAACTCATATTAACCAGTTTCCCTAACTGGGTATCAAAATAAGGTATATCTGTAGTGTTAAGTAAGTTGGCAAAGTCATATGGGGTTGGTGGGGGGGGGGGTGGGGTTGTGGGTGTGGAAGGGCTTAAGGAGAGGAGGAGTTATTATACTGCAGTGATAAACAAGGTGGTAAATTTATTGGGGGGTGCATTAATTTGATTTTTTTTTAGTTTTCTTGTAAGGTTGATGTACTAATAATGAACATCTGACACTTTCCCTGTTTTTTTTCTGACGATTTCAGAAGCATAGATCAGGAGATCCAAATAGTCAGACAGTCAAATATGCTGTACATGCTATGAGTTCTAGATTACAAGAATTGTTTTTACCTGGCAAAACAAAATAATTATTTGTATTTATTGTGTTAGTATTGATGTGATAATTATCCCGTCACACCTGTGAGAAAAGATCGTTTAGGTCGACAGCGTTTTTTTTTTTTATGGGTGCTTTGTAGGGATATCAGCAACAACCTTTTGTTAACACATTCTTACATTTATTGTAGATATTCCTCTTATACAATGGAAAACGAGCTTATATTTTGCTGTGATTTACAAACACGAGGCTTGTAGTAGTTTCTTATCTTGGGAATTAATCTGAAGTGTTGGAATTACGAATAAATTGGCATGATCAAAGAAATGTTTATGAATGGCAGGTATGTATATAATAATCAAAGCTTTTTTTATGACCAAGATGTATCAGAAAAATGGTATAACATGTTCACTTTTTTATTTACTCCCAAGAAGAATAAATTCAATTATTTATTTAATATTGTACAAGCGTGTAATTATTTCCAATATTTATTATGACATAGATGAAAAAAATACATCTTTATAACTTAATAATTATATAAAAGGTTTTTTTTTTATTTTTTTATTTTTTTTTTTGACTTGCCAGAATTTAAGTACCATTTATTTTGACTTGCCAGAACCTAAAGTGCCAACTCATTGAAAAAACGTAATTTGAGAGATTTTCCCGTAGTGTGATTGGTACAATAAAACCTGCTACAGAATTTACCTCTAAATAAAGACCATCTGTTTATTACAACTGGTGTTTCAAAGACCCAAAATGCTTCATGTTTCAACCAAAAACAAACTTTTATATATAAAGACAACCTATCAATTACAAAAGAGTTTCTTAATGACCCTTTACTTCAAATTTCAACCTCCCCTCCCCTGACACCCCACCCTCCCTCCTCCCCCATCCCCAAACAAACCAAAAAAAAGCTACCCGAAACCCAGACCTATTCATTAAGATTAGTATACAAAAGATGAAGGCTACCTGCTTCATATTTAGAAAAAAAAAAACAAAACCTTTTACTGTTTACTGTAAATAGGAGAATTTTCACGTCAATTTATTTTTTGTGAAAGACAACATAGACATCTATTTTCATTCTTTTAATGAAATCTGATGACCGCCAGCACAAATAATATTGACTTTATATATTAGGGATAGTTTTATTTTCCTGTCTAGCTTTACTCGCAGATTTAACGCGAAAAAAAAAACAGTTGCAAAAATTTCTTGATTTACATTAAGAAATGATTACAGTTTTTCATGTCATCATTATTATCCATCATAAGAATTGCCCTGGTGGCTCAGTGGTGAAGCATTTGTCTCCAGTGCAGGAGGGAAGTTCTTGTATGTAACCTCGGTCATACATGCCGATTCCTTGCCTGGTGCTAGACAGAGCAATCGACTGGTATGCTGCATGTCAGGATAATGTGACTTTGAGAATTGGCATGCTTGTCTGTGGCATTGTATGATGGTGAGCTAGAACTTTGTAAAATGTTATATAGATTTGAATGATCAGATTTGCATATTGTATCTTGTTTTTTATTTACAGATTGGATAGATTGTATGTGTATTCAAATTTTACTGGTTACTATTCTGACTCTGTATACTCCAACCGGTAAGTTATCATTCTTATTTTTGAAAGTCTAAATTAGTCACCTCCATAACAGAGTGGTGTCATGTGGTGTTACGTGGTTTTAAGTGATGTCAAGGGCTCACTTACTGATCACAATGCCTATCACCTTTTAGGTGACCACTACTTAGGCAAATACTTATGTAAGAAAGTTTGTATTTAAGCATACCAACGGTAGGTGGTTTTCTCTGGGTACTCCGGTTTTCTCCACCACCTCAGAAATCACCACTAGGATATAAATGAAAGAAGCTTTTTTTGGAAATAAAACTCGTGTCTGTTTAACTCCAAGTTACTATAATTTGTATATTAAACTAATTTCCTTTTGGAGCTGGATATTTTTTAAAACCTTGCACTCTGGTAGCTTGGGGGATACTGCCAGTCTTGATATAATGTGGAGTGACAAATTTGTCAAAATCACATTCTGTGAAACCTAGGTAGTGTGAGGTCAAATCTAGGTGGTGTGAGGTCAAACCTAGGTGGTGTGAGGTCAAACCTAGGTGGTGTGAGGTCAAACCTAGACAGTGTGAGGTCAAACCTAGGCAGTGTGAGGTCAAACCTAGGCAGTGTGAGGGTGTTAGATCAAATCTAGGTGGTGTGAGGACAAATCTAGGCAGTGTGAGGTCAAATCTAGGTGGTGCAAGGTCAAATCTAGGCAGTGTGAGGTCAAACCTAGGTGGTGTGAGGTCAAACCTAGGTGGTGTGAGGTCAAACCTAGGCAGTGTGAGGTCAAACCTAGGTGGTGTGATATCAAACCTAGGAGGTGTGAGGTCAAACCTAGGTGGTGCGAGGTCTAAGCTAGGTGGTATAAGGTCAAACCTAGGTGGTGTGAGGTCAAACCTAGGTGGTGTATGGTGCTTAGTCTGTAACACAATGTTTTATTCAACTGTTCCCCTCATTTACAGGGTTCCTTTGTCAGAAAGAGGAGGATATTTCTTTTTTCCATTTATTTTTTCTACTTTGTATAAAGTTTAACAGATATAGATTCCATAAATTGCAATTTCTTGAGTATATTCTCATTGGCAGGTTCAAGGGGAGGGGTGGTTTGCAGGGGTTGTAACCTCTCTTTAAAAAATTCAAAGGGAGAGAGGAAGAGAGAAAAATGTGGTCAAAAGTTTCCCATAAATATTAAAAAATCAGTTTTTGCACCCTGGTCCCACAACAGGGCACTTTTGTGGCCCCAAGACCCTTTGCTGCTGGGAACTTAAGCCTTTGGCACTCGCAATATCTCATGATAAATCTCTCAGATTGAGAATCAAGTTTTTACTGTATAATGTTTGACATCAAGAGAGTGTGAAAAACAGGAGACATTGGCACAGTTTTCGCGAGGCATTATAACGGGCTTTTACTACATTATTACACAGATGATAGATATTTATAGTTTGTGATATTTTAATTGGCTATTATTTACCAGCTAACGATGATTCTTGACTTTGATCTTTGATGAATATCAAAACAAGAATTAACAGCCATTTAAAAATAAAAAGATTCTGATGTT
>CM056611.1:3651758-3716423 GCA_029721355.1 Tegillarca granosa | reverse complement strand
CTCTCTCTCTCATAGATTACCTAGCATTTTTTAAACTTTTACAAAATAATATCTCCATTAATTTACACACACATGCACACACACACACACACACACACACACACACACACACACACACGTATACATTCTCTCTCTCTCTCTCTCTCTCTCTCTCTCTCTCTCTCAGATAGATTACCTAGAATTTTTATACTTTTATTGAGATTGAAATGCTATCAGATATCTCTCTCTCTCTCTCAGATAGATTACCAGTACCCAGAATTTTTATACTTTTATTGAGATTGAGATGCTAATGAGGCTCTCTCTCTCTCTCTCTCTCTCTCTCTCTCTCTCTCTCACAGATTACCTAGTATTTTTAGTTATATTAAGATGCTACATGTTATAAATATTTCTCTCTATCTCTCTTTCTCTCTCTCATGGATAACCTAGCATTATTTTACTTATATTGAGATTCTACACACACACTCTCTCTCTCTCCTTTTTATTTATTTATCTTTTCCTTTCTTTCTTTCTTTATCTATTTATATTCCTTTCTTTATTCATTAATTTATTATTTCTTTTATTTTTATTAATTAATTAATTTATTTAACTATATATTTTTTTCATTATTTCATTTTTATTTTTCTTTTATTTATCTATTTTAGGTTGACAATAATAAATTTATATTCCTTGATATATAATTTCTGATATAATATATACATATAAATATATTTATATATATATTCATTCATTCATTCATTCATTCATTCATTTATTATTTATTTATTTATTTATTTATTTATTATTTATTTATTTATTTATTTATTATTTATTTATTTATTTTAGGTTGACAATAATAAATTTTATATTCCTTGATATATAATTTCTGATATATATATATACATATAAATATATTTATATATTTATTTATTTATTTATTTTAGGTTGACAATAATTCATATTCTATGATACATGAAATAATATTATATACTATAATACTATACAATATAGGTTTGACTGCTACACAATAATATCTATAACTTATCCATTTTACATGAGTGTAGTGAAATCAAGTCACGGTGTTGATACACCAGGCAAGAATCCTTTACCTCTATCAAAGTGGTCTGGCTCAAGTTTTACAATGATTCCTAGTAACTAACTATTTTCCTCGACTGAAATATAGCAAATTTAAAATCTTAATGATTGTGTTAATTGTTCAGATATTTAGAAATCTTTGTTGTTACTCAAGTTAATAACACCATTATTCACTTTTGTCTAAAAGTGCTGGATAGATAGATAGATAGATAGATAGATAGATAGATAGATAGATAGATAGATAGATAGATAGATAGATAGATAGATAGATAGATAGATAGATAGATAGATAGATAGATAGATAGATAGATAGATAGATAGATAGATAGATAGATAGATAGATAGATAGATAGAAGATGGATGGATGGATGGATGGATAGATAGATGGATGATAGATAGATAGATAGATAGATAGATAGATAGATAGATAAGATAGACAGACAAGATAGATAGATAGATAGACAGTCAGACAGACAGACAGATAGATAGATTGACAGACAGATGGATAGAGAGACAGACAAAAGACTGACATACACACACACACATGCAGACAAACACAGGTAAATAGATAGACAGATATACAGATAGATACAGATGGACAGACAGACAGACATGTGGAGAAACTGATAAAATAACACACTCCCTTTTTTTCAGGAAGCAGACATTATAAAAAGTTCAGTTACATTCACAAATAAACTGGATAATTGAAATCTAAACCCGGAAAGCAAATGCAGACACTCAGGATACAGTCCGGACTTTTTTAAACGATAGATTTATCATTTTTCATTCGATAAATCAATGTCCTAAAAAAAAGATTAATTAAGAACACCTCACGCTGTCAAACAAATTTATTTTCCGCCAAACATTGGAAGTTTATATGATCCCAAGACAACCATTGTAATGTCTGGACCATTGTCTTGTCGTAATCCTCTAGAAATTTGATATCAAGTTTAGTTCCTGATACAAATGATGTAAACAGGTCATGTAACAATTGTTCATGACATATGCTCGGCTCATCAGTTGTTGTCATTCGAGTTGCTGTGAAAAATCACGAGAGTAGAAATGAATGATATAACATTCTCCCAGAATGAAGATACAAAACATGATCAGAGGACCTAAATTAAAATGTATAATTATCAATGATCACACGTAAATAACACTTTGATAGCTTAACTGTCATTTCCTTCAGTACATGGAATGATGGGTAATTTTAAGGTAACCATTACCAGTACTTTTTTAATATAATGGCATCACTAATGTTAAGTCAGATTTACGCATTTATACAATTGACGTAATTTAATATAAAGACTGGAGTGGAGTAATAGCTTTATAATATGTCCTGGTCAGCTTCATGTTCCGGTCAGTTCTGAGTGTGGAGAAAACCAGAGTGCCTGAAGTATTAACCTCATGAACATAATTTGCTGAGCAGTTGCTGAACTTTGCTGAACTATTTCTGAATCAATAATGAATTACTGCTGACACAAAACGTTATACCTGAACTGTTGCTGAACACAATATAAGTGTTGCTCTGAACTGTTGCTGAACACAATATAGGTGTTGCTCTGAACTGTTGCTGAACACAATATAGGTGTTGCTCTGAACTGTTGCTGAACACAATATAGGTGTTGCTCTGAACTGTTGCTGAACACAATATAGGTGTTGCTCTGAACTGTTGCTGAACACAATATAGGTGTTGCTGCACTATGTCTGAGTGCTGCTGTTTTTTTGCCTGAACTTGTTCTGAACAGTTCATTCATCTTCCTGAACAGTTCAGCAATCTCACTGAGCAGTTCATTCATCATCCTGAATAGTTCAGCTATCTTCCTGAACAGTTCATTCATCTTCCTGAACAGTTCAGCCATCTCACTGAGCAGTTCATTCATCTTCCAGAATAGTTCAGCTATCTTCCTGAACAGTTTAGCTATCTTCCTGAACAGTTCAGCTATCTTCCTGAACAGTTCATTCATCTTTCTGAACAGTTCAGTCATCTCACTGAGCAGTTCATTTATCTTCCTGAACAGTTCAGCAATCTTGCCTGCATGCATACCAGTGTGCAAGCCACCATGTTCATCAAGCATACCGCCAAACAGTCTAGAACTGGGAGTGGTGGCGAGAGGCACCGTGATATGTTGCATGCACTTTAGACAACTCGACCAATGAGGCTCTATTTTATCATGAAGAGGTTTGGTGATCAATCAAAGGATTTGATTTGATCCAATTTAATGGGGTATTACATCCCAGTTAAAAAATATTTCTTATATTGAGACGTCACCAGCTATAGATGAAGTTGCTGAAACTTTTACCTTTGCCTTGTGCTTAAGGCACTATGAGCATGGAGGGATATTTAGCATGCCATGCATGTTCTGACAAGGACATCAGTTTTAAGGTCTCCTCTGAAGGATGGACCTTGTTTATTTTAAGTTCCCATCTGAAAGAACCGTGACTTTTATTTCTAAATGCTGAATGCTAAATGGCCAAAAAACAACTACTACCAATTTTGTCTGGGTCAAACCCACCAGGGTTCAAACCCCGTTCTCCAACATACAAAGGAGATTTAAAGAAAATAAGCAAAAAAGAGACAGATTTTTGTGCTTCAAAATACCATGACAAAAAGTGAGTTATTGATGGGTGCTTTTATAAATGAGTTTTTAATTCATAGGCATTTAGTTTTTGTTACCATAGCAACAAGCAAACCAGCCCATATAAATATTACTCTGCTTTAAATTAATACCTTTAACAAATCCATAAGGATAATTCACTGACTATATTCTTAAACAGGAATTCCACAGATTTAAATGTCTCGCCTGGTTAGTTTTTGATCGAGTAGAAAATACATTACTTTATCATAAACTTTCACATTCTGACATGCCGCTGACGACACCAGAAAAGTAACACCCAAGTCTCACTTTATGGCAATTCCAGGCTCGACAAAAACTGTTTTTGCCAGTACAGAAGTGTTCAAACATCAAATTTGATTAAGTTTTATTACTTGTTCAACATCTATTTGTATAAACAGTTTAACTAGTTTGATTATAAGAAGCACACCTATGCACCACCTCCCACTTTGTAAGGAATTAGTAGCCTCTAGCATACATATCTCAGTATCTTTAATATTTATAGTAAAGGTTTTTGATGTTGGCATTCTCAGTAAAAAGATAAACACACATTATTATATTAAGAGAGAGAGAGAGAGAGAAGAGAGAGAGAGAGAGAGAGAGAAAGGAAGAATATTTGACAATTTATTTTACCCATTACCAAGTGGTCACTCTGCTATTCATTTCTGCTAAATGCCTGATTTTCACTTTATGAAACCAGGAAAAAATTTATCTAAATATTTTTGAAGTATTTTTAATGGAAGTAACAACTAAAAAATTTTTTTTAAAAAAAATAAAAAAGAAAACATAGTACTAACATACTAAATATATATCAAAAAATCCTATGGTACCATATTGAGCACCAAATACTTACAAAATAGTACTTTGTAAAGTCCTGCATGTCACAGAGACTCTATCCCACTGCTGAGATGACAATGAAGCAGCCTCAATAAAAACTAGTATATCGCACAAACATATATATATATATAAATATATATATATATATATATATATATATATATATATATATATATATATATATATATATATCTTATTTATCCAGACTAGTCATCTGAACAATCAATATATCATTGAAAATTTTAATGCATTAAATATAAATCTATATCATGAAACACAATATATCGCTTTTCGGAATAATCAAAATTCTTTTTATAATAACGGAAACAGTTAAAAAAAAAAAAACCATTGCAAGAGCTATTTTAATTTTTGATTTATATGAAGATATTTTTATTTATAATCAATAACTTTCGTTAAACAATAAATAGTGAAAACAAAATTGTTTATTAAGAGCTGATCAAACGCTAGCCTAGAATACACACTCCATTTTCTGAAATCAACGAACCGTTCTCATTTCCCATATTGATTTAAACTTTAAACATCAGCGTCCATTTCATGATTTTAAATAAATTTCCCATCATTCAGAAGAAACGAGGACCTGCTAATTGAGGAGTGACAAGACGCATTAATTACAAATCCATTTTCAAACATTTGCAAAATCAATCCAAGCAGAACTTGGTGGTTTTTTGTTTCTATTGAAAATAAAAAAATTACTAATAAGAATATTATACGGTAGTTAATTATCTAACCAATTACTCAAGGTTGTTTTTATAAATCATAAATATGGTCACTAACGAGCAGAATGAATTACAGGTAATAACTTGTTATCGGTAATAACTTGTTACAGGTACAAACTTTTTACAGGTAAAAGCTAATTAACAGGTAATAACTTGTTACAGGTAATAACTTGTTACAGTTAATAACTTGTAACAGGTAAAAGCTAATTAACAGGTAAAAACTTTTGATAATAATGAAAATTTATTAGCATTAAGCAAAATTATATAAAGCTTATAGCTCAAACGTCTTTAAAAATATTCGAGATGGCAGTAGAATATAAAACTTGATGAAGGTGGCATATTAGGAACAAACAGCAGTGATAAAGATACATGTAAATGACAAGAAAAACAATTAAATATATAAATAATATTAATTTACGTTGTTTGATATATATATGACATTTTGTGAATCGGATACTGGACGTGATGATTGACCGACCCCATATTGTAATTATAAGCAATGCAAAAAACAAATGATTGGGCAGTTTCCCTACCTACAGTTGCAGTGCTTATCATCGAAATGTAAAGTTTGAATCAACTAATTAATAGGTAATAACTTATTACAGGTACAAAATTATAACTGGTACTAACTAATTACAGTAATTATTTATCATAGCTAATAAACTGTTACAGGTACAAACTAAGTTCAGGTAATAACTAATTAACAGGTAATAACTTATTACAGGTAAAAACAGATAACAGGTATTAACTAACAGAGAGTGTTTTTGTGGGACATTTAATCATTTTGGGGCAATTTAGCCAATTGCTAGTTTTTGTGACCTCTGGCAAGTGAACTGGCAAATTTTTTTTTCACACTAGGTCCTGTCCTGAGTCTGTTTTTGTACCTTTGTGCTGAGAAATGCTATAATATGTAAAAGTTTTAGAACATTTGAACACAGAAACTAATGATGTCCTTTATAGCATTTACTTTTCTAAGACAAAAAATTATTTCCTACAATCCCAACAAACTTATACAGAATGCTTCACTGCATATCATGAGACATCTCACCACTGTTAGTTTACCCAGGGGTGGTTGATCCAAAGTGAGAAAAGGTTTTCCTCGTCACTCACCTTTACTAATACTTATACAGTAGATTGAGTGATCTGTGACGTTTATCTGTGACATTGCAGGTGAGTGATCGACCACTCTGAAGGTCACAGAAGTGTGCACAAGTATAATGCAGATCTGAAATACGTAAATGCTCACCTCACATACCACATCAACTTGTGATAAGATTAATCCTCAAGATTAATAAAAATTGTCTTATCGCAAAACGTTGAAAAATTGCCGATGTCACACACACACACACACACACACACACACACACACACACACACACACAACCCAATCATTGCATATCAACAACTTGTATATGTGGGTAATGTAAGGCGGAGAGAGGGAGGGAGAGGGGGTGTTGGATTGTAGTGGTGTTAAAAAGTGTAATCCCATCCTATCTTGTGTACACTCTTTGAGCTTTTAGATCCAAAATCAATTTTCTTTACAATATAATTTCTCCTTCTCCAAAATTTGCACAAATATTTTATTTTTCCAATAACGGCTTGATAGAAGCTTTCGATAATAAACATCTTCGTATATTGATGACGAGTCAACTGAACAGAAATGTTGATCTATGGTACCAGCCTCCAGAAAACAGACAAAAAAATGTCTTTCATTCAAACAAAAGAGATTTCTAACTTCTTTCACACAAAACTCCTCTAAATGAAACAAATATACAACAGAAAATAACCATGAAGCTCTTCAGAAATCTTAAAACACGAAAAAAGTTGGACAAAAGTCGGACGTTACAGAATCAATAAGAAACCTCTATTGGTAGAATACATGCTAATTCATCAAAATGTTTGTATGAATACAGGTTTCAGACATATCCACTTCAAACATTAATACGACTCATGTATCATTGTAAAGAAACATGTTGTAGGTGATGTATATGAATCTTGTTGAGCTGCCACAAACATGAACAAATAAAGCAAGTCTACATGAGATTGACAAAATTAATCACCAATACTTACTACCAATAACTCTACCATACATTTATCTTATTAGACCCTGTGTATACTAATATAAAGTATATTAAATTTTTCTTCATCATCTTATTATCATCATCATCATCATCATCATCATTATTATCACCATTATTATTATTATCATTATTATTGTCATTATTATTGTCATTATTATTATTATTATTATTATTATTATTACCAATAACTGTACTATATAAGGTCCTTTATATACTTATAAAAGCACATTAAATTTTCTTTATTATTATTACTTTTTTTTATTTATCATAATTTCACATTGAGCCACCTCACCACATTATATTTACAGTGTTCTATGTGGCGACACTTATCATAGCTTGAATCATGGCACCCTGACACAGACTATTCAATGTGACACCATCACAGCCTGAAATCTATGGCCACTTCACAACCTACTAAATGTGGATTCCTTACCCCCTGCTATGTGTGGCTCTCTTACAACCTGCTATATGTGGCTCTCTTAAAACTTGCTAATGTGTGCTTTAAATGTTGGGCAACCTTACAGACTACTCAAAGTGACACCTTCACAGACTGAAATCTGTGACCACTTCAAAACCTGCTATGTGTGCCTACTATGTGGGGCAACCTCACAGACTACTCAATGTGGGACCTTCACAGCCTGAAATCTGTGACCACTTCAAAACCTGCTATGTGTGCCTACTATTTGGGGCAACCTCACAGACTACTCAATACGGGACCTTCACAGCCTGAAATCTATGGCCACTTCAAAACCTGCTATGTGTGCCTACTATGCGGGGCAACCTCACAGACTACTCAATGTGAGACCATTACAGCCTGAAATCTGTGACCACTTCAAAACCTGCTATGTGTGCCTACTATTTGGGGCAACCTCACAGACTACTCAATACGGGACCTTCACAGCCTGAAATCTATGGCCACTTCAAAACCTGCTATGTGTGCCTACTATGCGGGGCAACCTCACAGACTACTCAATGTGAGACCATCTGAAATCTGTGACCACCTCACACCCTGCCAACTGAGTGGCTCTCTTACAACTTGTTGCTTGTCTTCTATGTGTGGCGTTACCTCTCAGACTACTCAATGTGAAATCTATGACCACTTCAAAAAGCGCAAATTGTACAGTCTGTGACCTCACAGTAACTCGGTTCTTAGTTTTTACTTTTAGAATCATGGGATAAACATCAGTCTTGATAAACCCTAGATGACACTAATGGGCTTTAAATGTAATACAGACACTGAAGTCATTGATCATTAAAATGAAAATCAATGCTCTATAGATAACTTCTAATTTCATATCTCAACCCAACCAAACTTGATTTTAAATCAACTTTCAATTTCCCCCACCGAAGATGAAATCAATAACTTGAATCAGGAGATCCTGTTAGGAGCAGATCAGGAGGTTCTTAAGTGTATATATATATATATATATATATATATATATATATATATATATATACATGTGTGTGTGTGTGTGTGTGTGTGTGTGTGTGTGTGTGTGTGTGTGTGAAGATGTCTATTATGACCAGTCTTCAAGATCTTTTTGCCTCATTTTTCAAAAAAAAAAAAAAAATTAAAAAAAAAATAATAATTATTAAATATATAAGTTAAAAAATAAATACCAAACAAACAAACAGAAAACACATCATTCTTATCTTAAAAGTTCTATTTTTCTATTTTTAGGTCTCTTGGGCAGTCTTTATATACCAGTAATACAAGTGTATATATATATATATTCCGGGAAATCAATTCAGCTTTTTTCCACATTTCCACATTGGAAGGTTTAAAACTCAAATATTTGTTTTCAACACAGAGAAGCTCTCCGTCTAATCAAGTCCCAATATTGACATGATATCGGGTGTATTATTATATGTAACAATAATATTACATCAACGCGTAAATGGTGATCAATACCCTTTAGTCAATTGTGAAAGAGTGTCATTGATATATATAAAATCTTGATCCCTTATAACAATAGCTAGCAGCCAATTGACGGACGCCACTTCAATAAAAACCGAAGTCGTATTTGTAAAAAAGTAACACAACATTGTAAAATAAATCTTAGCTTTCAGATTGGTCGTTTTGTCTGCACCGGGGCAGATAAAGTAATCACAATTTAGATTTTTATCAATATTGATAAGAATTCATTTTCTCATTGCAAAGATGCTGCTGATCAAACGAGAAAAACGAACGTAGATTTTGTTACACAGTTGTAAATTATCTTAATGTTTTCATATGAAGATTTTTTCCAAAAAATTATTTTCTTCTTATTCAATACATGTTGAGTAATAAAATTTTACACCTCAATAAAGATTTAAGGCAGTCAGTTAGGTCTGGTGGAGCAAACTTGAGTGCCTAAAAATGCTTTCAGTAATTGAAATGTTAATTTTTTTTTACACAAGGATCTGCCTCAAGTGGGATTTACACCTAGGCAGCAAGAAAAACTGTGATCTATAAGTTTTAGCAACTGAGGCTCATAAAATGTTGACTGCTCAGGCAAAATGTGGGATAATGATATCGTTGTTTACATAGTTTTATAGGTACCACTACAGTAACTTGATTGGTAGAGTGCTAGCTTCATCTGTGGGAGGATTTTAACGGCCCGGCCAGGTGGGACAATGACTTGAAAATATGTAGTTAATGTTGTTTTTTTTTTTTTTTTTTTTTTGTTGCTAAGCACTCGGAATGTAGAAATGAGTCACAAGGCTCCTTCAGATTAGACCTTAAAAACCAATGCCTCGTGTCACGACAGGTAATTGGCACATTGAAGATCCCTCCCTTAACATTAAACCCTTATTGCACTGCAAAATTAAATTTTTTGCCATTATACATTAGCAATCGTTCAGCTATTCACATGAAGACCATTATTTGTATCATTTTCAAGGATTAATCTGAGGAAAAGTTCATCTGGTGTCAACGCCATGAACAAATCTGAATTGAACCAGCCCATATATGCTTCTGACTAAGTATCATTAAAATCTGTCCAGCAGTTTTAGAGGAGAAGTCAAAAATGTGTGTTAAAGACGCACGCACGCACTCACGCATGCCCGCACACACGCACATACACAAGCTGCGCCATGCCATAAGCTCACATTACCTTTCAATCAGGTGAGCTAAAAATGAAAGAACCTTTACTGTTTGTTAAATACTTTTACTTATCTCAGTCTGAAATTGATTTCTCTCCCCCCCCCCCCCTTTTTTTTTTCTTTCTCATTTTAGGGCAACAGTACCTTTTTTTCTCTGTTTTATTACTGAAATTAACATTTCTTTTTCACTTTTTCTTTACTGAAATTTCTCCCTAAGTAAACATATGAAGATAAATACAAATTGATTTTTCTGGTATAATAAGGGGGAGGAGGGAGAGGAGGGAATATATCTTTATTTCTCCCAAAAAATATCGTAAAAATTTAAGCATGGTATTTTTTCTCTTTATTATTGTGTTGAGTTGAGCTGAATTGAGCAATGATGTTTTACGCCTGTTAAGAATTTTCATTTATTATCTAGGTATTGATTCTGGGATGCTGGAGTGGGGTAGAGTGGAGTAATGGTGTTTTAGGCCCCAGGCAAGATTCTTTCACTTATTTCGAGGCGGTCAGTTCTGGGATGGTGGAGGAGAAAACCCCCAACCTTTGGCAAGAAAGCTGACAAACTTTCTCTAACTAGGAACTGTCCTGAGTGGAATTTGAACCCAGGCGTTGACAGCTTCTGTGGACCGTAATCACAAACTTTAGACCACTCAGCCACTGAGGCCCCTATGGGATGCTGGAAAAGACCTGAATGCAAAAAAAAAACAAAAAAACCAGAGCCTTTGACAAGTGAACCAACAAACTTTCTCACACTAGCATCTGCTCAAGTGGGATTCAAATCTAGTTTGGGATAGAAGTGGAGTGGAGTAATGGTGTTTTACGCTTCAGTCAAGATTTTTTCACTTATTTCCAGGTGGTCAGTTCTGCAATGGTTGAGGGAACCAGATTACCCGGAGAAAACCACCGACCTTCGGCAAGCGAACTGACAAACTTTCTCACACTAGGATCTGTCCCGAGTGGGATTCGAACCCAGGCGGTGAGAGGCGCTGTGATCTGTAAGCATGTGCTTTAGACCACTCAGCCACCAAGACCCCTAGTTGGGGATAGGCACTCTGATTTATATTGTATGATTCAGACCCCTCAGCCACAAAGGGCCCTGCCCCTCTTTATTCTTGATTCAAAACAAAAAATCTTATTAAAAAGAACTTGAATTTTTTTCAATTTTATAATAAATTCAATTAAAAAAAAATCCATTTTAAAAATCAATTTCAGACTTACCAATTAAAAGTATTATCACAAAATGCGGGATGATCTCTAAAATCTTAGATTTACGTCAAACTGTAAAACCCCTAGGGGAGGTAATACCCTGACAACATGAGACAATTTATCAACATTATTTTATTTCATGATTGTAATTTTTAAGGAAAGGTCTCATTAACACCTAACTTGTGAACATTAACACTTTTTAGTGTCGATAATTAGCAAATAAAAAAAAAATTGTCTGTGTTGATGGCATACTTTAAACCGCAGACTGGGCTTTGAATTCTGGCTGTGACTGAAAGTTAGCCTGTAAAAACTAAAAGTAAAAACTGTATATAAGGACTATCCACAAGACCCAGACATTGTATATGCGTTAGATGTGCGGGTGTGTGTATTATGGTCAGCCTTGTACTAGCATGTACATGCTTTTGTTGGCCTAAAATTACTACAGAATAAAAGTAGTTTCCCCAGAAGATGTAAGACTAAAATTTCCCAATTTGACCACTAAAATTCCCCAAAAGCTAACAGTGAACAAGTTAAATCCAGTTGTCCAAAACTGTCATGGCCGACAAAAAAATGTCAGATATTGTTACAATAAAAAATTTTTGCAATATGAACTTCAAAATTCTGAGCACATAAAAACAGTCCAAATTTTCCCAATCAGTAAGGTAGAAAGAAATTTTCAACAGTGGCAAAATTACTGAATTAGGGCTTATTTTTGTTAAAGTGCAACCGTGCTAGCTCACCAAGTCAGTATGCTACAGACAAGCATGCCATTCCCCAGTCACTTTATACTGGCAATGGATGAATAAGTTGATGCCGAGCGCCAGGCAGAGAAGCAATACCTTAAATTAAGTAGGAAGTCGAGGGTTCAAACCCCAACAGGGTCTGACCCAAGGCTTGAAAGTGGGTAGTGAATGTTCTTTCGCCAAGCACTTGGCATTATAAAATGAAAGTCACATTCTTTCAAATGGAAATTTAAAATTAACGGGGCCCCATGTCACAGTAACCAAGGAAACTTAAAGAGCCCTGCTGTATAATGCCACCAGCTCAACGCACAGGCAAATTTTCTGCATTTTCACCTACAGCTGGTGATGTCGCGGTATAAGTGAAATATCCCTGACTGAAACCTTAAATACGATTACTCAACTCAACTCAGTACCTTAAATTGTATCAAAATCTCATATCTCATGTATAACCTGGTCCAGGTTTGAAACCCAACCTCTTACTTTCGAGGTGACCACATTACCCCTGAGGCATTTACTTGACTATTCAGGCTCCATACTTTTATAATTTGACGGTTATAACCAATCAAGTGCAATCAATGTTTTCCTCTATGCCATTAAGAAATACAACTGTATTCAAGCATCGGGCTAATTAAGTAGGTGATAATTACACATAACTGAACATGTGAACCTGTAATGTCTGGCAGATCTAAAGAATAGAGAATCTAAATGTTCCAGAAACCCTTATCTATCTTCTCTGATCATTTTTCTGCAAAGGTGAACAGAAAGCAATAAACAATACCGTATATCCTTTTTATTCCTGGTATTTCTTTGTCACTGCTATAATTCAGAAATCACCAAGGTTAAAAAAGTCAACATTTTTTCTTTTATTCATTTATACATGTATATATATTTATTTATTCCCTTTTCATCTATTCATTTAATTCTATTTTTATTTATATATTTGATTTATATATTTTTTAAGTTAGTTTTTCATTTATTTGTTTGTTTATTATTTATTTATTTTATTTTTTTTGTTTGTTTGTTTATAATCTTTTTAATTAATTAATTAATTAATTAATTAATTAATTTATTTATTATTTATTTATTTATTTATTTATTTATTTATTTATTTATTTATTTATTTATTTATACAAAAATTTATCGCAACTCAGTGACTGACTCTGTACCTCAGGGACGAAAGACATTTAGGTGGATTTGAAAATGAAATGGGGGATAGGACATTTGAGCAGAAGATTTGATGGACATTTGAGTGAATTTACTTCTGCGTTAAACACGGTAATATAGTGTAAAAAGTGTTCATCATATTAAAGCTCATCTGGGACAAAGAGGACAAATAATGGACCAAAGTGATTTCATGACCGCTGTAACGCCCGGTTTTATTCCAGTCATCTGTCAGTGTACGTAATCTAAGAGGTTATATTAGATCAACAGACCACAACATATATATAAGATGAGAAATCTACATCAGATGACATCGCAATCAAAACCAGAACATGAAAGGATAGAGAAAACAGTGGAAACATACAAGAGATATCGTGAGAATGAAATTACATGGGAAAATATGTACAATGTCTTGGATATAGATACAGGGCCACCATGAATTAGTCTGGCTGACAGAAGAGGTAAATCCACTCAAATATCTATCCCATTCTCAAAAATCTGCTCAAAAGGTTTAAAAATGATCCACTCAAATGTCCTTTTTTATCCGCTCAAATGTCCTATCAATCCGCTCAAATGTCTCGCGCTGGCCCTCAGTGACTGACTCCGTTACTCAGTGATTGAATCTGTACCTCAGTGATTTACTCTGTATCTCAGTGATTGATTCTGTAACTCAGTGACTGTCTCTGTATCTCAGCGATTGACTCTGTATCTCAGTGACTGACTGTTACTCAGTGATTGACTCTGTATCTCAGTGAATTACTCTGTATCTCAGTGATTGACTCTGTATCTCAGTGTTTGACTCTGTATCTCAGTGACTGACTGTTATTCAGTGATTGACTCTGTATCTCAGTGATTGACTCTGTATCTCAGTGACTGACTGTTACTCAGTGATTGACTCTGTATCTCAGTGATTGACTCTGTATCTCAGTGACTGACTGTTACTCAGTGATTGACTCTGTATCTCAGTGATTGACTCTGTATCTCAGTGACTGACTCTGTTACTCAGTGACTGACTCTGTATCTCAGTGATTTACTCTGTATCTCAGTGATTGACTCTGTATCTCAGTGACTGACTCTGTTACTCAGTGACTGACTGTATCTCAGTGATTTACTCTATATCTTAGTGATTGACTGTATCTCAGTGACTGACTCTGTTACTCAGTGATTGACTCTGTAACTCAGTGATTTACTCCATCATAGCAATGTCTTCTGCATCACTTACACTCTCTAACACAGTAATTATTTAATCTCTAACTTAATGATTTGATCTATAACTCTGTAATTTCTTTTGTTATTCCGTAATTTAATCTATAACTCGTATCTCGAACACAGTGATATTAAGTGTGGAAGAAGTGATCAATTTTATCTTAAGTACACTCACAACAGATTATGACAAACTTCTCCTGTCTCCATCCTATTATATTATTTACAATATTACCTCATTACAGGCAACAGACAGATTAAATTATACTCTGTAATGGACATTGGTCAGTCAATGATGACCAATTGAATACCAGTCAAGGAATATAATTATAAAATGTGTATTCATTCTGCGTACAAGTGATCGTCTGCTGCCAAAACAAAACATTCTCATAATAAAGTATTAAAAACAGCCATCTTGTGAATAAGGAAATCTAAGAAGAAATAAATCAGGCAGTCAAGATTTTCTGGATAATTACGATGGCAGTTTTATGGCCATTAATCAATTGGTCAAGATTTATGTCCCAATAAAACTAGATATAATAGCTGAATATTAATTAGATAATTTTATACAGAATATATATATATATATATTGTACAAAAACCTGAGTAAGTGGTGACATTTAACAAATTGTGAGTTGTGGGCTATATCTCAATTTATGGACCAGGCAGCACCCTGAAAATATAAAATAGACCGAAGTAACCTTAGGTCTATGTCATGTTTTCGGGGTGCCTGCCTGGTACATAAACTGAGATATATGAAACCCCATGAAATATTTGTTATATTATACTGAATGGATACCATATTATTTTTCTGGAATTACCTAATTCATTTAAGACGATGATTGTTTATGTATTATAGTTGTGGTTCCTGAATGTAACTTTGTATTTGCGTTAATCCACTAATTAAACTATTCAGGTTAAGATGTACTTTTTGTTAGTGCAATATTACGTCATCAAGGATAATCGTGTGAAGTAAGCTAACATAATACCGACCGGAGCCTCCAGTCTGTGCCCAGACTAAAATCAATTCATTTATTAGAAAAACAAATTTATGAGGTATAATATTGTGAGATTCTGCAGACATGAGGTTACGTGGATCTTGTAGTGATGGTGGTGATAACATAATAGTTGTGAGGTCCATGTGTTTGTGACAGTTGTGATTGATTGGACTGATGATGGTCATGAAGCTGATGGTAGTGAATCATGCATTGACAGTGGTGATAACATAATAGTTGTGAGGTCCATGTGTTAGTGACAGTTGTGATTGATTGGACTAATGATGGTCATGAAGCTGATGGTAGTGAATCATGCATTGACAGTGGTGATAACATAATGGTTGTGAGGTCCATGTGTTGGTGACAGTTGTGATTGATTGGACTAATGATGGTCATGAAGCTGATGGTAGTGAATCATGCATTGACAGTGGTGATACCATAATAGTTGTGAGGTCCATGTGTTAGTGACAGTTGTGATTGATTGGACTAATGATGGTCATGAAGCTGATGGTAGTTAATCATGCATTGACAGTGGTGATAACATAATAGTTGTGAGGTCCATGTGTTTGTGACAGTTGTGATTGATTGGACTAATGATGGTCATGAAGCTGATGGTAGTGAATCATGCATTGACAGTGGTGATACCATAATAGTTGTGAGGTCCATGTGTTTGTGACAGTTGTGATTGATTGGACTAATGATGGTCATGAAGCTGATGGTAGTGAATCATGCATTGACAGTGGTGATACCATAATAGTTGTGAGGTCCATGTGTTAGTGACAGTTGTGATTGATTGGACTAATGATGGTCATGAAGCTGATGGTAGTGAATCATGCATTGACAGTGGTGATAACATAATAGTTGTGAGGTCCGTGGTTTATGACAGTTATGATTGGACTAATGATGGTCATGAAGCTGATGGTGATAGTGATGGTGATAATGATGGCAAAAGTGGCAGTTTGTTTGTTGTGGTTTATGTGATGTTTGCAGTGATGGCAGTTGTGGTAGGCTGTGAAGTTGGATTAGATGGATGGTGCCGTTGCCGCTGATGGCAACAGCAGCAGTTTGAATGTGGTGGTTTCTGTGGCACTGACAGTGACAGTGGTGGTGGTAGGCAAGACCATTTGGATAAGATGGATGGTGCTGTTGCTGCTGATGGCAATAGCAGCAGTTTGAATGTGGAGGTTTTGTGTGTTAGTGGCAGTGTATATGTGTAAGTTGCAGTGATGATAATTGTGGTAGACAAAAACGTTGAAAAAAAGATGATGGTGTTGATAATGCTGGATGTAAACACATAGAAAATTTTGAGACTTATTATTGCATTAAAATTAAGACAATGGAAAATCACCTTTAAATAATCAATCACATTCACCAAGGTGTGGTCATTGATAGGTGAGTAATTTTAGATCTATCCATATCTCAACACAGGTCTCATTCCATAACCTATTGCACTTTCTCAGGCTCTCTCTCTCTAAGGCTCTCTCTCTCTCTCTCTCTCTCTCTCTCTCTCTCTCTCTCTCTTTCTCTGATGCTCTCTCTCTCTCTCTCAGACTCTCTCTCTCTCAGTAACTGATTAATTCTGTTAGATAGATACACTTTACATATTCATAATTTAAAAGCAGAAGTGAAGCATTGTTTGGCGTAATTGTGTTTGAAGATTTTAAACATGTTTTTCATTACCTAAATCAATATCTTAAAGATACTAGTCTGTCACGTTATTGAAATTTCTGCAAACCATTTTGAAAATAAAAGCACATCAATTTAGAACGAGTGTCATCATTTATCATTTTAACCCTAGAAATAATGGTTTTAATTCCCAAATTGGATGCAAGAAAACAAACTCTCAAAAAAAACATAACATCTTTGTTTAGACACAGTTACCACGGCGATTTTATCATATCGATATGTAATCAATCATTCCATTGGTTGACAGAAACAGATATTCAGAAACAGACACTTAACTTAAAAAGTTTTTTTCAAGGAGAAAGTTGGATAATGTCGGTGGCTTCTTTTGTAGAGCAAAGAATGAAACTATGACATTTTTAACCTAACCAAATGTAAAAAACGAACACATATATACCACACTTAAGGATTTGAATGATAATAAATTGGAAATATTTGATTTGCAAACCAAAATAATTGACCCTGGTGTCCAGTCGATTTTGGGTTTTTTAAAACACAATGGTTGTCAGAAGGCTTTAAAAACCAAATGTCACATGAAAACGGACAGACGGACGTGTCATACTCTATGATTTTACATTTATAACAACTTAAGTTGTATGTGTATTTGCAGTATGAGGGCACATTTTTGTGTCTGATATTAAAAAATTTTTAATTTTTTTCACTTTGTGACCTTTGACTTAAGTTCTTGTGAATTATAATGCAGATGCCAAATGACATCCACCCTTACATCCTTTAAGGCCAAGAATTGAACTGATTTCACATAAGTGTCAACTTTTACTTAAAAAAAAAAAAAAAAAAAGGCCACCAAACTCAAAAAAAGACATAATTCTAGTGCAAGGATGGCTGACTATACGCTTACAAACATATACATGTAAATGGTTGAAGTTTGCGAAATTTAAACAAATTTAATTACAATTTTTTTTTAAATTTAAAATTGACAAGAAATCCCTTATTTAAATTTTAATTGTATAGGCAATGCTCTAGAGAATATTCCTCACATATAAGTCTACAAATGCTTAAAACTGTCATGGTTTAAAAGCTGTGGAACTCTTTTGTGATTTTTGGTACATTAGTATAAATGTACCAACTGTCCTTAAAAATCCATTAGAACTAATCTACAACTGTTTGAAAGTTTGATCTATTTCTCATAAACACTCAAAAATCATGGCACAGAAACAATTCTACAATTGTTGTAAATGATATATATACATATATATGGTTTTTTGTTTTTGTTTTTGTTTTTTTTTTTTTTGTCTTTTCATGTTATTTAATATTTCTGATTTCATTATTACTTTGTAAAATAAAAAGTGTGAAATATGCATTAGTTCCTTTTAAATGATTTATGACGGAAAATGAACCTGTCATATTTAGTCCTAAATGACGGATGTTACTTCGGCATTGTTTGAACACTAATGTTACATTAATGGAATATACAGATGCTCTACACACCATTATATTGAAGCAGGTAACCAGTCAATCCTTTTATTCCTTCGATACATAAGTATCACAATTGCGGAAATTGAGTCTTTATTTTAGAGACAATTCCCAAGATATGAATTATTTCAGATATTTTTTTTTATCAGCTAAATGAACATACGGCTTTATACGAAACCAAACTCATATTAAATATTGAGCTGCATACATACAATTGTTAATGGATTTAACTGGGAGTGAAGTGGAGTAATATTGTTTTACAATCAAGTCAAGATCAAATCACTTATATCAAGACAGTTAGTTCTGGAATGGTGGAGGAAACAGAAGTACCCTATAAAACCATTGATCTTCTGCAAGCAAACTGATAAGGTTCCCAACACTAGGATCGAACAAGATTTGAACCTGGGCTGCGAGTGAGAGGCACAGCAATTCTCCTTAAGCAGGAGCTTAAAAATTATAAATTGGGCTTGTGGACTGTTTTGATGGTCAAGAAAATGGACCTTGTTGCATTAGACTCAAAACAAAAATGCAGACCTACGAAAATGCTGACAATGGGCAAACTCTAGAAAACATCTGGTAAAGGTCTGTATGTGTTTGAAAGATGGCATGGGGTACAAAAAGATCATCAATACTTTACTAAGCAATTGGCTCAATTGCCCCAGCTTTTTTTGTATGTAATAAAAATAATTTTGAGTGTCAGACTCCAATTTCATTTTCCACCTCAACCATCCATAACTAACTAGGTCTCTGAAAAAGACTAATACCCCCCCTCCCAATTGTTGGTGGACAAATTTGTTTCTGGGTGATGGGTTTTATGACACTTGTCATCTATTTTTTGTCTTGGAATAAATGTATCAGACATATTTAATAAACCTCCAGACAAATTGTATGTATGGCCAAATTGTACATGTGAAAAATTCTAAGTCTGGAAATGGCAATAGATCGACAAAATTTATCCCACCAAAAACTGCAGGTGCACAGGTTTTTATGATGCCTTACATCTGTCCAAAGTTTCAAAATAATTGGATTATAGATAATCCATACAAATTGTACCTACGGACAGACAGAGAGACAGATAGACATGGTGATTCCAGTTCCCCCTGCCCCCCCCCCCCTACAAAAAAGTTAAGGTGGGGGGGTGTGTATAAAAATAGTCTGCTTTTGTATCAGTAAAACAAGCTTGAATATGGTGTTAAAAAACCATTACACCACTCCATTCCACACTTTTAAGTATTAACAGGTCTATTTTAACATCTAACCACAAATTTAGCTCTGTTGGTAGAGTTCTCGCTTTGTATGCAAACCCCAGTCAGGTTTGACCAAGACTTGAAAAATATAGTAATAACTGTTTTTTTCACAAAGCCCTTGGCATTTAGAAATGAAAGTCACTGGATTCTTCAGATGAGACCAACCTTACAAACCAATGTTCCATGTCACAGCAGATGTGGCATATTAATTAACCCTCCCTGCACATTGCCCTTAGTGCACTGCAAAGGTAAAAATTTCTGGCATGTCACCTATAGCTGGTGATGTCTCAATATAAGTGTTATATTTTTGACTTAAATCAAGCAAATTTTCAACATCTTGTGATTTTTCTATATGACTACATGACTTTTTATCTCTATACAGTTTATATTGCACAATAAATGTTATCATTGGTAAATAAAACAATCTGTATGAAAGTTTGTCAAAATGCTTGCTAATTAGGTCAGGTGGTTTTCTCCAGGCACTACAGTTTCCTCCACATTCCTAGAATTGCCCGTCTCAAAAGATTCTTGACTTGGGAGTAAAACACCTTTACTAAACTCAATTACTCTCTTTGTAACTAAATGTGCCTGTTCCGACATCTCCTAATTTTTCTATATCACTACATGCCTGTTTTTCTGTTGTTTAGTTTTTATTACACCATGAGTGTTATTATCGGTAAACACAAGAAATATCTCATTTTTTATATCACCATGAATTTTATTATTACAATAAACAAACTTTTTATGAGTTCTATGTTTCTTGGTTTCTCAGGTTTCTGCAGATATAATACATGTGTTTTTGTCGGGTTTCAACCTGTTTTCTTTATGCCAGTATTATACATGTGTTTTTGTCGTGTTTCCGCCTGTTTTCTTTATGCCGGTATTATACATGTGTTTTTGTCGTGTTTCCGCCTGTTTTCTTTATGCTGGTATTATACATGTGTTTTTGTCAGGTTTCCACCTGTTTTCTTTATGCCAGTATTATACATGTGTTTTTGTCGGATTTCCCCCTGTTTTCTTAATGCCAGTATTATACATGTGTTGTTGTTGGGTTTTCGCCTGTTTTCTTTATGCCGGTATTATACATGTGTTTTTGTAAGGTTTCAACCTGTTTTCTTTATGCCGGTATTATACATGTGTTTTTGTCGGGTTTCCGCCTGTTTTCTTTATGCCAGTATTATACATGTGTTTTTGTCAGGTTTCCGCCTGTTTTCTTTATGCCGGTATTATACATGTGTTTTTGTCGGGTTTCTGCCTGTTTTCTTTATGCCAGTATTATACATGTGTTGTTGTTGGGTTTTCGCCTGTTTTCTTTATGCCGGTATTATACATGTGTTTTTGTCGGGTTTCCGCCTGTTTTCTTTATGCCCGTATTATACATGTGTTTTTGTCAGGTTTCCGTCTGTTTTCTTTATGCAAGTATTATACATGTGTTTTTGTCGGGTTTCTGCCTGTTTTCTTTATGCCAGTATTATACATGTGTTTTTGTCGGGTGTCCGCCTGTTTTCTTTATGCCGGTATTATACATGTGTTTTTGTAAGGTTTCCGCCTGTTTTCTTTATGCCGGTATTATGTGTTTTTGTAGGGTTTCCGCCTGTTTTCTTTATGCCAGTATTATACATGTGTTTTTGTCGTGTTTCCGCCTGTTTTCTTTATGCCGGTATTATACATGCATTTTTGTCGTGTTTCCGCCTGTTTTCTTTATGCCGGTATTATACATGTGTTTTTGTAAGGTTTCCGCCTGTTTTCTTTATGCCAGTATTATACATGTGTTTTTGTCGAGTTTCCGCCTGTTTTCTTTATGCCAGTATTATACATGTGTTTTTGTCAGGTTTCCGCCTGTTTTCTTTATGCCGGTATTATACATGTGTTTTTGTCGGGTTATCCGCCTGTTTTCTTTATGCCGGTATTATACATGTGTTTTTGTAGGGTTTCTGCCTGTTTTCTTTATGCCGGTATTATACATGTGTTTTTGTCAGGTTTCTGCCTGTTTTTTTTATGCCAGTATTATACATGTGTTTGTCGGGTTTCCGCCTGTTTTCTTTATGCCGGTATTATACATGTGTTTTTGTCGGGTTTCTGCCTGTTTTCTTTATGCCAGTATTATACATCAGAGTTGTTGTTGGGTTTTCGCCTGTTTTCTTTATGCCAGTATTATACATGTGTTGTTGTTGGGTTTTGGCCTGTTTTCTTTATGCCGGTAAGTAACATGTGTTTTTGTAAGGTTTCCGCCTGTTTTCTTTATGCCGGTATTATACATGTGTTTTTGTCGGGTTTCTGCCTGTTTTCTTTATGCCGGTATTATACATGTGTTTTTGTCGGGTTTCTGCCTGTTTCCTTTATGTCGGATTTTTACATGTGTTTTTGTCGGGTTTCTGCCTGTTTTCTTATGCCAGTAATACATGTGTTTTTGTCGGGTTTCCGCCGGTTTTCTTTATGCCGGTATTATACATGTGTTTTTGTCGGGTTTCCGCCTGTTTTCTTTATGCCAGTATTATACATGTGTTTTTGTCGGGTTTCTGCCTGTTTTCTTTTTGCCAGTATTATACATGTGTTTTTGTCATGTTTCCGCCTGTTTTCTTTATGCCAGTATTATACATGTGTTTTTGTCGGGTTTCCGCCTGTTTTCTTTATGCCAGTATTATACATGTGTTTTTGTTGGGTTTTCGCCTGTTTTCTTTATGCCGGTAAGTAACATGTGTTTTTGTCGGGTTTCTGCCTGTTTTCTTTATGCCAGTAATACATGTGTTTTTGTCGGGTTTCCGCATGTTTTCTTTATGCCAGTATTATACATGTGTTTTTGTCGGGTTTTCGCCTGTTTTCTTTATGCCGGAAAGTAACATGTGTTTTTGTCGGGTTTTCGCCTGTGTTCTTTATGCCAGTATTATACATGTGTTTTTGTCGGGTTTCTGACTGTTTTCTTTATGCCGGTAATACATGTGTTTTTGTCGAGGCCCTGAATTATGTAACAGGTACTTATGCAACTTAAATCATTAACTTCAGATCTGTTTGTGTTTGTTGTATGATATCTCTGTTTCTATACTGTATATATATGGCTTAAATTATGTTATTTAAATAAACATACTCTCCCTAAACTTTCTAACTCACACACAGAGAGAGAGAGAGGGAGAGAGAGAAAAAGAGAGAGAGAGAGAGAGAGGAGAGAGAGAGAGAGAGAGAGAGAGATAAAGAGAGAGAGAGAGAGAGAGAGAGAAAGAGAGAGAGAGAGAGAGAGAGACTAACAGACACACAGACACAAACACACAGAGAGAGAGGGGGGGAGAAAGAGGAGAAAGAGAGGAAAGAGAGAGAGAGAGAGAGAGAGAAAGAGAAGGAGAAAGAGAGAGAGAGTGTTTGATGTGCTTTTATTTTCAAAATGGTTTGCAGAAATTTCAATAACGTGACAGACTAAAATCGTTATGATATTGATTTAGGTAATGAAAAACATGTTTAAAATCTTCAAACACAATTACGCCAAACAATGCTTCACTTCTGCTTTAAAATTTTGAATATGTAAAGTGTATCTATCTAACAGAATTAATCAGTTACTGAGAGAGAGAGAGAGTCTGAGAGAGAGAGAGACAGCATCAGAGAAAGAGAGTGAGAGAGAGAGTCTGAGAGAGAGAAAGAGAGAGAGAGCCTCAGAGAAGTAGAGAGATAGAGACAGAGCTATTTATTCCATTATTTTCAAGTATAACAACTTCCGTGTTTTGTTTTTACTATTGTATTATTGTTCTAAATTTTACCATAGGATATACAAGTCTTGTGTGAATTACGTCACCTAAAAGGCTCTCAGATCCATTAGCTCTCACTCACTCAGCTTAACAGCAAACTTAATGCAGGGCAGATCTTTTAGTAGGAAAGTTTGTCAAATTGTTTGCTAAAGTTCAGTGATTTTCTCAAGGCACTCAGGTTTCCTTTACAATCTAGGAACTAACAACCAGGTTTGAATTTGACTTGGAACAGATCTACATGTGTAAATGTTTGTCAAATTGTCCGCTAAAGGTCAGTTTTTTTCTCATCAGGCACTCAGGTTACCTCCGTTATACCAGAATGACTCACTCACTAGCCAGGTTCGATTTTGACTTAGGAGAGATGTGAATGTATGAAAGTTTGTCAAACCGATTGCTGAAGGTCATTGATTTTCTATGGGCACTTAGGTTTTCTCATCCATTCCAGATTTAGGAAGACATCACATGATCATCTTCAGATGAGAACCATTCAACTTTTGATCATTTATTAATTTCCCTCTATTTTGAACCCTCACTTATTGCCTGGAGTGATTAAAACTGAATGTAAAATTCAATTTCAATAATTTTTCCAAAACAATTTTTCTCAGAAAAAATTTCCAAACCAATCTTGACAATCTGACCTACAACATTTTAAGAAGATCTCAGCAATATTTATCAAGCAATATGACCGACGAAATGAGAAAATTTAAAACAGTTTTCCTCAGGTCATTTTTTCCGCCATGTTGGAGGTCAAAAGTTTAAACAAAATCTAAAGTTATTGGCATAAACTAATTAACAGTTAATTGTCAGTTGAGAACATGTGAGCAAGTGCTGTTGCACCTGAAGTGTTGAAGTAATGTTCTCATGCATAAATGACTCCACGACATCATCCCGATATAATTAGTAAACAAGGCTGCAAAATAACCCATAAGTCTTCAGTCTTCTGATTAATGACTTCGTTAAAATGAGTGGTATTACCAGCTGATATTATGAACAATTCCCATAGCAACAACTGACAATAAGTTAAATATTCCTTCAAGCCACAAGAGTCATCTCAATTAGTGCATCACTGTAAGCCACTAACAGATAATCTTCTACTTAGCGCATCACTGAAAGCCACTTGGGCTGATCTTATAATAAGGGCATTACTGTAAGAAACTAATGGATAATCTTCTACTTAGCCCATCACTGAAAGCCACTAAAAGATAATCTTCTACTTAGCGCATCACTGAAAGCCACTTGGGCTGATCTTTTAATAAAGGCATCACTATAAGCCACTAACAGATAATCGTCTACTTAGCGCATCACTGAATTCACTTGAGTTGATCTTTTAATAAGGGAATTACTGTAAGGCCACCAAAGCTGTTTTTCTAATTATCTTGTCACTGTGCCACCAAAGATTTTTTCTTTAATAAGCACACTGCTGTAGGCTGGTAGAGGAAATCTTTTATGTGGCGCATCACTGATAGCTGATCTTTTAACAAGAGTATCACTGTAAGAAATCAGTCAGCTGATCTTATAATTTTTTACAAGTACATTGCTGCAGGCAACTACAGTAATCATTGATGTAGCACATCATTGTAAGCAACTAGGGTGAATCTTTTTTAATGAGGGTATCACTTAAAGAAATCAGATAAGGGAGTTGAGTTGGGTATTTGTGTTTAAAGTCCCAGTCAAGAATATTTCACTTATATCAAGATGTCGCCAGCTATAGGTGAAAGTGCAGAAATTTTGCCTCTGTGTTGCGATGATGGCATAATACAGCAGGGTTTTTTATCATGCCATGCCTACTGTGACACTGGACCTAATTCATTTTAAGTTCCCATCCAAAAGAACCAAGACTTTCATTTCGTAATGTTGAGTCCTTGGCAAAAGAACAGTCATTGCTTACTTTCAAGTCTTGGGTCACATCCGGTTGGGGATTGAACCCATGACCTCACACCTAGGGAGCGAGCACTTTACCAACTGAGCTAACCCAGTGGTCTCTTTGATAAGGGCAACACTGTATATTTTAAATAAGCCACTTGAATTTATGTATGCGTGTGATGTGCAAATTTTAGTATGGCCTGTCATGTACAAGTGTACTCTCAAGGCAACTTTTTTGCAAGGTGCTAGCTCACTTAATTGGTATTCTCCAGGCAAGCAAAAAACTTTTCCAAGTCTATTATCCAGGCACCATGTGAACCAGTTGATACTCTATCTGTCCTCCAAGTCTATTATCCAGGCACCATGTGAACCAGTTGATACTCTATCTGTCCTCCAAGTTTATTATCCAGGCACCACCTGAACCAGTTGATGCTCTATCTGTCCTCCAAGTTTATTATCCAGGCACCATGTGAACCAGTTGATACTCTATCTGTCTTCCAAGTCTATTATCCAGGCACCACCTGAACCAGTTGATACTCTATCTGTCTTCCAAGTCTATTATCCAGGCACCACGTGAACCAGTTGATACTCTATCTGTCCTCCAAGTCTATTATCCAGGCACCACGTGAACCAGTTGATACTCTATCTGTCCTCCAAGTCTATTATCCAGGCACCACGTGAACCAGTTGATACTCTATCTGTCCTCCAAGTCTATTATCCAGGCACCACGTGAACCAGTTGATACTCTATCTGTCCTCCAAGTCTATTATCCAGGCACCACCTGAACCAGTTGATACTCTATCTGTCTTCCAAGTCTATTATCCAGGCACCACCTGAACCAGTTGATACTCTATCTGTCTTCCAAGTCTATTATCCAGGCACCACGTGAACCAGTTGATACTCTATCTGTCCTCCAAGTTTATTATCCAGGCACCACCTGAACCAGTTGATGCTCTATCTGTCCTCCAAGTTTATTATCCAGGCACCATGTGAACCAGTTGATACTCTATCTGTCTTCCAAGTCTATTATCCAGGCACCACCTGAACCAGTTGATACTCTATCTGTCTTCCAAGTCTATTATCCAGGCACCACGTGAACCAGTTGATACTCTATCTGTCCTCCAAGTCTATTATCCAGGCACCACGTGAACCAGTTGATACTCTATCTGTCCTCCAAGTCTATTATCCAGGCACCACGTGAACCAGTTGATACTCTATCTGTCCTCCAAGTCTATTATCCAGGCACCACGTGAACCAGTTGATACTCTATCTGTCCTCCAAGTCTATTATCCAGGCACCACCTGAACCAGTTGATACTCTATCTGTCTTCCAAGTCTATTATCCAGGCACCATGTGAACCAGTTGATACTCTATCTGTCCTCCAAGTCTATTATCCAGGCACCACCTGAACCAGTTGATACTCTATCTGTCTTCCAAGTCTATTATCCAGGCACCACCTGAACCAGTTGATACTCTATCTGTCCTCCAAGTCTATTATCCAGGCACCACGTGAACCAGTTGATACTCTATCTGTCCTCCAAGTCTATTATCCAGGCACCACCTGAACCAGTTGATACTCTATCTGTCCTCCAAGTCTATTATCCAGGCACCACCTGAACCAGTTGATACTCTATCTGTCCTCCAAGTCTATTATCCAGGCACCACCTGAACCAGTTGATACTCTATCTGTCCTCCAAGTCTATTATCCAGGCACCACCTGAACCAGTTGATACTCTATCTGTCCTCCAAGTCTATTATCCAGGCACCACCTGAACCAGTTGATACTCTATCTGTCCTCCAAGTCTATTATCCAGGCACCACGTGAACCAGTTGATACTCTATCTGTCTTCCAAGTCTATTATCCAGGCACCACGTGAACCAGTTGATACTCTATCTGTCCTCCAAGTCTATTATCCAGGCACCACGTGAACCAGTTGATACTCTATCTGTCCTCCAAGTCTATTATCCAGGCACCACCTGAACCAGTTGATACTCTATCTGTCTTCCAAGTCTATTATCCAGGCACCACGTGAACCAGTTGATACTCTATCTGTCCTCCAAGTCTATTATCCAGGCACCACGTGAACCAGTTGATACTCTATCTGTCCTCCAAGTTTATTATCCAGGCACCACCTGAACCAGTTGATACTCTATCTGTCCTCCAAGTCTATTATCCAGGCACCACGTGAACCAGTTGATACTCTATCTGTCCTCCAAGTCTATTATCCAGGCACCACGTGAACCAGTTGATACTCTATCTGTCCTCCAAGTCTATTATCCAGGCACCACGTGAACCAGTTGATACTCTATCTGTCCTCCAAGTCTATTATCCAGGCACCACGTGAACCAGTTGATACTCTATCTGTCCTCCAAGTCTATTATCCAGGCACCATGTGAACCAGTTGATCCTCCATCTGTCCTCCAAGTCTATTATCCAGGCACCACCTGAACCAGTTGATACTCTATCTGTCCTCCAAGTCTATTATCCAGGCACCATGTGAACCAGTTGATACTCTATCTGTCTTCTAAGTCTATTATCCAGGCACCACGTGAACCAGTTGATACTCTATCTGTCCTCCAAGTCTATTATCCAGGCACCATGTGAACCAGTTGATACTCTATCTGTCCTCCAAGTCTATTATCCAGGCACCACCTGAACCAGTTGATACTCTATCTGTCCTCCAAGTCTATTATCAAGGCACCATGTGAACCAGTTGATACTCTATCTGTCTTCCAAGTCTATTATCAAGGCACCATGTGAACCAGTTGATACTCTATCTGTCTTCCAAGTCTATTATCCAGGCACCATGTGAACCAGTTGATACTCTATCTGTCCTCCAAGTCTATTATCCAGGCACCATGTGAACCAGTTGATACTCTATCTGTCCTCCAAGTCTATTATCCAGGCACCACGTGAACCAGTTGATACTCTATCTGTCCTCCAAGTCTATTATCCAGGCACCACGTGAACCAGTTGATACTCTATCTGTCCTCCAAGTCTATTATCCAGGCACCACCTGAACCAGTTGATACTCTATCTGTCCTCCAAGTCTATTATCCAGGCACCACCTGAACCAGTTGATACTCTATCTGTCCTCCAAGTCTATTATCCAAGCACCATGTGAACCAGTTGATACTCTATCTGTCTTCCAAGTCTATTATCCAGGCACCACGTGAACAAGTTGATACTCTATCTGTCCTCCAAGTCTATTATCCAGGCACCATGTGAACCAGTTGATACTCTATCTGTCCTCCAAGTCTATTATCCAGGCACCACGTGAACCAGTTGATCCTCCATCTGTCCTCCAAGTCTATTATCCAGGCACCACGTGAACCAGTTGATCCTCCATCTGTCCTCCAAGTCTATTATCCAGGCACCATGTGAACCAGTTGATACTCTATCTGTCCTCCAAGTCTATTATCCAGGCACCATGTGAACCAGTTGAAACTCTATCTGTCCTCCAAGTCTATTATCCAGGCACCATGTGAACCAGTTGATACTCTATCTGTCCTCCAAGTCTATTATCCAGGCACCACCTGAACCAGTTGATACTCTATCTGTCCTCCAAGTCTATTATCCAGGCACCATGTGAACCAGTTGATACTCTATCTGTCCTCCAAGTCTATTATCCAGGCACCATGTGAACCAGTTGATACTCTATCTGTCCTCCAAGTCTATTATCCAGGCACCATGTGAACCAGTTGATACTCTATCTGTCTTCCAAGTCTATTATCCAGGCACCACGTGAACCAGTTGATACTCTATCTGTCCTCCAAGTCTTTTATCAAGGCACCATGTGAACCAGTTGATACTCTATCTGTCCTCCAAGTCTATTATCCAGGCACCATGTGAACCAGTTGATACTCCATCTGTCCTTCAAGTCTATTATCCAGGCACCATGTGAACCAGTTGATCCTCCATCTGTCCTCCAAGTCTATTATCCAGGCACCATGTGAACCAGTTGATACTCTATCTGTCCTCCAAGTCTATTATCCAGGCACCATGTGAACCAGTTGATACTCTATCTGTCTTCCAAGTTTATTATCCAGGCACCATGTGAACCAGTTGATACTCTATCTGTCCTCCAAGTTTATTATCCAGGCACCATGTGAACCAGTTGATACTCTATCTGTCCTCCAAATCTATTATCCAGGCACCACGTGAACCAGTTGATACTCTATCTGTCCTCCAAGTCTATTATCCAGGCACCATGTGAACCAGTTGATGCTCTATCTGTCCTCCAAGTCTATTATCCAGGCACCATGTGAACCAGTTGATACTCTATCTGTCCTCCAAGTCTATTATCCAGGCACCATGTGAACCAGTTGATACTCTATCTGTCCTCCAAGTTTATTATCCAGGCACCACTGAACCAGTTGATACTCTATCTGTCCTCCAAGTCTATTATCCAGGCACCATGTGAACCAGTTGATTACTCTATCTGTCCTCCAAGTCTATTATCCAGGCACCCACGTGAACCAGTTGATACTCTATCTGTCCCTCCAAGTCTATTATCCAGGCACCATGGAACCAGTTGATACTCTATCTGTCCTCCAAGTTCTATTATCCAGCACCATGTGAACCAGTTGATACTCTATCTGTCCTCAAGTCTATTATCCAGGCACCATGTGAACCAGTTGATACCTCTATCTGTCCTCCAAGTCTATTATCCAGGCACCCATGTGAACCAGTTGATACTCTATCTGTCCTCCAAGTCTATTATCCAGGCACCATGTAACCAGTTGATTACTCTATCGTCCTCCCAAGTCTATTATCAGCACCAGTGAACCAGTTGATACTCTATCTGTCCTCCAAGTCTATTATCCAGGCACCAATGTGAACAGTTGATACTCTATCTGTCCTCCAAGTCTATTATCCAGGCACCACGTGAACCAGTTGAATACTCTATCTGTCCTCCAAGTCTATTATCCAGGCACCACGTGAACCAGTTGATACTCTATCTGTCCTCCAGTCTATTATCCAGGCACCACGTGAACCAGTTGATACTCTATCTGTCCTCCAAGTCTATTATCCAGGCACCACTGTGAACCAGTTGATCCTCTATCTGTCCTCCAAGTCTATTATCCAGGCACCACAGTGAACCAGTTGATACTCTATCTGTCCTCCAAGTCTATTATCCAGGCACCACGTGAACCAGTTGATCCTCTATCTGTCCTCCAAGTCTATTATCCAGGCACCACGTGAACCAGTTGATCCTCCTATCTGTCCTCCAAGTCTATTATCCAGGCACCACGTGAACCAGTTGATACTCTATCTGTCCTCCAAGTCTATTATCCAGGCACCACTGTGAACCAGTTGATACTCTATCTGTCCTCCAAGTCTATTATCCAGGCACCACCGTGAACCAGTTGATACTCTATCTGTCCTCCAAGTCTATTATCCAGGCACCACGTGAACCAGTTGATACTCTATCTGTCCTCCAAGTCTATTATCCAGGCACCACGTGAACCAGTTGATACTCTATCTGTCCTCCAAGTCTATTATCCAGGCACCATGTGAACCAGTTGATCTGTCCTCCAAGTCTATTATCCAGGCACCACGTGAACCAGTTGATACTCTATCTGTCCTCCAAGTCTATTATCCAGGCACCACGTGAACCAGTTGATCCTCTATCTGTCCTCCAAGTCTATTATCCAGGCACCACGTGAACCAGTTGATACTCTATCTGTCCTCCAAGTCTATTATCCAGGCACCACGTGAACCAGTTGATACTCTATCTGTCCTCCAAGTCTATTATCCAGGCACCATGTGAACCAGTTGATACTCTATCTGTCTCCAAGTCTATTATCCAGGCACCACCTGAACCAGTTGATACTCTATCTGTCCTCCAAGTCTATTATCCAGGCACCACGTGAACCAGTTGATACTCTATCTGTCCTCCAAGTCTATTATCCAGGCACCACCGTGAACCAGTTGATCCTCTATCTGTCCTCCAAGTCTATTATCCAGGCACCACGTGAACCAGTTGATACTCTATCTGTCCTCCAAGTCTATTATCCAGGCACCACGTGAACCAGTGATACTCTATCTGTCCTCCAAGTCTATTATCCAGGCACCACCTGAACCAGTTGATACTCTATCTGTCCTCCAAGTCTATTATCCAGGCACCACCGTGAACCAGTTGATACTCTATCTGTCCTCCAAGTCTATTATCCAGGCACCACTGAACAGTTGATCCTCTATCTGTCCTCCAAGTCTATTATCCAGGCACCACTGTGAACCAGTTGATACTCTATCTGTCCTCCAAGTCTATTATCCAGGCACCACTGTGAACCAGTTGATCCTCTATCTGTCCTCCAAGTCTATTATCCAGGCACCACGTGAACCAGTTGATACTCTATCTGTCCTCCAAGTTCTATTATCCAGGCACCATGTGAACCAGTTGATACTCTATCTGTCCTCCAAGTCTATTATCCAGGCACCACGTGAACCAGTTGATACTCTATCTGTCCTCCAAGTCTATTATCCAGGCACCATGTGAACCAGTTGATCCTCTATCTGTCCTCCAAGTCTATTATCCAGGCACCACGTGAACCAGTTGATACTCTATCTGTCCTCCAAGTCTATTATCCAGGCACCATGTGAACCAGTTGATACTCTATCTGTCCTCCAAGTCTATTATCCAGGCACCATGTGAACCAGTTGATACTCTATCTGTCCTCCAAGTCTATTATCCAGGCACCATGTGAACCAGTTGATACTCTCATCTGTCCTCCAAGTCTATTATCCAGGCACCACGTGAACCAGTTGATACTCTATCTGTCCTCCAGTCTATTATCCAGGCACCATGTGAACCAGTTGATACTCTATCTGTCCTCCAAGTCTATTATCCAGGCACCACTGTGAACCAGTTGTACTCTATCTGTCCCTCCAAGTCTATTATCCAGGCACCACGTGAACCAGTTGATACTCTATCTGTCCTCCAAGTCTATTATCCAGGCACCATGTGAACCAGTTGATACTCTATCTGTCCTCCAAGTCTATTATCCAGGCACCACGTGAACCAGTTGATACTCTATCTGTCCTCCAAGTCTATTATCCAGGCACCATGTGAACCAGTTGATACTCTATCTGTCCTCCAAGTCTATTATCCAGGCACCACGTGAACCAGTTGATACTCTATCTGTCCTCCAAGTCTATTATCCAGGCACCATGTGAACCAGTTGATACTCTATCTGTCCTCCAAGTCTATTATCCAGGCACCACGTGAACCAGTTGATACTCTATCTGTCCTCCAAGTCTATTATCCAGGCACCATGTGAACCAGTTGATACTCTATCTGTCTTCCAAGTCTATTATCCAGGCACCACGTGAACCAGTTGATACTCTATCTGTCCTCCAAGTCTATTATCCAGGCACCACGTGAACCAGTTGATACTCTATCTGTCTTCCAAGTCTATTATCCAGGCACCATGTGAACCAGTTGATACTCTATCTGTCCTCCAAGTCTATTATCCAGGCACCACGTGAACCAGTGATACTCTATCTGTCCTCCAAGTCTATTATCCAGGCACCATGTGAACCAGTTGATACTCTATCTGTCCTCCAAGTCTATTATCCAGGCACCACGTGAACCAGTTGATACTCTATCTGTCCTCCAAGTCTATTATCCAGGCACCATGTGAACCAGTTGATACTCTATCTGTCCTCCAAGTCTATTATCCAGGCACCACGTGAACCAGTTGATACTCTATCTGTCCTCCAAGTCTATTATCCAGGCACCATGTGAACCAGTTGATACTCTATCTGTCCTTCCAAGTCTATTATCCAGGCACCATGTGAACCAGTTGATACTCTATCTGTCCTCCAAGTCTATTATCCAGGCACCACGTGAACCAGTTGATACTCTATCTGTCTTCCAAGTCTATTATCCAGGCACCATGTGAACCAGTTGATACTCTATCTGTCTTCCAAGTCTATTATCCAGGCACCATGTGAACCAGTTGATACTCTATCTGTCCTCCAAGTCTATTATCCAGGCACCACTCTGAACAAGTTGATACTCTATCTGTCCTCCAAGTCTATTATCCAGGCACCATGTGAACCAGTTGATACTCTATCTGTCTTCCAAGTCTATTATCCAGGCACCATGTGAACCAGTTGATACTCTATCTGTCCTCCAAGTCTATTATCCAGGCACCATGTGAACCAGTTGATCCTCTATCTGTCCTCCAAGTCTATTATCCAGGCACCATGTGAACCAGTTGATACTCTATCTGTCCTCCAAGTCTATTATCCAGGCACCATGTGAACCAGTTGATACTCTATCTGTCCTCCAAGTCTATTATCCAGGCACCATGTGAACCAGTTGATACTCTATCTGTCCTCCAAGTCTATTATCCAGGCACCACCGTGAACCAGTTGATACTCTATCTGTCTTCCAAGTCTATTATCCAGGCACCATGTGAACCAGTTGATCCTCTATCTGTCCTCCAAGTCTATTATCCAGGCACCACGTGAACCAGTTGATACTCTATCTGTCTAATGCTGAGTACTAAACCAGAAAGCAACATCTCAAATTTTAAAGTCTTTTGCATGACCTGACTGGGGTTCAAACCCACAATCTCTTGTTCTTGAGGCAGTCTCTAAAAGAGATTTTAATTTTATTTCAAAGATTCCTGGATTACATCAACAATATAACATTATTTAAATAAGAAAATAAAACAAAAATTCCACGGAATTAAATATCTTGTCTGGTTAGTTTTTGATGAAGTAAAAAAAAAACCTTAACATAAACTTTCACATTTTGACATGCTGCTGCCACCGACACTGGAAAAGTAATACCCAATTTTCACCTTATAACAATGCCAGGCTCGACAATTACTGCAAGAAAATTATTAACAAATATTTAAATTCTAAAGAAAAACACTGTGAAAAAATCTAAACAATCCATTTGTTTTTTCTTCACCATCATCATTATTTGAATTCTATACATCTTGTCATAAAAAACCAAAAGACGTTAAATTAATCAACAGCAAGCAACCAAATTAGTGAGCAATTTGATTCAAGCAGGAGAAGTAATTCTACATATGTGATGCCAAACATGGAGATTACATTAGCACCTGCAGAAAAACTTCTCCAATTTCGCCATCTGTCAACACCAAAGCAAAACGTACAAAAAAACAGATTTACTGAACTATGCACCATCTTAAATAAAATAAACTATACCTACACAAAATTGTGCATTTTTGTACTTAAAAATCTGCTATATAATTAGACACTAGGATATTTCAGGAATTCCACAACAAATTATGTTTCCCTGTTCTGATTATTTTGTTCATATTTTCGCACCAATCAAGAAAAATAATTAAGTCCAATGGTTTAATTCTCACAATCAATATAAGATTTTTTGGTAATGAAATTTGCAGTTTTTTGTTATTATTATTTTATTATTATTTCATTATTTTTTATAATTTTTTTCCTTCTTTTTTTCCCAGACAGTTTATTTTCTATGTTTTTTTTTTCTTTTTTTTTTAATTTCAAAAGATTGTAATTAATTTTACAATTTATTAAAATTAATGATCAATTTTGCATTTTCTGTTGAAACATATATTTTTCATGCCTCATTATAAAAATAAACAGTAAAAACGGCCTTAGCGGTCACCTGGAATTAACGGTCACCTGCCGATAGCGGTCAGGTTGAATCCCGCCCAATGCATTTTACTATATATTTCACCTGAAATAAACGGTCACCTGCGAAACGCGGTCAGCGGCCACTAATTTTGTGACCGGCAACAAGGAAGAACCTGAATTAGACGGCCATTTTGCTTTGATGGTATCACATGATAATTGTCACATGACTTGGTAATGTTGTTTATGATACTATGTTAAGCTGATTGCTCAGCCTTATCGCACTTGTCGAATCGATTTATAAGTATAAACAATAAAATTATTTGAGAAGTATTCACTTTTTCTTTGTCTTATTTAATGAACATTAAGCATTTAAACACTTAAAGAAAAAAAAGCGAATCCGGATTTTCATCCCGCACATAAGCGGACGAATTTATGTCGGACGAATGCAAATTTTGAATATTGTACAGAGATAATTCGGATTTATTAAGGATTTCGAAAGTCATATAAGTCAAGACAAAAAAAACGGTGAAGGCATGTAAGCGATAATGAAAATTTTAATGATTTATGCAGGCAGTGATTTAAAGATGCTTTAGCAAAACGTATCAAAATAACTGGTTCATTAATTATTTAAGTCTTTGCGATTCAAATGAAACTGATTTTATAGCTTCTAAAACTTAAAGATTTCATTAAAGTAAAATTGTTTTTATTTAGTGATATCACCTTACATTAAGACGGACAGTGACGGGTAATCCTTTGTTATCTAAAACCTCTAATGTAAATAACAATAGACTGTATACGCTTGTTAATTGACATTATGATATACATATATGGCTTCGTCTGATTAATCACTTAATTTTCACCTGATCTCTCTCTCTCTCTCTCTCTCTCTCTCTCTCTCTCTCTCGAAAATGTTATTAAAATCCATAAAACAGAAAACAATCACTGATTATTTGCATGAGATCTTTACTTTATTATGTATTATGCTGACACACATTTCACTTCATATCTCATATACATTATATATATATATATATATATATATATATATATATATATATATATATATATATATGATTAAATTATGTCGTTTTCCCTTCAAAGATATCTTCTGGAAAACAACCTGGATTTAAAGGTCACCTGTCTTAAGCGGTCACTTTTGTCCTGTCCCATTAGTGGCCTCTTAAAACAGGTTTTACTGTACATGAATATACTTGAATATTCTGAGAATTCCCCAACAGATTAATTATTTTATTTCCTGATTAACCTAATTAATCTATCCATTATCCACACACACACACACACACACACACACACACACACACACACACACATCTACGACAAAGTTTAAACTCTTCTTCTTTGCTGTCAGCCCCGAGCTTGAACCTACAAACATGTGCCCACAGGATGAGGGTGACATTAGTGATGAACAATCGGAACATTTTCATAATCGAATATCGGGAACCAATCGGACGGACTAAACCAATCAATCATCGCGATAATCGGAACTTTTAAGTTAATAAACCATTACAGTAGTTTCAGTATTTTAGCATAATGTTACTATTTATTTTAGTTCCACACTTTACTTTTCGTTTTTCCCGGGTAGGGAAAGATCTCACGATCTACTTGTTGCAATAGATCGCCCGCCGCCTCATAGTGATGATGGTCAGCCATTGTTGTCTTCTTGTTCTCTCTTAGATTCTTCCAGCGGTTATGCGTACCATATACAAAAACAGAACAATCTTTTACTAGCGACAATCGATTATTGAAAATGTCAACTGATTTAGCCATCGACTTTCGATTATCGGCGATAATCGTTTCATCACTAGGTGACATTGATAAAAATTTAATGTCACAGGCGCTGATTCATAATCATTCCTTAAATAAAATTTCCCTTCACTAAATTTTACAAAATTAATTTTGGCAATCTCTTTCCAAGTTATAAATAAATATTTGTTATAAAACAAAAAGCAGATGTTATAAGCTTGAAGACATCTTCAAAATGACACCTTTATTATCTGGATTTCTAAACAATTAACAAACTAATAAAGGGTTCAAATGTGCTGAATTTAAATAAAGGAAAATCTTAGTTAAGAAACATTGTGAGATTGTGAAACCGGGGCCTGATAAACATCACAGACACTTGGTCATTTATTCTGATATCAAAGTAAGATTTAATTTAATTTGATTTAATGTGGTTTTACGCCCAGTCAAGAATATCTAACTTATATCGAGACGTCACCAGCTATAAGGTGAAGGGCAAGAAATTTTGACCTTTACAGTTTGCTTAGGGCAATGTGCAGGACAGGTTCCTAAACATGCCACGTTTGCCGTAACATGGTACATTGGTTTTTAAGGTCTCACCGAAGGTCCCAGTGACTTTCATTTCTAAATGTTCAGTGCTTGGCAAAACTCAGCCGGGATTCGAACTCACAACCTCCTACAAATGAAGCAAGCACTCTATCAACTGAGCTACCATAGTGGTGGTATCAAAGTAAGAAGAAAAAGAGACAAAGTAAAAATTCTCTCTCACTTAGGGTCAACTGGGGTCAAACCCCTAGGGTCAACTTGGGTCAAACCTCTAGGGTCAACTGGGGTCTAACCCCTTGGGGTGAGATGCTTTAATCTAAAGACTAATTATTCAACATTAAGGCTTCAATCACATAATTCTTGGATGTTGTCTTTCAGATCGATAAGCACAAATTTTTTAAAATCTTTTTAACTCATAACAACAATCATCATTAATTATTGAAATGATTTGTTAAATCTTTCGATACCACATTAACTAAACTTTCAAATCTAATCTGATTAAAATTGACAAAACCAGGGTTTCAAATTAGATAACGCAACAAACACAGCCATTTTATATGAGATTTTACCAAACTTGATTTTAGTTAAAAATTTGACATAATATTCCAATTTGAAATGTCAAAAGATAAAAATGGATCTTTAAAGTACAAGAATAACTCTTTCTAACCCATATATCTTAAACTTCTTCTCATTTCACTTTTCTCTGTAAATAATGCCTCTCTCTCTCTCTTAATAATGTGTGTGTCTGTGTATATGTGTGTGCTTCTCTCTCTCTCTCTCTCTCTCTCTCTCTCTCTCTCTCTGAATGCCCAAAACTCTCTCTCTCTCTGAATGCCCAAAACTCCCTCTCTCTCTCTCTCTCTCTCTCTCTCTCTGAATGCCCAAAACTCCCTCTCTCTCCATCTCTCTCTCTCTCTCTCTCTCTCTCTCTCTCTCTCTCTCTCTCTCTCTGAGACTCTTTCTCTCTCCATCTGTATGCCCAAAACTCTCTCTCTCTCTCTCTCTCTCTCTCTCTCTCTCTCTCTCTGCCCAAAATACACACTCTCTCTCTCTCTCTCTCTCTCTCTCTCTCTCTCTCTCTCTCTCATATCAGCATTAACTTATATATCAGTAATCAAAGATCTATTCTTATTTTTTAAGTCATCAGTAGAGCCAACATTCCTTAAACATAAATCTAACAAAACTATCCATTATATCAGCTGATACCTAAAATTTCAATTTTATTTGTTCATATGAAAAAATAATGCTGGCATGGATCAGCCCTATGATGCTCAGTTATGGTTGGTGCTAAAGATTGTGCTTAAATTTGCTATACTGCAAAACAAGGTGATCTGATTTGGTTGGGTTTTTTGCCCAGTCAAGAATATATCAAGACATCACCAGTTATAGATGAAATGGCAGAAGTTTTTACCTTTGCAGTGACTTTCATTTCTGAATGCCAAGTGATTGACAAATTAACAGTTACTACCCAGACAGAGTTTGAACCCCGACCTCTCACATACGAAGCAAGCACTCTACAAACTGAACTACCATATTGGTTCAAAACAAGGTGAGCCTAATAAAAGAAAATCTATTCAACGTAATCTTACCTCTAATAACATTATATAAATAATCCCTTTTCCAGAATACTCCAAGTTTTTGTATGGTATTTAAACAATTTTCTTCACTTTATTCCCAATATTAATCACTTGATACATTAGAAGTTACTTTCTTTCAGTACGGCTAAACACCTGAAATATATACAAAACAACCATATCAAGATACACCTCAAAGGTAAGACTTGTTCTTATGAAATCAGTGCTATGGAACTTTTTTTTACAACATATGGCTTTTTCATTTCAGGTTTCAGTAAAAAAAACCAAACAAACAAAAACAACACAACATTTCAACACGTTATTCTTAAAACAATACTGAAGCATTGAAAGAGCTGATTGAAGTGATAATATTTGACACCCCCAGTCAAAATTCTTTTTATTCATACTGAAAATATCAGTTCTTGGATTAAGCTAAGCTGAGCTGAACTGAGCTGACCTGGTTGGGGTTGAGCTGAACTGAGCTGAGTTGAGCTGAACTGAGCTAAGCTAATTTGGGCTAGGTTGAGCTGAGCTGAGCTGAACTGAACTGAGCTAAGCTAAGCTGCAGTGAACTGAGCTGAGCTGAGCTGAGCTGAGCTGAGCTGAGTTGAGTTGAGTTGAGTTGAGTTGAGTTGAGTTGAGTTGAGTTGTGTTGTGTTGAGTTGAGTTGAGTTGAGTTGAGCTGATCCCTTTAATAATTTGGTTTTACAACCCAGTCAAGGTTCTTTTATTTACTTCATTTAGGATGTCAGTTCTACAATTATGTTTCTAGAAAATGGAAAATTTACACAAACAAGAAATTCCGGTCCGGATTCCAACTAAGTGGAAAAGTTGGGTTGAGTTGAGCTAAGTTGAGTTAAGTAATGGTTATGATTCTTTTATTTATAATAATGATGTCATTTCTATGATTAATGCCTAAAAAATGGCACAGACCTTTATCAAGCAAACTGGAAAATCCTCACACACAAAAACTAAAAAGTGGAATCCAACCTAGGGAAAAAGTTGAGTTGTTTTACGCCAAGAAGTCGAGATATTTTCACTTATATCTAGACCTGATGATAAAAAGAGAATCTATTACGAGTTTGAGGTTGAGATGGGGAAATTCTGATTGAGTGGTCAAATTTTTCATCTCAAACGAGACTCTGCCGAGTTTGAGATGAAAAAAATCTGACCACAAGATCGGAATTTTCCCATCTCGGTCTCAGTCGAGTAATTGATTATTTTTCTCGCATATAATTTACTAAAAATTCCAGAATCCCTTCTATAACGTTGCAGGATTTTGCTAGCGGAAAAAATACAAAACACGCAACAATAACAAACGTTTCACTCACAGCAGAATGTGAACCTTTGCGGCAAAACAAAACAACGATTTTTCTCTTTATATATATATACATCGTTTAGTAAAAAATGATATTATTCATCAAGAAAAAGTCTTTTTTGTCGTTTTCATATAATTTTTTCCCACAAAATTATGACCCTTGCCAATTGAAAAAAAATGTAGACCCCGTTCAACTGAGATAGGCTACATGTGCGCAAGCAGGGTGCCATATGAAAAAAAATATTGTACCACCCATTCAGTGAGATAAATCTATCACATATGCGAGATTATATGATAATACACTTGTTGACTTTTGATTTGGATTAATACAAGGATTTCTCAACCCAATAGAAAGTTGAATTCACTTCAGCATCCATACTTGTGAGAAATCCTTGTATTCACCTCATCAAATTAAAAAAATAATTTTTTTCTTTAATATAGCAAATACATGGCTGATATGATGTAAAACAGCATTCAACAGTTTTAGTTACTCGACCATGACATTTTTCTGATAATAGTGCTGTTACTTGACTGTGAGGTTTCTCGGATAATAGTACTGTTACTCGACCATGATATTTCTCCAATAATATAATAGTGCTGTTACTGGACCGTGACATTTCTCCGATAATAGTGCTTAATTACTCGACCATGACGTTTCTCCGATAACAATGCTGTTACTCGACTGTGACATTTCTCTGGAATTAGTGCTAACACAATTCAAAATTCAGACAACTACAACATATAGACAGATTGTACCCTGATCAAGATTTGGTTTCTCTCATACAGTAAACCCCCTGATATTATCTAAAGCACTTTTTTATTTTCATTACCAGGGGAGGGTCAGGCAACATTTTAATGCAGACATAGAAAACTCAAAAAAATTTCAATTGAAACATTAATCAATATGTCCAAAAATATGCAAATTTCTTTGAAGAGAAAGAAAAGTATAATATAAGATATAAGTCAATGGTCATTATAGATTTTACTGGGGGGGGGGGGGGGGGGGGGGGGGGTTCAGGGTTCAATTAAAAAAATTTTCTCTAATGCAGATACAGCTAAAATCAGAAAAATTTCAATTTGAACATAAATAAATATGTTAATAAATTTCCATTTTTTTTTTTTTTTTTTTTTTTTTTTTTTTTTGAAAAGAATAATATAATTTAAGGGTCATTATAAATTTTATTGGGGGGGATTTAAATTATAAAATTTTTTTCTCATCTTTCTGACAGAAAATATTACAGTTTTCATTCCCTATAACTTAAAACTGTTATCTATAAGAAAAATAATTTATATGCAGAAGAAGCCAAAATCAATTCCGTTCACGAATAGCAATAATACAATTTTACTGCGTCCTTCGTAATTAAGACAGAAATATATATACTATATCATCCTCCTGGGATTAAAGATCTGTCCGACAGCGTCTTAATATCAAATCTCGATCAGACATTACCAAAAAAATATCCTCTCCTAAATTAACCTGATAGTTTCGTTTTTTTTATTTTTAATATCGATATTAAGAAATCATTTACATATCTACAACATATAAAGTTCTTGTCACGTTTTCAGTTACGCTGATATCTTCAACTTAGATTTTTTTTTCCCCAAATAATGACGCAAATATATTGATCTTAGTTGCCTTTAAACTTTGTCATCAGCATATTCAAAATAATTAATGTCAATGAGTAATGGAATTTTACACCTAAGTTGGGATTCTTTCATGCTTATTGATGTGGTCAGTTCATGGATGGTGGGGGAAACCAGAGTGCCAGGAAAACACTAACATCTATCTACTAGCTAGGCTGTGGGGCTGCAGTAGCAAGTGGTTATCCATTGTGGGTTTTTACCACAGTGACTGTTGGCCCAAATTTTTTTTTATCCATAGGCCTGTAATGGTTCATAGCTCCGTAACAGTATAATGGACAGAGTGGTCTGTGATGTTTATCTGGGACATTTCAGGTGAGTGTGTTGTACTCTAAAGGTCGACACAATTTCTCACTAGTATAACAGAAATCAGAAACACTTTGGCAACATGGACTTGTGTTAGGATTAATCTTCAAGATTACTGAAAAAATGTTCTTGTTAAAGTGGTTTTGTTTGCCTAAATTACTACCGAATAAAGGTAGTTTCCCCTTGAGAAATGAGACTAAAATTCCCAAAAGGCAACAGTGACACACAATCAAATAGTTTAAGTTAAATCCAGTTGTCCAAAACTGTTCTGACAGACAAAAAATGTTAGATATTGTCACAATATAAGATCTTTGCAATGAATTTCAAAATTCTGAGTGTATTATGTGACATAAAAAGGGTCCAAATTTTCTAAATCTGAAAGGTAGAAGGTAGTTTTTAAAAACCATAGCAAAATCACTGGTTCTAAATAGATGAAAAATTGCTGATTTGATGTTAAAAACATTCAACCAACAAACTGAACACACTAGGATCGGTCTAAGGATTCAAGCCTCGGTTGCACGAGTTGATTGAAAAAACTTTTTTTCGAGCTCCAGTCAAGATTTTTTTTCTCTTACATCTGGGCAGTCAGTTCTTGAATGGTGGAGGAAACCAGATGCCAGTTTCACAATCATTCACTCAATTGAGTGTACACTCAACTCAAATATTCTAAATTTTTTCTCATCCATATTTTAAAAGATTTAAGTTTTATGAGGCAATGTTTGATTTTGTTCAACAAACTTACAACAAATTAAATATAACATTAGATATTTAATTTTAGCAGTGTAATGTCTTAAAAATTGACATTGAAATATTCCCAATTTGAGTGTACATTCAACTGAGTGAGCGATTGTGAAACAGGCACCTGCCTGAGCAACCCAAGAGTTTGTGTATTATACTGAATTGACCAGTTTTGCAAAGCTTTTACTACAACTGATCTTTGGCAAGCAAACTGATACACATGTTTAACTAGGATCTGTCTAAGTTGGATATGAACCTAGGCAGAAACAGGACAGGTGTGTGAGCTGTTTTTCCATGCTTTAGACCATCTGGCAACTATAAGGCCCCAGAATTATAAATGGTTTCAAACTCTTATTTATAGATGGAGGTACAAGAATGGCTAAGACGTTAGGCCTTAAATTTAAAACTTCACCCCACCCCCCCCCCCCCACCCTCTAGTGTTTTACCCAAGTGGACTGAAAGTGGACATTAACAAAGAGGCTCAGTACTGGTCTAATACACACTAGTCTAATACAGCACATTCTATCAGACATCCGTATTTTTCTCATCAAGCTCCCTCTTGACATCTACATTTATCTCCTAAAACTTCTCAGACATCCAAATTTATCTCATCTAGCTTCTCAGACATTTAAATTTATCTCACCAACTGTCTCATTTAAACTTATCTTGACAACCCTTCTCAGACATCCAATTTATCTCACACCAACCTTTCTCAGACATCAAAATTTATCTCACTAACCTTCTCAGACATCCAAATTTATCACACCAAAACCCTTCTCAGACATCCAAATTTATCACACCAAAACCCTTTTCAGACATCAAAATTTCTCTCACCAGCCTTCTCAGACATCCAAATTTATCACACCAAAACCCTTCTCAGACATCCAAATTAATCGCACCAAAACCCTTCTCAGACATCCAAATTTATCTCACCAACCTTCTCAGACATCCAAATTTATCAGACATCCAAATTTATCACACCAAAACCCTTCTCAGACATCCAAATTTTCTCATCACCCTTCTAAGACATCAAAACTTATCTCACCAATTTCTCATTCAAATTAATCACACCAAAACCCTTCTCAGACATCTACATTGATATCATCAGGCTGTTCAGATTTCACAATCGACTCGTCAAGCATGGAAATCATCGATGAACTCATCAAGCTAAAACGAAAACCTTAAACAATATAACAACATCACAGATCAATAATTTAATTTCCATTAAAAAAAGCAATCTAAGAAATTTACCAGACCCCATTTTCATTTTGACCTTTGACCTCATTAACCTCTTTCCCGTCTGCAAGATATAACACAGTAATCCTTATACACTTTTTAGTAATCAATTAAATTTAAAAATTCGATGACCATGAGAAGGAGGAGGAAAAAGACAATTATTCATTTGTTTTTAGCAGAGTTTTTAATTACATTAATAACAGGAATGAATCAATTACCAGGATGAAGCAACGCAGAAATTTAATCAATGCACTTGGAACTAATCAACATTAAATACAGAAAAAAGCATTTTAAAATGATTTTAAAAGTCAACCCAACTCTTGGCATATACAAAAACCAGCATTTGAAAATGATTTTAAAAGTCAACCCAACTCTCAGCATACACAAAAACCAGCATTTGAAAATGATTTTAAAAGTCAACTCGACTCTTGGCATACACAAAAACCAGCATTTGAAAATGATTTTAAAAGTCAACCCAACTCTCGGCATATACAAAAACCAGCATTTGAAAATGATTTTAAAAGTCAACCCAACTCTCGGCATACACAAAAAACAGCATTTGAAAATGATTTTAAAAGTCAACCCAACTCTCGGCATACACAAAAAACAGCATTTGAAAATGATTTTAAAAGTCAACTCGACTCTCAGAATATGCAAAAACTAGCATTTGAAAATGATTTTAAAAGTCAACTCTAATCTTGGCATACACAAAAACCAGCATTTGAAAATGATTTTAAAAGTCAACCCAACTCTTGGCATATACCAAAACCAGCATTTGAAAATGATTTTAAAAGTCAACCCAACTCTCGGCATATACAAAAACCAGCATTTGAAAATGATTTTAAAAGTCAACCCGACTCTCGGCATACACAAAAACCAGCATTTGAAAATGATTTTAAAAGTCAACTCGACTCTCAGAATATTCAAAAACCAGCATTTGAAAATGATTTTAAAAGTCAACTCAAATCTTGGCATACACAAAAACCAGCATTTGAAAATGATTTTAAAAGTCAACCCGACTCTTGGCATACAGAAAAACCAGCATTTGAAAATGATTTTCAAAGTCAACTCGACTCTCAGAATATGCAAAAACCAGCATTTGAAAATGATTTTAAAAGTCAACCCGACTCTCGGCATACACAAAAACCAGCATTTGAAAATGATTTTAAAAGTCAACCCGACTCTCGGCATACACAAAAACCAGCATTTGAAAATGATTTTAAAAGTCAACTCGACTCTCGGCATACACAAAAACCAGCATTTGAAAATGATTTTAAAAGTCAACTCGACTCTTTGCATACACAAAAGCAGCATTTGAAAATGATTTTAAAAGTCAACCCAACTTCTAGCATACACAGAAAAAACAGCATTTTAAATAGGTCTAAATGTTATCCTGACCTCTGATTAACACAAAACTTGTACATAAAAATGATCTCAAATGTCAACTTGATTTCTGGCATATGAAAACAACCTTGGAATACAGGGACATCAGGATTTAAAATTTATTCAAACATCAACCTGACTGCTGGCATACACTAAGATTAACATTTGAAATTCATCCAAAATGTCTGCCTAACTTCAGGATTATATATTTTTCAACATATTTTCTATTTTTTAATGGTTTTTTTTTTTTTTTTTTCTTTTTTTTTTTTTTTTTTTTCTTAATCCCCTGTCAAAAATCAAGTTGTTCCTTGTAAAAGGTCAAGTCCTTCCCTGTCAAAAGTTTTATTCTTTTTCCATCAAAACATTTGTGTCGAACTTTTTATAACATTGTCTATCAATCTCTGTACTTAGCCATTCCACTTAATGGCAAATGATAACATCCTTTTATATTCTTGTGTTTCATGTTTTTAGCGACTCTTGTTCAAACATTTACATTACCAAGAACATATAAAAAAAGAGTTTCTCTGTCTGTTTAAATGTATTATGAAAGCTGAAATCTTACCGTAACAGGATTTTTATGTATGGAACCCATTAGGTGTCTGGCCATTCCAAGATTCAATAATATCATAAAAACTATGGTCAATTTCCGTCATTAGTTTGTTTTTTTATTTATTTTTTTTTTTTTTCCCCCCGGAAAATCACAGTTTATTTCAACTCCAGTCGTTATCGATAGACAAACATACTCTCGGTACCTATAATTTACACTTATTTGTGTAAATTAAGATTTTTTTTACCATTTTATTGTGCTATAGCATGGAATCTGCATCTTTTAGCCGGGATGATATTCTTTATTTTATACTTATCTGAACTGTAATTAGGTTACTTCATATATATCTATGGCTGTGTAATTATTTGGTAACTGGACAATTAGTGTAATTATCTTGTCTGAATTTAAATGTTATTAGCAGCAGACGACAGTATGTCATTTTACTGACCGTTAGAACTTTACAAACAAAGTCAGTATTTGGTACAAAATCCTGTCTTTATTTATATATTGGCTGCAGCAAACTAAAGTATGTCATTATCTGACCATCCATCAAATGTTTACACTGAAACAACATCTGCTTGAAGGTGAGTAAATCACCAAACTCTCTCTCTCTCTCTCTCTCTCTCTCTCATATTTTACTGACCATTAGAATTTCCAGGCAGGAAGTTTACTTTCCTTAAAATTGAGTGCTCTCTCTCTCTCTCTCTCTCTCTCTCTCTCTCTCTATTTTACTGACCATTAGAATTTTCAGGCAGGAAATTTACTTTCCTTAAAGTTGAGTGCTCTCTCTCTCTCTCTCTCTCTCTCTCTCTCTCTCTTTTACTGACCATTAGAATTTTCCAGGCAGGAAATTTACTTTCCTTAAAGTTGAGTGCTCTCTCTCTCTCTCTCTCTCTCTCTCTCTCTCTCTCTCTCTCTCTTTTCTCTCTCATATTTTACTGACCATTAGAATTTCCAGGCAGGAAATTTACTTTCCTTAAAGTTGAGTGCTCTCTCTCTCTCTCTGAATTACTCCACACTTAATCACTGTATTTTTTCCAGAATTAACAAAATATTGCAAACTTAACCAATTGGCGGGGAAAAATACAATTGACAATCCAAAAAAATTGTAAATTTAAGGCTTTAAGACTACATTATCATAGAGCAACTTATGTTGCAAATTCTTCAATTTTTTCCATGACATAAAGAAAACAAGAGGCCCATGGGCCTTAACACTCACCTGGAATATGTCCAAAAAAACTATTTTCATATCTTACGATTCAATGATCATTTATAGAATGTTTAACAACAAAGTGGTACATTTAATATAGCATGTAAATACCTAAAAACTGGCTCAAAACGACAGCGAGAAACTGGCGACCATTCTACAAAGATATTGACTGATTGACTGATTAATTAACTGATTGGTTGATTGATTGATTGATTAACTGATTGATTGACTGACTGATGGACTGACTGATTGATTGATTGACTGACTGACTGATTGATTGACTGACTGACTGATGGACTGATTGATTGATTGATGGACTGACTGACTGACTGACTGACTGATTGATTGATTGATGGACTGACTGACTGACTGACTGACTGACTGATTGATTGATTGATGGACTGACTGACTGACTGACTGACTGATTGATTGATTGATGGACTGACTGACTGACTGACTGACTGACTGACTGATTGATTGATTGATGGACTGACTGACTGACTGATTGATTGATTGATGGACTGACTGACTGACTGACTGACTGATTGATGGACTGACTGACTGACTGACTGACTGACTGACTGATTGATTGATTGATGGACTGACTGACTGACTGACTGACTGACTGATTGATTGATTGATTGATTGATGGACTGACTGACTGACTGACTGACTGATGGATGGATTGATTGACTGACTGACTGATTGATTGACTGACTGACTGACTGACTGATGGACTGATTGATTGATTGATTGATTGATTGATTGATTGATATATCAATAATTGATCGATTGATTTATACCATTGGCATCACACAAATTTACTTTAACTTAAAGCAGCATTAAGTTTTCCTAGGAAAAAATTAAAATGGTGCTGTACTAATTAATGATGTTACAAATGAACAATGATACATTTGGTTCAATGATAAAAGCTTGAATAAATATAGAAATGCCAGTAATTCCCCAGCAAGATGTAGCCTGTGGGATCTAATATTAGAACATGTCATAAAAAACCGGGTCATTAAATCACAACTAACAAAACGATGAAATATGATAAACTAAACACAGATATTCATTTAATTTGTCATTTGTGACTTTGTAAGGGATAAATAACACCATTGCAAATACATCTGGATATTAATGATGGACAATTAATGCAATTTATGTCAGGTTCCCCTTTGATTCATTCAAGTCTCTGTACATCCATGTACATGCTCCAAGCTTATAATAATCATCAAACATATATTAAACAAGTGACCAACCCCTTAAAAGGTTCTGTTTATTAACAGCTAATGGGAATGAAATTTTGGTATTTTAATCTCACAAATCGTGTTTAGAAGTCATCTTTTTTTTAAAAATATATATATTTTTAGAAAAAAATTTACCCAGTAAGCAAAAACCCTAGGGACTGTTACAGGACTGATGGTTAAATACAGGTGACCATTCTACCATAAAAAACTTTTAAATTTGAGATATTTCTATCTCGCTTCGTGCTCGGCATTAGGAGGTTAAAGTATTGCTGGTAAAATCAGTGCCAGGATAATAGATTGGGGGCGTTGTAAGCTTATTCGACACTGGCACATCTCACGCATACACAAACTTAAATAATGAAATAAATATAAATAAATAAATAAAATAAATAAAAGAAATAATAATAATAATAATAATTAATATTTTTAAAAAAATTAGCAAATTCTTAAATATAGTCAAAATACAAATTTTGGTCAATATTAAGAAAATCATGACCAAACAATAGAAAAAAAAAAAAAAAAAAAAACAAAACAAAACAAATAATTAGCACATACATGAAAATACTCAAAATGCAACTTCTGGTCAAATATAAAGAAGTAACATGAGCAAACAATTAAAACCAAAACTAATTAGCAAAAAAAGGACAGACTCGGAATGGTTTACAGATTAAAGGATTCATGGTTCATTACAACCGACCTCAAACGTCTTCCGTTAATCGGAAAAAATCTGTCTTGTAACGTTTCCGTTACTTGTTAATTACGAGACAACAAAAAATTCCATTTGACATTCTTGATAAATCAGGTCAGAAATCAATGGAGTGAAAAAGTCTACATTTTTATGTGACTTCTGATGTCCCCTTTTATCCTTCAAATAAGTAAAATTTATCGATTTTTGTCCAAAAAAGAAATGGAGTGGAGTAATGATGTTTTACTCCCAAGCCAAGATTCTCTCATTTATATCAAGGCAGTCAGTCCCAGAATGATGGAGGAAACCTCAGTGTCCAGAGAAAACTATCAACCTGCAACAAGTGAACAGCCAAACTCACACATAGTTGTTACAGCATTTGCTATGGCAATTCATTATGCAGGAAGGGGCCTCGGTGGCCGAGTGGTATTAAGCGCACGCTTAAGGATCACAGCGTCTCTCACAGTCTGGGTTCAAATTCCACTTGGGACAGATCCTTGTGTGAGAAAGTTTGTCAGTTCGCTTGCCTAAGGTGAGTAGTTTTCTCCAGGCACTCCGGTTTCCTCCACCATCCCAGAACTGACCGCCTCAAAATAAGTGAAAGAGTCATGACTGGAATGTAAAACACCATTACTCCACCCACCCCACTCTTCATTATGCAGGAAAACCCTAGCACTGAAATAACACCCAAAGATCTTTATTTTTTGCAGAGAAATGTTCAATTTATCCTAAATACATTTTGTAGATTCTGAAAAGATTTCAATATGACATCCACAAATTGACATAAGTATTTCAGTAATGCTATGATTATTGTTGTTGTTTAATATCGTGTTGGTAATTTTTCAGCTGTTTGAAATGATAATTGAGTCATTTTAGTCTGACTCTGTATTCATGTATGCATAACACAAGAAAATTTGTATAAGGCCAAAATAAAAATAAAGTTTGATTCCCCTTACGCGACCGACCGTAAAAAATCCCAAGGACTGAAAAAAATTATTGAAAAATGCTGTGTGTGTGTGTTTTTTTCGCGATTCCGTGCTAATAGATTCCGGTTCATTTCTGTTTGCTTTTCACGATTTAGTCGCCAACCTTCTTAGATGTCAAGACCCTTATAAAGATATAATTTCATGCGATACAAACAGCGCAGTGATGAAGATGTACTAGTAAACAGACAAGGTGACATGTGAAGAATGTTTCCTTACCAGAAAAGAAAACTATGAGGAAAAAGAGCCTAACTACCTACCCAATATAAGAAGTAAGGGTAGGGCAAGGGGAAACAAAGATATTTTTAATTGTGGCCTAATGGTCTGCCGTGTACTAACGTGTAATTTTCTGGTAAGGTGCTACCTCATCGAGTCAGTATGCCACAGACAAGCATACCACACCCCCAGTCCATTTGTCTGGCACCAGGTGAATCAGTTGATATTCTGTCCTCCTAATATCAAGTGCCAGGCCAGGTTAGCAATAACTTAAACTTTATAAAGTCAATGTATGATCTGGCCCCGAGGATACTTAACCACCAACTCCGGCTCTTAATTGATTGATTTAATGGAGTTTTATATCCCAGTCAAAAATATTTCACTTATATCGAGACGTCACCAGCTAAAGGTGAAATGACAGACATTTTGACCTTTGTAGTGCATTTAGGGCAATATGACAGTGATTTTGCTATGGTTTTTAAAAACTACCTTCAACCTTTCAGATTGGGAAAATTTGGACCATTTTTATGTCACATATTATGCTCTGAATTTTGAAATTCATTGCAAAGATTTTATATTGTGACAATGTCTAACATTTTTTGTCTGTCAGAACACTTTTGGACAACTGGATTTAACTTAAACTATTTGATTATGTGTCACTGTTGCCTTTTGGGGAATTTTAGTTGTCAAATTGGGAAATTTTAGTCTTATTTCTCAAGGGGAAACTACCTTTATTCGGTAGTAATTTTAGGCAAACAAAACCACTTATATGAAGGGAGGTTCTGCAGTGTTTCATGCTGGTCGTGATACAAGGCATCAGTTTTCAAAGTCTCCGCCAAAGGACCCCATGACTTTTATCTTTAAATGCAAAGTGCCTTGCGAAAGAACAGTCACTACCAATTTCTAACTCCTGGTAAGATCCAGCTATGGTTCAAACCCCGATCTCCCACATACAAAATACTATACCAACTGAGCTAACGTAGTGGTTCCCATTCTTAAAGTGGACACTCACACCACTGGGTTACAGAGTCTATAAATACCATATCCGATTCATCATGTATATGTAAGAAGACAAACAAAATAAAGAAATGTTCAGCTTCAGTGATAAAACTTAGAGAAGAAAACAAATTTTACAAGACAAAATTCCAGACATTTTTTCAATATAACATTAAACAACTAATCATCACATACTATTCCCAAAATTCAAAATTTTTCTTTATGCTAAGAACAATATATAATAAATACCAGTACGCTGTATTTGGTTTTTAAAAAAAAAAAAAAAAAAAAAAAAAAAAAAAAACATACATACATACTGGTCATGACTTTATCTAAATCCCAAAATCAAAGTTAAAATTTGAAAACTCAGGAAAATTAGGTTAAATGTGAACTTCCACCATGGCTGAGACTGGGTGTTCAGGAAGAGTAAGCACCTTCCATCTAGCTAGCTATACACGTTGCCATGTATGAAAACAATATTGAGGCAACCAAATCACTCAATGTGAGCAAAAATAATAATTACAAAATAAAAATGAAATTTAATTACTGAAATCTTCCATTAGACTTCTTTTGAAAACAAATCACTCTTTCGAAATTAATGGAAATTACATTACCATCTATCAGAAATACTATTTTAATTTTATTAATTTATTTTTTTTTTTTATTAAAAAGTGCTTCAAAGTATTTTAATGTAATATGATCATTTCCTCTTAACATAATCCTGACATTTATCAGAAATACAAAATTTTGATTTTTTTAATTTTTTAATTTTTTTTTCTTCATTAAATAAAAAAGCATTTCAGTTTTCTAATTTATAATATGATCATTTTTTTCATTAAATAACCCTGATGTTTCTTAGAAATACTAAATCTCTTTTTTAATAAATACAAAAAAAAATGTTTTAAACTGTTATAATTTGTAATATGATCATTTTCTTCATTAAATAACCCTGATGTTTCTTAGAAATACTAAATCTCTTTTTTAATAAATACAAAAAAAATGTTTTAAACTGTTATAATTTGTAATATGATCATTTTCTTCATTAAATAACCCTGATGTTTCTTAGAAATACTAAATCTCTTTTTTAATAAATACAAAAAAATGTTTTAAACTGTTATAATTTGTAATATGATCATTTTCTTCATTAAAACTTCAAACAAAATCGAAAACTGAAATCTCGCACAAACCTTGGAAATTCTGTAAACAGCATTTTTATTGATTTTAAAACATCATTGTAAATGGAGTTAAACCTAATGGAGTCTAGGTTACATATAAAATCATTTAAAGATATTAAATATTTATCATTTCACGAGGCAGATACAGCAGTTCTAAACAGATACAGCTTAAATTCATTCCACGCTGAACACAACTGTAAAAGAAAAGGGAAAAAATGCAGTGGACAATACAGAGACTCGAACCCAGCACTTTTAAAATACTAGCGGGACGCTCTAACGACTGAGTTATCAAGCCAAATCCTCTAAACAAGTTTAAAAAAGCACTTAATTTTTACCTTCATTTAAAATACAACTTATATTAAGATTTGGGTTGGATTTTGTTTTACATGACATCAGCAATTTTTCAGCTATTGGGAACTTGAAAATCTTTTCATTGATTTCAAGGATTAATAGAAATAACAGCAATTCACATCAGATACTGCTCAAAATTTAGTACATGACGCTAAGCAGAGGTTCAAGAAAAACCGGGAGCAGATTCTGATTATTACGAAACCCTATTTCACTTGAAGTCGAAGGATCAAACATAAAGCAGTGAGACACTTACCTGGCTGTAGATCTAGATTTGCCATGGAATCTATCGAATTTCCATGGATTTTTTGTACATGGAAAGTGTGGAGTAATGGAACTGTATGTACGTGGAAATTCCATGGACTTGTATGTGGAAATTCTATGGACACTTAAAGTATTTGAAGGCTATTCAAGTCAAGATCAAATTTATTAATCACTAAGGATAAATTTTAAGGACAGATTGTGGATGTGCGAGATATGCAAATGTGTATAATGGTCTGCCATGTACTAACACACACACTCAGGGCCACTATTTGTGAAAGTGCTAGCTCACTAAGTCACAATGCAGCCGACAAGCACACAACTTCACATTATCCTGGCCCCAGGTGAACCAATGGATACTTTGTTCTCTCAATGTTCATCTAACGTTCACTTCAGAACATTTTATAGTAATGAATCACAAATGTGGTCACCTCAGAAGTCATGGAGTTCTGTCCAAACATAGTGGTGGTAATGAATCATGGTTTTAACTGTATATATATTTAAAAAGACAGACAGCAAAAAAATGAATTAAACATCATGTGAACTTATTCCTTATTAAATATTCCCATAGGTTATTGCTGATGAATGTCAAATGACCAACCACTTTGAAGATTGATTTGACAAAATTCACTATGATTAATCAAATCTACCGGTACTACCTACATTTCAGTCCATGGTGGTCATTCTCTCAACAATTTTTCCTTTTTATAAAAAAAAAAATAATAATAATAATAATAATAATAATTAATATTTAAAAAAAAACCCACTTCCTGCTCCAAAACTTAATTTTACTGAAAATATAATATAACCAAAAATGCAGCTCAATTTTGATTATCTTAAACTAGGTCAAGTAATCAAGGTGTATAAGTCCAGTCTTTAATCTATTTTGATTATCTAAAACGAGGTCAAGTAATCAAGATTAATCTAGATGGTCTTCTTTCACCCACCAATGGACTGGAAATAGTTTCTCAGAAAAAAAGAAAAGATGTTTGGCTATCTTTTCAATCTTTGTGTCAATTAATCTCTCTCTCTCTCTCTCTCTCTCTCTCTCTCATTTATTTAGATAATTTGTCTTAGTGGATCAGTAGAATACCATCCACCTACCAAGAGCTGGTTCATGGGTTCCATCCCTAACTTGGCTCAGTAGAATACCATCCACCTCTCAAGAGCTGGTTCATGGGTTCCATCCCTAATGTGGCTCAGTAGAATACCATCCACCTCTCAAGAGCTGGTTCATGGGTTCCATCCCTAACTGGGCCATAATTCGAATTTAAAATTTTAAGGTAAAGCTCCCTAGCTTTATTCTCGGCATTATGAGGTTACTGGTATCACTGGTTCAATTTGCGGGAGAATAATGTGACTGGGTGAGTTTTAGTACATTGATACATGCTTGGATGAAAGAAAGTAACAGATGGAAGGATTTAAACACTGGAGCGTTGGCAATGCCCTCTGGGAAATATGACTGGTGAGGGTGGACAAATCGTCATATTTCCCACACGAAAGGGCAAAATATTGTTTATTATATTGAACAAAACGAAACAATGCAAGAACACTAAATAAAATTTCCAACTCTTTAATTCCAAATGCGGAACAAGGTCGTTGGGAACACAGAAACGATAACTTGGTGAGTCATGTTCAAATAATGGTGGAAATATTATCAGGGAAGCTCCATCACGTGAGGGTATTATTATCGCACTGAGGGATACTAGATTTCTTGTCATCTGATTACACGTTTTCCCAAAACCAATCACTATACATATTTTTCAATGATTTACAAGTGAGGTATAATATAATATTGTTTTAAGAATTTTAGTGTTCATATAGAAGTGGAGTGGAGTGGAGTGGAGTGATGTTTTACACCCCAGTCAAGATTCTTTCACTTATTTGTAGGTGGTATCTGGGATGGTGGAGGAAACCGGATTGCCCAAAGAAGACTACTGACTGTTGGCAAGCAGACTAACAAACTTTCTCACACTAGGATCTGTCCCAAGTGGGATTTCAACCCAGGCGGTGAGAGGTGCACACTTTAGACCACTTGGCCACCGAGGACAGAGTTCAAATAAGCAAATTTTTGTCATTCCACCTCTCGACACCCCAACCCAAAAAAGGGGAAACTACCAGTAATTACCAGTACCCTTGATAGTAATTTAGGTAAACAAAATCACCTCTTATGTTGTTAAGTGTCATTCTGTTTGCCTGTAAACACTTTTATAAAAGATAATTTCCTCTGAGAAAATCTAGCCAATTTAAAAAAGAACTCAATTTTCAATCAGAGAGGAAATTTAATTTTTTTTTTATTTGAAAAAAAAAAATCATCTGATTCTAAATCTTGAAAGGATTTTTTTAAATATATTTATTTTTTTATCATCATTATTATCAGTATCATCATTATCATTATTATTGTTGTTGTTGTTGTGGTTATTATTTTTATTATGTTTATTTATATATTTCAATTTTTTCTTAATTTTTTTTAAATTTTTTTTTTTACTTTTCAGTATTATTATTATTATTATTATTGTAAAAGGCAACAAAAAAATTGACAATAATGCAGACGAGGAAACAAGAAAGACAAAAGCAAAATGTTTCCTCTCAATGGAAAGAACAAATTATGAAAAAACAAAACTATATGACATATATAACATATAACTGATACAGCATTATATCATTATATATTATATACACGACAAGGCATATTTACCGTGATCAAATCAGCGAGTCCACTATAATAAACGATTTCCATTCAACCTCCGAAAGTAAAACAGTTACACTTGTTTCCGAATGATTTTTAATCATATAAATCAATTATTTTTGTATTTCCCTTGAGCCTGTCCAGCCTGAAGATTATTGACGGAGTTTACCCGGGAATACCGTGATTTATTTTATATATCAGTAAACAGCCAATTCTTTTGCGTCAAGAATGTAATTTTGTAAATCGGAACTCACACTTTTTGTCTTTTCATTGTATTGATTCAATTTTTCAAGAGTAATAAACCATTACACTGTAAACGGACTTCTTGCTGCGGACTTCTTGCTGGGTAACCCTGTTTGTGTCTTAAGGTTGCCTGGGAGGTAGGGAGAGGGGGTACAGAAGAAGGGTTAATATATCACTTATATTTACAAAAAGCAATCATAACATGACAGCTAGTCCATGAATATTGAAGCTAGTGTAAATGACATAAAGACGGAAAAGATGATAAATGTGAAGAAAAATCAATTGGTCATATTCATAAGCTGCAATGTCTGACCTCCATTTTCAGTATGAGTATCTGGTCACCATAAAGCAAACAAAACCAGGACAATAGTATACAACTTGCTGACCAATATATCAAGTGTTTGTACTTATAGTTTGGGACCTCAGAGGTCATGTGGTCTAAAGCTGGGGCTTACAGATCACAGCGCCTTTCTCTGCACCTCACTATGACCAAATTCTTGTGTGAAACAGTTTATCAGCATTATTTAGTAAGTTTTGTAACACCAGGTCCTGGTTTCACAATCGTTTCTTAACTAAGATTTTCCCTAACTTAAATTTGACAAAATTTGGCAATCTCTTTTTGAATTAAAAATAAACATTTTTTCATAAAACTAAATACAAGTGTAACAAGTTTGACTTGATGTTCAAAATGATACATCAAATTCCTAAATAGCTAAACAATTTACAAAAAAAATGACATCACCGAGAAAAATAACCTGCAAAAACAATAACTAACCAAAAAACAAACACCACCACTTCCTAAACATCCTTACAGTGACCTCTGAACTCTGATCTCTGACTAGCAATTGCTAAAATAATTCATTTTATTGTTCTCTGACTATCTGTAGGGATTCATACATAACAACTCTCCTATTTGAAATCCTAAATTCTACACAAGAAAAGCAAAGCTCTGATTAGCTGTACTGTAAAACTGTCTGTTCCGTCGGAAATGAAAGCTCAGACAGTTAACGCAACGTGTTAAAAACAATCCGCTTGATAACAACCTAATTTACATTAGTGACAATTTAACGGCCATTTTGTGTCGGTTTATTACCGTTTGTTGATAATTTGTAAAATTGTATGTCAAACTTTGTGTGTTTAGTGTTTAAATTATTTTTTCCAAAATTGTTTCAATTTTATTGGTTTTTTTTTGTTTTTTTTTTGTTTTTTTTTTTTTTAAAGATATTAGTGTTTAAAATTGGTTTTGATTTTATTTTCAAATCAAAGAAAACCAATATCTTTAAAAAATTTATAAAATTCACATCTTTCATCAAATTAAAGTAAATATATTGCAAGAGTTTAAAGTGATTGATTGATTGATTGATTGATTTTCATGATTTTTTAACAATTTAGGATCAATTGATTGATGATTTTTTTTTTTTTTTTTTTTTTTTTTTTTTTTGATTGATTGATTTATTGAATGATTTTTGATGATTTTTTAATACTTTTGGATTGAATGATAATTTTTTATTTTTTTTATTGATAATTTTTGATTGATTGGTTAAAACTATAGTCTGTTTCAAAACACATAAAATAAACAAGTGGTCCATGGACCTGTAACTCTCATCTGAGATATGTCCAACCTGAAGATACATCCAAAATCATTTGCAAAAATACATACAATATTCTAATATATATGTCTATGCAAAAAGTTGAAAGTTTTCTAGATAATTAACAATTTCAGTCTTCTTATACACCTATGACCTTGACTTTGAACGTATGACCTTCAACTATATATCAAAATGAATTTCATATCAATACCTACAATATTCTAATATACATGCCTATACAAAAAGTAAATATTTTTCAAGATAATTAACAATCTTAGTCTTCATATCATCTATGACCTTGACCTTTGAACGTTTAACCTTGAATCATATATCAGAATGATGGCCATATCAATTCAAACAATATTCTAAAATACATGCTTATACAAAAAGTTTATAGTTTCCAAGATAATGCACAATTTTAGCATTTATATGCAAAAAATAACATTTCAGGGGTAATAACTCCTATATGGATAACCATATAGTTACGAAACTTTGCAACTTGTTAAATTTTGTCATGCGGAACATTTTAACAATGTTTAGATATTATATATTTCTTATATTGAAGAAAATCGCCTAAAACTGCACAAATCACAAACTAAGTTATGACCTTGATCTTTGACCTTGACTCCATTTTGAAGGCTATTTCAAGAAAAATCAATATTGTAAACCTCATGTCATTATCTATTCATCTAGTCAAGTTATAAAAATTTGAAGCCATTTTATGAAATTTTTATAATTAAATACAAAAACGTGTAACCGAATTTTTGACCAAATTTCATGAAATAAACTATTTTTTAAGCTTAAGACCCTAGAGAAGCCAAATATCACATCAGATTTTTTCTCCCATCATCACTTTCGGAGACGAAGATTTTTAAAGTTTTTTGGACCCATAGCTCACCTTGACCTAGTTTTGGGAACCATGATAACCTCGTGAACAAATCTAAATTGCATCAACCTGTATATGCATCTGTCTAAGTTTCATTGAAATCTGCCCCGTAGTTTCAGAGGAAAAGTTGAAAATGTAAAAGTTTGCGCCATAGACAACAATGACAACAGACAAATTTTGATCAGAAAAGCTCACTTGAGCCTTCAGCTCAGGTGAGCTAAAAAGAGTGAGCAAGCTGATACCTAGACATATACTTGCTTGCAAATCTCTCCATAGATGATTACAACATCTAAAACAATTACCAGTGACTCCATATTTACTGTGGGTGATTGATTTAATGGTGTTTTAAGTCCAAGTCAAGAATATTTCACTTATATCGAGATGTCACCATCTATAGCTGATGTGGCAGAAATTTTTACCTTTGCAGTGCACTAAGGAAAATGTGCAGGGAGGGTTCTTTAGTGTGCCATGCCTGCCGTGACATGTGGCATCAGTTTTTATTTGGTCTTCTCTAAAGGACACTGTGACTTTTATTTTTAAGTCTTGGTCAGACCTGGCCGGGGTTTCAACCCCTGACCTTTCATTTACCGTGGATGATAGAGTAATATCGTTTTATAAATATTTCAGTTGCGTTAAGAGTATTTTACTTATATGGAGGCAGTAAGTTCTTATATGGAGGAGGAAACCAGAGTGCCCAGAGATATTCACTGACCTTCGATAAACTAACACAATACTTTCAGAGAATTCCAGATTTCTACACAATTCTTTCACAGATTTTCACAGATTTTTACACTGACAATACTTTCAGAGATTTTGACCAATTTTTAAAGAATACGTTTTACCTTCAGTCATTTTTAGATGGTTTTTTTTTTTCTTTTTAAATTTATTATTAACTTTGTTTAGATTAACATGTAGATCATACTATATCACACTTAATTCTATGTATCATAAACAGTAGTGAATTGTTAAGACTTTTTTATCAAGCACCTGTCACAAAACCCATAAAATGGAGATGTAGATAGACTTGTTATGTCACCTTATAACTCTGTATTACATTATAATAACATAGTGAATTGATCAGGTAATATGCAGATCAGTTTTATAACAGAGTTGGGATGGGCTTGTTATGTCACCTTATACCATTGTATAACATTATAATAACATAGTGAATTGATCAGGTAATATGCAGATCAGTTTTATAACGGAGTTGGGATGGGCTTGTTATGTCACCTTATAACATTGTATAACATTATAATAACATAGTGAATTGATCAGGTAATAAGCAGATCAGTTTTATAACGGAGTTGGGATGGGCTTGTTATGTCACCTTATAACATTGTATAACATTATAACAACATAGTGAATTGATCAGGTAATATGCAGATCAGTTTTATAACGGAGTTGGGATGGGCTTGTTATGTCACCTAATAACATTGTATAACATTATAATAACATAGTGAATTGATCAGGTAATAAGCAGATCAGTTTTAAAACAGAGTTGGGATGGGCTTGTTATGTCACCTTATAACATTGTATAACATTATAATAACATAGTGAATTGATCAGGTAATAAGCAGATCAGTTTTATAATGTAGTTGGGATGGGCTTGTTATGTCACATTATAACATTGTATAACATTATAATAACATAGTGAATTGATCAAGGAATATGCAGATCAGTTTTATAACAGAGTTGGGATGGGCTTGTTATGTCACCTTATAACATTGTATAACATTATAATAACATAGTGAATTGATCAAGGAATATGCAGATCAGTTTTATAACGGAGTTGGGATGGGCTTGTTATGTCACCTTATAACATTGTATAACATTATGATAACATAGTGAATTGATCAAGTAATATGCAGATCAGTTTTATAATGGAGTTGGGATGGGCTTGTTATGTCACCTTATACCATTGTATAACATTATAATAACATAGTGAATTGATCAGGGAATATGCAGATCAGTTTTATAATGGAGTTGGGATGGGCTTGTTATGTCACCTTATAACACTGTATAACATTATGATAACATAGTGAATTGATCAGGTAATAAGCAGATCAGTTTTATAACGGAGTTGGGATGGGCTTGTTATGTCACCTTATAACATTGTATAACATTATGATAATATAGTGAATTGATCAGGTAATAAGCAGATCAGTTTTATAACGGAGTTGGGATGGGCTTGTTATGTCACCTTATAACATTGTATAACATTATAATAACATAGTGAATTGATCAAGGAATACGCAGATCAGTTTTATAACGGAGTTGGGATGGGCTTGTTATGTCACCTTATAACATTGTATAACATTATAATAACATAGTGAATTGATCAAGGAATATGCAGATCAGTTTTATAACGGAGTTGGGATGGGCTTGTTATGTCACCTTATAACATTGTATAACATTATGATAACATAGTGAATTGATCAGGTAATAAGCAGATCAGTTTTATAACGGAGTTGGGATGGGCTTGTTATGTCACCTTATAACATTGTATAACATTATGATAATATAGTGAATTGATCAGGTAATAAGCAGATCAGTTTTATAACGGAGTTGGGATGGGCTTGTTATGTCACCTTATAACATTGTATAACATTATGATAATATAGTGAATTGATCAGGTAATATGCAGATCAGTTTTATAACAGAGTTGGGATAGGCTTGTTATGTCACCTTATAACATTGTATAACATTATAATTACATAGTGAATTGATCAGGTAATATGCAGATCAGTTTTATAATGGAGTTGGGATGGGCTTGTTATGTCACCTTATAACATTGTATAACATTATAATAACACAGTGAAATGATCAGGGAATATGCAGATCAGTTTTATAACGGAGTTGGGATGGGCTTGTTATGTCACCTTATAACATTGTATTACATTATAATAACATAGTGAATTGATCAGGTAATAAGCAGATCAGTTTATAATGGAGTTGGGCTGGGCTTGTTATGTCACCTTATATCATTGTATAACATTATGATAATATAGTGAATTGATCAGGTAATATGCAGATCAGTTTTATAACGGAGTTGGGATGGGCTTGTTATGTCACCTTATAACATTGTATAACATTATGATAATATAGTGATCAGGTTTATGATAGAGATGTGGATGGGCTTCCTATGTCACCTGATAATTGTATAACATATAACATAATTAGCAGTGAATTGATAACAACTATTTTATCAAGCACCTGTCACACGGATATATCCCATAAATCATCAGCTGATATGTAGATCAGGTTTATGATAGAGATGTGGATGGGCTTCCTATGTCACCTGATAATTGAATAACATATAATATAATTAGCAGTGAATTGATAACAACCCTTTTTATCAAGCACCTTCACAGATATATCCCGTAAATCATCAGGGGATACATAGATCAGGTATATAACAGAGATGTGGATGGGCTCGCTATGTCACCTGATAACACTGTATAACATATAACATAATTATTAGTGAATTGATAACAACTTTTTATCAAGCACTTGTCACAGATATATCCCGTAAATCATCATGGTATACGCAGATCAGGTTTATGATAGAGATGTGGATGGGGCTTGTTATGTCAAATGTAACTTTTTTTTTTACAGTTTACAAGTTAATTTACATCCCCAATAGTGGTAAAAAATCATTACATTGTGTAAATATATTATATTGATCTTGTTATAAAATTTTTAAAAAATAAACGGAGATCAAACGAAAACCATGTAGATGGATCGTGGGATAGGGTTCTACTTTCCTTGAATACTCTGTTTACTTAACGATGAAGATAAAAATCCTATAAAGGTTAGCTTTGTTCTTTTCACGGATGAAAAATATTTTACTGAATCTTGAAACAAAATTGATATCGATCAGCTCCAGGTATCAACTTGTCGCCATTGAATATCTTGACAATGAATTATATAAAACAGTTGTAAAATTGATTTTGAAAGCATCAAACATTAGCATTGAATTTTCATGGAAATTGGACAAAGTATATTTAGCTGGCTGATATACCAAGGCTACATCGACATATCATAACTTATTCGGATTGGAGGAAGTCAAAGAGTTTTTAATTCATTTATGACCATTATCAGGATGATCACAGAATTTGATGGCTAAAAATTTTGAATTAATTTTAGTTATTTAAAAGTGTATGTAATAAATAACAATTTTATTTATTTATTTATTTATTTATTTATTTATTTATTTATTTATTTATTTATTTATTTATTTATTTATTTATTATTTATTTATTTATTTATTTATTATTTATTTATTTATTTATTTATTTATTTATTTATTTACATGTGCACTTGTGCATCCATCAACTTCAGATTATTAAAAAAAAATTAAGGCCCCCTTGCTTTGTGTTTCAATTAAAAACCTTTTCATAAAGACCCCTTGTCAGTTACGGTCAAAGTACTGAGGTCCCTTTGGCTTCATTTTTCAACCAACTTTTTTTTTTTTTTTTCTTTTTTTTTTTTTGGTAATTTTAGAAAAATAATTTTATTGATATAGGCCAGCTGGCTTGTTTGGATCCCTGCCCCTTTCAATGCTGCTTGGGTTCGAATCCCAGTCAGTTAAAACCTAGTGTGAAAGGGTTATCTCTAGGCACTCCAGTTTCCTCAACCAGCCCAGAACTGACCACCTTGATTAAGTGAAAGAATTTTGGATTATGCATAAAATATCATAAATCCAATCAAATTCAATCTTTTTAAAGTAAGAGAAAAACTTAAATCTTTTAGTAAAAGCCAGTTTCTTTCCCGACAAGTTTTAATTTTGCAACTTCAATATTAGAGAAATAAAAATGACCGTTAATAAAAAATGCCATTTCATCATTGCTTATGGTTTACATCAAAGTTTTAAGGATAATTCGTGAGTCATCCCTGCTGACTGAAAACCATGAAAAAAAATATTTATCAATATTTTTTTCCTAATTTAATAAAACTTCATAAAAATATGTTTAATTAACTAATAGAATTATTAAGACACTTTCGTGTTTAAACACCTGACTTAGAATTCACAATGAAACCATTTATCATCGTGGATAACTCACATCCCAACAGGCTCCTCAGCAGGACAGAAATACTAATTTTTTATCTTTTATATCCAATTACAGATTAGATATCGGTTTTCCTCTTCCAATAAATGTGCATAATCATAATCAACGTTATGATCAGATTGTAATCTCCAATAAACTATTTTTTCGCTAACGATAAATTTACGTGAAATTAAAACACTTATCAATAATATTGTAACAAAAGATGTCCGCATCATTAAATTGTCAAACATGGTAAAGCTCTTAAAACTCCAGTTAAACATTTTATAATTGCTTTGGACAACATCGGGTAATTAATCATAAACAAACTCTGGGTATTTTCAAATGGCCTCTATTACTTTAAAGTTCCATTTTCATTAAATATAAATCAAGAATTTGAGAGTGGAGTAATTACGTTTTATGCAAGAGTCACAACTTCTTTCACTTGTATCACAGGGTCAATCTAATCGTTGGTGGGGGGGAGGAGGTTGGGGGTTGGGTGAGTGGAGTGGAGTGGAGTGGAGGTGGAGTGTGGAGTGGAGTGGAGAGGAGGGTGTTGGGGTGGAGTGGAGTGGAGTGGAGTCCCTCAGGAGGGTGGGGTCTTGGGGTGGAGTGGAGTGGAGTGGAGTGAGTGGAGTGGAGTGAGTGGAGTGGAGTGTGGATTGGAGTGGAGAGGAGGGTGTGTTGGTTGGAGTGGAGTGGAGTGGAGTGTGGAGTGGATTCCTCAGGGTGTGGGTTGGGGTGGAGTGG
>CM056611.1:3632306-3651658 GCA_029721355.1 Tegillarca granosa | reverse complement strand
ACTCCATCTTGTTAACTGTTTCTGTATAAGTGCTTATTCTGTAAGTAAACATTGTACAAGAAATAATCAAGGTCAGTGGATACGCTGATATTTAATACTTTTCCAATGCTAAAGAGTTCATAGGTCAAAGGTCAGTGGATACGCTGATATTCAATACTTTTACAATGCTAAGGAGTTCATAGGTCAAAGGTCATGAAAACTTACCTTGATATTTGTCTACCTGCAAGTAATATCAATGTCAAAGGTCATTTAAATTGTCAAGGTAATCAATTATTGACAAATATAATATCTGCCCATCTTGGAATGGTTGATATTTGCTTGTCCTTTAATGATAATTATGTTGAAGGTCATTGGTGGTACAGGTAATAAGTTCAAAGGTCAAATGTCATTACAAATATCCTTAAACTTGTTAATATTTGCTTGACCTTTAGCAATAATAAAGTCAAAGGTCATGATATTAATGAGTTTATATGTCAAATTTCTTCACAAGTTTCCTGTAACTTATTGATATTTGCTTGACCTTAAGTAAAAATGATGTCAAAGGTCATAATATTGATGAGTTCATAGTTCAAATATCATAACAACTAACCTTGAACTTGTTGAAATTTGCTTGTCCTCCAAATACCAATAAAACAAAGTTGGTGCAGGATAGGCCCACACAATACAGCAGAGCTGAAGTGTTTTACCAGCTGTACCATTTATTGTCGTGAACTGTGACCTTACAGATGGAGACCCTGTAAACCAATTAAAACAAGCCATTTAATTTGGTACATGACAACAAGCACAGTAATAATGCTTTCATTTACAAATTGTTTTTGCTATATTAGGTTTAGTTTAAAGATTTTTGTTTAAAATTTTGACAAAAAAATTTGGTGACTTCATAATTTTTATCTCCTGTCTTTCCCTTTGACCCATGGTACCATTACAAAATGAACCATATGACTGGTTTATCTATGAACTAAAAAACAGTTACATGCTTTTATCAAATGTCAAATGAGGAAACACAAGATAGTTGCCATGGTTTAAAATTGATTCAAAGAATTCACAGTCCAATTCACATTGACCTAGCTTTCATAAGAAGTACAGTTCTCTACAAAGAGCATGGTCTAAAGACACACCTACACTCACCACAGTGCCTCTCACCACCTGGATTAGAATCCCAATCTGGACAGATCCAAGTATGAGAAAGTTTGTCAGTTCTCTTGCCAAAAGCTGCTGGTTGCTTCATGCACTCTGGTTCCCTTCACCATCCAAGACCTGACCATTTACACCTTTATTTGTGACCAATCAGATCACAGCCAACAATAGCCAATCAGATCACAGACAAAACCAGCAATCAGATCACAGACAAAATCAGCCAATCAGATCACAGACAAAATCAGCAAATCAGATCAGACAACAACAGCTATTGTGCATTTGATAATTTGAAATTTTTGGCAGTCAAACCTTTAAAGATTTTAATTGTTGACTTTGGACTGGTTAAAAATTTAGTCTTATTTTGGAGATTGATAACAAAAAGCGTATTTTTTGTAATTGTGGTTTAAAATGGGGTTTTATCTGGACTACCATAAACTGTGATGTTCACATAATCATGTGACGCCAAGCCATTCTGGTTGGTATCTCACAAACATAAGTTCCAGAATTGTTGTACATGGCGTTGCTAGCTACCAGAGTATAATATATTCCAGTTTTATTTACAGTGGGTAGAGGTTATAAACTCGGCCCCATGTCAAACTCCTGCTCTTCTTCTGATGTGAATAAACCAGCCACACCACTTTCTTGAAAGAAATACCAGGTCATCTGTATACAAAATATAATATTGTTATTGCAAAATCATTAAAATTCTTTAATTAATTTTTTTCTTTTCTTTCTTTAATTTTTCTTTTTTTTTTTCTTTTTTTTTTTTTTTTTGTAATTTAAAAAAAAATTTTCTGTGGAAGAAAAGCATCAATAATTTTTTCCAATATTTTTAAAAAATAATTTTCAGATTTCAGTTACAAATGGTGAATTTTAACCCAAATGAACATTTGCGGCTTTATAGTATTATTGTTATGAATATGTAAAATCATATATTGAGGTTAATGTTCAAGTCAAGATTTTTTCACTTTAAACTGAAAATCCTGAACTTTAATTTATTCCATCTAGTCACTTTCCAAAACTGAATTTGGTTTTATTTCGTTAAGTAGTCTCAGATAAGAAGATAAAGGTTTACACAGATGCATACACAGAGGTAAGCACAGACATAAGCACTAGAGGTGCGCAGTACCAGTAAACTGGTAACCATGGTTTTTTTATCTTGTGGTACCATACTGCGGTATCGTTGGGAAATACCGGTATTTAAAGACATAATCTTTACTTCCAGCTTAAATGATGTATTTTTATGTTAATGATCGTACTTGCTCTAAACGGCAAAACTTTAACAAAAATATACTTCTGGGATTTTCAATCTCAAAATAATTACCAGTGACTTCATGGGTATGTTTGTTTGAATCTTAATCGCAAACTGTATAAGAAGTGCTCCTTAAGTTTTTAGCAAATGAATAAAAGTTAATTTTCAATGATTTTGATTACTTTAGTGATAACAACTTCAGTAACTTGTTAAGGGAGTTAAAATATTTTGAATCGAGTGCATTCAAAGCATCTCTGGAAAACAATATGGTGTCGACAGGAGAGTACCGCTGGTTTAAAATAGAAAAAACCAAATCAACAATTTGGGATAACTTTATGTTTAATAAAAACAAATTACAGATGGTGTTATTGAAAATAATGTTGCTGTGTGCATTTACTGCAATTATACAAGTAAGCATGCATTACCCGTGTGTAGAATTTTGCCATGGAATCCATGGACTTTCCATGGATTTTTTCGTACATGGAAAGTGTGGAGTATTGGAACCGTATGTACGTGGAAATTCAATGGACATGTACGTGGAAATTCTATGGACAATGTACATGGCAAATCCATGGGACATTTTGGAGTATTGGAACCGTATGTACGTGGAAATTCCATGGACATGTACATGTACATGAAAATTCCATGGACATGTATGTGAAAATTCCATGGACATGTACGTGGCAAATCTGTGGACATGTACGTGGCAAATCCATGGACATGTACGTGGTAATTCTGCCGACATGTACGTGGCAAATCCATGGACATGTACATGGCCAAATCCATGGTCAATGTACATGGAAATCCATGTACATTGTACATGGAAAATAAGTGTCAAATTTTTAAAAAGTGATCCATCCAGATGAAGTATTTATAGACCGGCATCAAGAAAAAAATGGCTACTCTGTGAGTCAGCACATTTTGCTGAAATTATGAAATTACATATCTGGTGACTTTTTATAACCTATGACTTTAATAATTATGAAACAAAATCACATCAAGTCTTTAGAACCTCACCAATGTATTCATGATATTTTTATGTTCATACAGATCTTTAAAAGATTAATTGCTCACTCTTAATGACAATTAATATATCATTTTTTATTTTAATTTTTTATAATAGTTGCCTGTATCATTTATGTTAGTTACATGATAGAATGAAGTTAATAAACTCACATGGCACTTTCCATACTTTAAAATACAGCTAAATAATTCCCAAATGACACTTTCAATGGTCTGCATATAATTTCACTAAATTCCATTATCTCAAAAAGCTTTCCTTTGTATAATATCCAGTAACTTTGCAACAAAATATCAGATTTTATGTCCTTCTTATTCTTGTATAGTCTAAAGCTGAAATGTCTAAAAATGCTGGTCATACTAGACAGCCATCTTTTTTCTTCTTGTTGTCTAGCAGAACCTCCTAATTGTATGAACAAAGCACTTGAATTGCTGACCTAGACTCTTGAGAAAAATGCCATGGAAATCAATGGAATTTCCACGTACAGAGTTTGTTGAAAATGCTGAGCCTGAAACTTTTTATATTTTGTTAAACTTTCATTGACAGACAAAAATTTGCCACAAAAAAACCATGTACATGTCTACAAAAATTCCATGCAAAGTGTGTACATGTCCATGGTCAAAAAGATGGCAAATTATTTTTCCATGGACATGTACACACTTTCCATAGAGTTTTGTGGCATTTCCGTGGAAATCCATGGATTTTACATGGACATGGACATATGTCCATGGAATTTCTACAGCCGGGAGGGGGTGGCACAACCAATATGACAGCTCATATATGTCAACATAACCCAATCTATTAATTTCCTGAAAATTTTATCATTATTTCAATGACTATTAGTGACAGCCATACAAGGCATGGTAAAAAGTAAAATTGAGGTATACTGTGGTATATACCGCAGTAAATAGTAAACTAGATATGTTTCTTTGAAACAGATGTGTCCGCCTGACACTGCATAAAATCAATCAAAGGGAAATAATTTAAAAACAGAACAAGATAGAGTTGTGGTTCTTGTGCAGTGCACTTCGAGTCATTGCCAGAAACATGTACACCAAGTTTGGAGTCATTTGAACATACTACACCAAAGTTATGCTCCAGACAAGAAATGCTCTATAAAAATCAATCAAAGGGAAATAATTCAAAAACGGAAAAAGATAGAGTTGCGGTTCTTGTGCAATGCACTTCGAGTCATTGCCAGAAACATGCACACCAAGTTTGGAGTCATTTGAATGTACAACACCAATGTTATGCTCCGGACAAGGAAATCCGGACGCAGCAGACACCGACGCCGACGACGCCGCCGTCGACGAAAGTAATCCCTATATGTCGCCTAGTCAGGCGACACAAAAACCATGGTATACTGTAGTATAAATTTCCTGGAGGTACCCAGCCCTAATAAGCACAGATGTAAACACAGATACAAGCACAGACATAAGAACAGATGTAAGCACAGACATAAGCATGAATGCTTGACCATGCTTTAAGCACTGCTGGCTATAGAAAGTAAAAAACTTACCCTGGATGTATTATCATATCTCTGTGCCAGACATGTTATTTTAATTTCTCTATACATCTGGACATATTGGGTTGTTGTGGATGGTTCTATTCGTTTCCACAGCTTTGGAAGTGAGGATGCAATCTCCTTTTCTTCTTCCCAAGTATCCACTAAAATAAATATATAAAAAACAAAGTAATAAAAAATAACATCCAAATAAAAATGTCAAGAAAATTAAAATGAGGTCTGAAGAAATAGGTAATCATTATTAATTATTGTTTATCTAATTAAGCTTTATTCAGAACCAAATGAAGTCAGGGGCCCTGGTGGCACATGCTTATAGATTACAGTGATTCTCACCCCACTATCTACATACCTGTTTAATTGCACTGTGGCTCGATTAGACCCATGGCCATTATTTTCCACACAGGAATATTTCCCACTATCTACATACCTGTTAATTGCACTGTGGCTCGATTAGACCCATGACCATTATTTGCCACACAGGAATATTTCCCACTATCTACATACCTGTTAATTGCACTGTGGCTCGATTAGACCCATGACCATTATTTGCCACACAGGAATATTTCCCACTATCTACATACCTGTTAATTGTACTGTGGCTCGATTAGATCCATGGCCATTATTTGTCACACAGGAATATTTCCCACTATTTATATACCTGTTAATTGCACTGTGGCTCAATTAGACCCATGGCCATTATTTGCCACACAGGAATATTTCCCACTATCTACATACCTATTAATTGTACTGTGGCTTGATTGACCCATGGCCATTATTTGCCACACAGGAATATTTCCCGCTATCTACATACCTGTTAATTGCACTGTGGCTCGATTAGATCCATGGCCATTATTTGCCACACAGGAATATTTCCCGCTATCTACATACCTGTTAATTGTACTGTGGCTCGATTAGACCCATGGCCATTATTTGCCACACAGGAATATTTCCCGCTATCACTTGCAGTCAGGTTGTTAATCTGTAATTGGTAATGTATTAACGTGTGCTGTTTCCCCTTGATGAGATACCGATATCTGGAATTTAGAAATCAATAAATACAGTGATAAAGAAACATACATAAAACTGTTATTTATCTCTGAAATCATATACACCATATTCTTTAAATCAGTTAATCCACAATAAAGCAGTTTGAAAAAGCACTTAAAATCCACAAGATTTAAAAAACAAAAATTCCACTGAATTAAATGTCCTGCCTGGTTAGTTTTTGACTTGAACATAAACTTTCACATTTTGACACACCGCCGCTGCTTCCGCCACCTACACCGCAGCCACCTATGCCACCATCGACACCGGAAAAGTAACACCTAAGTCTCGCCTTATGGCAATCACAGGCTCAACAAAAATCAACATTTTTTGACTTGACTCTCAAGTTTTTCTCTCGACAAACCACCATATTTTTATAAACATGTCTACATGTATAGAAAAACAAAGAGAAAATGTATGGCTTGATAGACTTTATTAATATTACTTATCACCTGTTCACATGTATGTAAATAAACTATTATTCATAGTATCTATATATATACAGGTCACTTAATTACGATTTATTATATAGTCGGGTACAGGTGTAAATTTTGAGGTCCGAAACAGGGTTATCACTGGCACAAAAATAAAACTACGCTAATACATCTGGCCCCCGTTTCACAACCATTCACTCCACTGAGTGTACACTCAACTCAAATATTCCCATTTTTTTCTCATCAATATTATAAAAAATTTAAGTTATATGAGACAATATTTTATTTTATTCAACAAACTTACACTAAATAATTTAGATATAACACTAGATATTCAATTTCAACTAAAAATTGACGTTGAAATATTCCCAAATTTGAGATGAGTGTACACTCAATTGAGTGAATGATTGTGAAACTCAGGGGCCTTGCATTTTGAAATCACTAAAATTTCTATGCGCTAATATAAAGTGGTTTAGAGTAACAGCAAATGTGATGATCACATATTATGGTCATTGCAAAGATTGTACAGAGTTAGCTCTGAAAAGAAGCAGCCAAAAAATTAAGTCAACTGTAAATTTGGGAGCTAATTTATATGAAACTGTCTCGGTCAACTTCAGAAATTGAAAGCCCATAAAAAAATCAATGGAAATTTTGAAGCAAAAATATTAGCCAAAATCAATAATTTGGAGTTAGAAATTATATAAATTAGCAGTTTGGCTGAATTGGCAAATGGCAGACCAACCCAGGTGATGACTGTATTTGCATATTAAAGGATGGATTTGATTGGATTAATGGTGTTTTTTGACCTAATCAAAATTCTATTCCAACAGCAATGAGATCCGTAAGTGTTATTTTTGACCAATCAGCAACTAAGGTCTTAGTTGACATAACAGATCCTAATACATATTTAATTATGGCATATTTTCAAATTTTTAGAATTTTAAGTTTGCTTAGCCTCATCCTAATATAAAATTAATCTTGATATAATTTTTTAAACTAAAAAATATAAAATTTTAAAACATTTAGGTTTGTGTTGCCACAATTTTGCAATCAATCCCTAACTAAGATTTTCCTCAACTTATATCTGACAAATTTGTTATCTTAATAATTTTGTGAATTGTTGAGATATTCTTGAACTTAAGGTGTCATTTTAAATTATACTTCAAGCTTGTAACATCAACATTTAATTTTATCAAAAAAATATTTATTTGTAAATAAATTAGAGAAAGTAAAAAACTGCTAATTTTAAGTTAAGGAAAAACTTAGTCAAGGAATGATTGTGAAAAATGGGATCTGATTATTAACCATACTATACATATACATGTAACTTAAAAAGTCGTTGTTTTTTGTTTTTTTTTTTTTTTAAACAATTAAGTTTGTTTAGCCTCATCTAAATACATAATTAGTTATATTATTAACATGAGATGTGTACAAACTTAAATATGCTTGGCCTCAATAGCTGATCCTAATATGTAATTAGTCATGGTGTTTTTTCTCCTTTAAAATATATTCCATTTTCAAAATTTTCAGTCGTCATAATTTCTGAAATTTATTTCAAACTGAGGTTTGTTCCCTCATGCAAAGCATTCCTTGGCTGGATTTGGATTCATATAATTTTGGGAATTTAGATTCATTGATTTTCAACCGTTTGGCTTTTGTTTTTTATCTATCAAACTTTTACGTCCCTAGTATCACTAATGAGGAATGATTTTCCAAAATGTATGGCACATCAAAATTTAACAGGTATTTGTGTTATACATGTATATTAAAAACATAAAATTTTTACACATAATTAAATTTGCTTAGCCTCATCCTAATACATGAATAATTATTGTACATGTATATGTTTTAACTGCTAAACATTTTTAATACATAATAAGGTTTGTTTGGCCTCATTACTCACTTAGATGATCCAGAAATATTGATTAATGGTATATTTTTAAACTTCCAATATGTCAAATGTGGTAGCAGGGGTATCTGCGAGGATATGTAACATGTCAGGATGACTTTCTCACCACTAATACCACTAACTGAATTCTGGTACACATCCACAACTGGAGGACCTGAAATCGAAAAACACATTAAATAAATTCATGCCATTCTCACCACTAATACCATACACTGAATGCTGGTACACATCTACAACCAGAGGACCTGAAATCGAAAAACACATTAAACAAATTCATGCCATTCTCACCACTAATACCACTAACTGAATTCTGGTACACATCCACAACTGGAGGACCTGAAATCGAAAAACAAATTAAATAAATCCATGCCATTCTCACCACTAATACCACACAATGAATGCTGGGAAAAATCATGACTAAGAATATAAAAATTGAAAACAAGATGATTTAATAGAACCTGTTTTCCTCCATCATTGGACCTTGATGACCAAGCAATTCAAGCCGCATATGTTCCAATCTAATTCAGTCAAGATTATTTCACTTTTACTGAGACATTACTAGCTACAGGTGAAGTGGCAGAAATTTTGACCTTTGCAGTGTGCTTAGGGCAATGTTTAGAGAGGGTTCATTAGCATGCCATGCCTGCCGTGACATTGAGCATTGTTTGTGGTTTTAAAAGTCTCTTCTAAAGGACCCTATGACTTTCATTTCTAAATGCCCAGTGCTTGATAAAAGAACACTCACTACCTATTTTCAAGTCTTGGTCAGACCTGGTCGGGGTTCAAACCCTGACTTCTCACATATGGTGCGAGTACTCTACCAACTGAGCTACTGTAGACTAACTGGTAGACCTTAATGGAGTTTGCTATTGTATTATTTGATCAATATTTAGTGCTTTAGGATTCCCATTTCCCATCTCCTGTACCAAGTGAATTTTGGTCATGGGAAAGTGACAAATATTGGCTTTCTTCTCCATGGGAAAGTGAAATTTATTACAAAAAATATCATCCATTATCAAAAGTAGTTTTTTTTTTACTTTTTCATCTGTAAACGTTCCTGATGCAACACTGTCAGTTGAACCCAATTTTTTAACAGTAAAGGGAGATACCTCACATAGCATCTGTAGTTTTATATTTCGTACCAATCTAGTAGCGATTTTTTTTATAATTTTTTTTTTGTCATAAAATCTGTTATTTGTTTTCTGATAAACAATATTTAAAACAACTAACTTTTTATATATATTATTTTTTATTTTATTTCTTTATTTATTTGGTTTTTTTTATAAAATGTGAAAGAACACAAAATAATTCCAACCCCTTCTTTGCCCAGAAAAAAAACAGAGAAATTGAACCAGATGACAGGAACTAAACTACAGGCTAAAACCTAAATTACTTTTTTTTTTTATTACAGATAACATTTATTGTAAATAAATTGATTTGACCTATCCTTGGTTTTTGAATTTTCATTTACTTACAATCTATATTCTTGCGGAAAAGTGAAATTGTTGTGTGGGAAAGTGGATTTCCTGTTGCGACTTTCCTGTGGAAAGTCAACGTCAAGGAAAAATCCTAGAGCACTAAATATTCCTTTAAGCTTATGTCGAATGTGTCTGAAAACATGTTCATTAATTATTACTGAAATAACTGCCTTAATGAGATAAGAAAGCATTCCATATCACAGTTTTTCTATAGTTCAGATCAGACAGATTTTTAGTTTACTCAAAAGTTTTATTTTTTTGTTTCATAAAAAATTGACAGGTTCACCAGTCCAATAACAAAGGTTTAGCAGGTTGTGCTGTCTTGAAAGATTTTCAGTTTACTCAGGGTTCTTTTTTTTACAGGCTTTTCAGCTTTTCTGAGGTTTAATTTTTTTTTTTTTTTTTTTTTTACAAATTTAACAGCTATTTCAGTCTAGACTGGTTTTCAGTTATCTCAGGGTCAAGTTTTGACAGGTTGTCAGTCTACTATCTAGGTGTTTTTTCAGCTTTCCAGAAGTATAATTTACACAGGTATAGCAGTTAAATAATATCTCACCTCTAACCATTATATGTACACCACTTTCATATTTACGAGCATTATGAAGTATATAACATAGGTAATGTCCAGTATTTTCAGTGGTCATGTTAATTATGGTCAGTGTGTGTTCACTTTCTCTGTCTGACCACACTTTATACTTGTTGTAGTTCTCTGGTGTCTCCTGCATTGGATTTGTGATGACGTAGGGCATACTCTTGTTCCGAAACTCCCAGTACACCTAAAGAAACAAAATTCAACAAAATTGATGAATATGTAATGATTAAGGTCATTTGATACCATTATACTATTTTACTTTTTTATTGTATGTAACAGGAGGGAGAAAAATGCAGGGTCAGACTGGGGATCGAACCCAGGACCTCCCACACCATAGGCGAGTGCTCTACCAACTGAGCTACCCAGACCGTTACATTCCTCCCATTATTCTTGAATTTCCCATGATCCCATGGGAAATCTCGCCCGAAATTCCCTCGGATGGACTTTATACGGCCACATATATACCAGTCCATCACTTCCGAGGGCCACACTGGCCACCAAACTGTAACAGGAGAGAGAAAAATGCAGGGTCAGACCAGGGATCGAACCCAGGACCTCCCACACTATAGGCGAGTGCTCTACCAGCTGAGATACCCAGACTGTTACAGTATATCAGTGAGAGTTCCACAACCAATCATAAATCTGATAGTATGTAGTATAAGTAAAAAAATTTATCAAAATTAATGAAAACAAGGGAGGAAACTCTGTAATCTACTGCAGTAAGGCTGAGCTAGTTGTGGAGTTGAAGCGTCATATATGGTAGATTAAAAAAAAAAATTTACTGCAAGACCTTCTGGTTCAAGCACTCAGCATTATGAAATGAAAGTCATGGTTCTTTCGAATGGGAACTTAAAATAAACGAGGTCACGTGTCATTGTAAACTTGGCACGATAAAGAACCCTGCTGTATAATGCCATTAGAGCAAAGCACAGGAAAAACTTTTGCACTTTCACCTAAAGCTGGTGACGTCTCGATATAAGTGAAATATTCTTGACTGGGACGTTAAACACCATTACTCACTCTGGTTCAGATCTTAAAGATTTTTTGATACAGAACTTGCATATCTCCTGAAATTGCTGGGTTGTTCCTCAGCCAAGGTGTGTGTGTGTGTGTGTGTGTGTGTGTGTGTGCGTGTGTGTGTGCGAGAGAGAGAGAGAGAGAGAGAGAGAGAGAGAGAGAGAGAGAGAGAGAGAGAGAGAGAGAGAGAGACCTACAATTACAGGGTTTTCCGTTCGTGTATGACATTTTATCGTCTGATTGTTGCCTTCGTCGACTCCTATTTGGGGTTCAGCTGGTTCCTCTATATGAATTGGAGAATCTTCATTAGTCCCGCTAGACGATTGCTCGTGAAGCCCATAAGAAAATCCAAAACAGAGAAGCAAGGAAATACCTGTAAATAGATTTTAAAAATTGTAAGATTGTTGGATTTAACAAAAACCTTTACTGGCATTTGCAGACTCTGGGGAAGGGGGTGACTAGCGGTGGTTCAGAAGAGAAACAGACAATGAAATGTTGTCAAATATTGAAAATTTATTTTTTGTTGGGGGCTTTGCCCCCTGGACTCCTAACAGGGCTCTGCCATTTGCCTTTAGTCGCCCCAAGACCCTTCACCGCTTTGAACTTTAAAATTCTTAACCCCCCCCCCCGCCCCCGCCCCCCCCCCCCCCCATTCATAAAATTTCTGGATCTGCCCCCGACCGAAAATTTTATGGAATTAAAATACTAGGGAAAGACTTCCTTTTGTACCCTCCACTAAAATATTAGTTTCAATTAAAATGATATAAAAATAATAAATTCATGCCATTTTGAACATTTCTGTAAAAATAATTTTTCAAAAATTTTGCATTGAATTTAATGGGTGGGGTGGGGGGGGGGGTATGTATGCTCTTCATTTATCTCGGGTTAATATATATCCAAATATTTTAAACAAAAATTATCAATTTCGGATTGAGAAAGATGCTGTGAAATCGAGAGAAACTAGTTTACATGATTTCCGCTGGGAAATGTATTACTCTAGGGTTAACATAGGCGCTTTGGGCAGCTTTTATTTATTTATTTATTTATTTATTTATTTATTTATTTATTTATTTATTTACATGTATTTATTTAGTTTGTTTGTTTGTTATATTTTCCTATCTGACAACGTTCTAATCTGAATGCGTCAGAAATAAATTGATATAATTGCATTATGAAATTTTCTTTAAAAAAGGGGGAACCCCGCATGCCTATTTTCAGCTAAATTTGAAGTTGCCTGCTTTGTTCTTTTTTAAATGTAGCGATAGGACAGCCTGATCGCAAGTCCCTGTGGGATAAAGATATCTTTAACTGCAGGACTGATCTCTCACTAAAGTTAAGGGGCCTCGGTGGCCGAGTGGTCTGGTTTTCTCCGGGCACTCCGGTTTTCTCTACCATCCCAGAACTGACCGCTTTGAAATAAGTGAAAGAATCTTGACTGGGGCGTAAAACACCATTACTCCACTTCACTCTCACTAAAGTTAGATTTTTCTGTTAGAATAGGTGGTCAAATTGTCACAAAAATCATGATTAATAGGTAGGGTTACCGCCTCGGTAGCTCAGTGGTAGATGATCAACCTCGAAAGCGGGAGGTCGTGGGTTCGAACCTCGACTGGGTCAACCTTGTTTTTGATGTAAATAGCTTTAAAATGCCGATGTGACGTTAAACCACATTACAATAAAAAGCAAGGCCGATGGTAGGCCATGATAGGCCAGCCATGATCATCATTGGGGGTGAATTCTCCGGACAATGCCGCGAAAATATCAAATAAAAATTAGAACATAGTAGAATATACATTACAGGCAAGCACAGATTCGTGATGAAGATTAACTTCAAATGATCTTAAGCCTTTCAAACTCATTATACCCCCAAGGGAAAAAAACCCCATAAAATTCCCATTCTGGGTTCGATTGGGAGACACTGTTGAACATTTATCCTATTTCAGTCAGAACTTGTTGCTTTTAAGATAGACTGAAATATACAATACTGAAATGGGTTTTAAGAGGCGTTCAGTTTATAAATGGTAGAGGAAACGGGAGTGTCCGAAGAAAACTATCCATCTTCGTCAAGAGAACTGACAAGCGTTCTCACACTAGGATTTGTTCCGAGTTGGATTTGAACCCAGACAATGAGAGAAGCTGTGATAGATAAAGGCGTGTTTTAATCCACTTGGCCACAATATTGAACCGTGTGTATAAAACGCCATGTAAAGTGCGGTGTAAATGTTGTAAATAATAAAATGTGTTGTAATAAAAGAACTTAAATAGACAATGACAAATATCTTCGTAATTCATAAACAATGACGTCACATGTAAATAATAAACTTAAAATTAGTTAGAATATCTCATATATCGTGACAGAAGACTTATAAAACGATACTTATAATGTAAGATTGAGAGAGGCGCATTAGGGGGAAAATCTTATAAAACGATACTTATAATGTAAGATTGAGAGAGGCGCATTAGGGGGAAAATCTTATAAAACGATACTTATAATGTAAGATTGAGAGAGGCGCATTAGGGGAAAAGTCTTATAAAACGAGACCGAGAGAGAGAGAGAGAGAGAGAGAGAGAGAGAGAGAGAGAGAGAGAGAGAGAGAGAGAGAGAGAGAGAGAGTTTATGTGATAATGAAAAAAGGAGTAGAACGGTGACTGCTATGTGCACGTACTCGATATAATAATTGCAATACTATGTTCAGATCTTAACATGGGCTAGCCAAGTGCTAGAGCTGGAAGCTGGAACTAACTCAGTGCCAGAGCCAGAAATAGCTCAGTGCTAGAGCCAGAAAAAGTCCAACACTAGAGCTGAAACTAGCTCAGTAATAAAGCCAGAACTAGTTCAAAACCAGAGCTAGAACTTGCTAAGTGCTAGAGCCAGTGGAAGTTCAGTAACAGAGACTGAACTATTGCAGTGCCAGAGACTGAACTAGATCAGTGGTAGAGCCAAAAGCAATTAAATGCCAGAACCGGAAGAAGTTCATTACTAGAGACAAAACTAACTCGGTACAATAGAAAAAAACGAGTTCAAGTTCGATGTAGAGTCAGAAATGTAGATTAGTACTAGAACTAAATCAAGTTCAGTACTATAACATTATTTTAGTACAGTACTAGCCAGAACCGCTACTAGAACAGTATTTCAGTGCTGTACCAGAACTTGTTCATTTCTAAAACCGGAACCAACCCAGTACTAGGATTAGCCCGCTACTAGAACAGTATTTCAGTGCTGTACCAGAACTTGTTCATTTCTAAAACCGGAACCAACCCAGTACTAGAATTAGCCCGATACTAGAACAGTATTTCAGTGCTGTACAAGAACTTGTTCATTTCTTTAACAAGAACTTACTCAGTAATAGGGCCATAAATCTCGATGATAATTTTGATTTAGATATATTGAATTAACCATTTGTGGATGGTGGAGAAAACTGGAGTGTCCTAGAGACAATCGCCGATCTGACAAACTTTCTAACACTAGGATTGTCTAAACTGGATTCGACGTTTGGCGCTTTGATGCGTAAGTAGACAAAATTGTAAATAAATAAATAAATAAGTCAATTAATAAATAGATAATAAAATAACTAAATAAATAAATAATAAAAAATAAAAAAATAAATAAATAAAATAATGAATAAATAAATAAATAAAATCATTTGAAAAATATTTAAAAAAAATAATAAACTCCAATACAAAGATCATTAAATAATTTCACTTTAAATGTACTTTTAATAATTTAATCCTGATTAATTCTTTATATCCAACAACCGTAATATTTAATCTTTCTCATACTAAATTATGAACTATAAATGAAATCTCTCTCATAACCTCTTGACCTTAACAAAAAAGTGAAAGTTTTTTATTCTTAAAATCTTATCGTAGTGATGTCATATACATGTACAAGTTTTCAATGTTTTTATGATTAAAGTCAAAAATGGTATATGACACCTCTACGATTCAACGAACTATTGCATGACCTTGTCATATGCGATTATTTGAAATTTTATCAATTAAAATAAAATATTCAAAATTTTATAATTTGAAACTCTTTAAAACTCGCCCAATCCAACCCGCCCTTTTTAATTATTTAAACATAACATCTCTATGATTCCACGAAATAGTTTTTGAACTTTTTAAACTAGCTTGAATCCAACATACCCTACCTACCCTTCAAGAACCTCATACTTAAATTCAAACGGTGAGTCAAATAAACGATTTTGTGTCACGTATCGTCTACTCGTTCTTTATAGCATGCATGTACAAAAAATATCTTATTTAAAAACCTCAGTATTGTGCAATTTCTTTTATACTGGATAAACAGAATGGTTCTCGGGTACCGGGTGCACAATCAGGCGCATAGCAAGGTGAAAATGGTGTGGATTTAAATTAGAATAAAATTTTGCGAATATTTGTTATAATTTTATTAAATTTTTGTATTTGTAAAGAATGGATACGATGTGTTCTCTTTGAAGTAATGCTCCGAGCAGAAATAAACAGTTTTAAAAGTAAAAAAAAAAAAAAAATAAAAATTATGTGGCCGCCGTTGCGTACTGGCGTATAGGGAGCTACTCGCCTGCCAATCGAATTTAATCCGAACTGGTGTCTAAAACAATGCCAACCTTTTATCCTTTAATGATCAACAGGTATGCTAATTAAAAGTAAATCAAGCAGAGATATCAGGTCAACAAACCCATGATAGTCCCTGGCTAATATTTCATTTTTATCACTATACGGTGATGACGCAGGTTAACAGGTTTCGAATTAATTAATTTAAATAAAAATTGCAATTAGAGAATCCTAGATTAATTTTCTTTTAATATTGAAAGTTAAGCAACGAGACATGTGCGAAAAGTTTTTGTCAAAATCCAAAAGTGAACATCCGGAAAAACTGTCGGATACCGACAATTCCCGTAATTCTTGCAAGGCGATTAAAAACGTAATTTCTTTCAAATGGCTAAACACTTCTGTTATTGCCACCTCGTGTATCTAGGTGCATCCTCCCCGAAGGTTGGGGGATATTCTTCATGGGTTCTGGGAAATCGATGGCTGAGTGGTCTAAAGTGTGCGTTTTCGGATCATAGTGCCTCTCACGTGCACCACCTAGGTTCGAATCCCACTCGGGCAGAAAGTTTGTCATTTTGTTTGCCGAAGTTCGGTGTGTTTTTTCGGGTACTCCGGTTTCCCTAAATACTTCAGAACTGACCACCTCGTCATAATTAAAAAAAAAACCTGACATGGGCGTAAAACAATTTCACTTTTCACAGGATTATGGGAACAAGGTTATTATTATTAGACTCGATATAATCATCTTAAATTACATTCTTGCAGATGCACACAAATTCATATTGGGGAAACATGTTTTTTTGTGTTTTCGGTTGAGGGTATATATATATATATATATATATATACACTAAATGTCACATGGACAAACTCTGTAGGGTCATGAAATGTCCTTGAAACCCATCAGCTGTTTGTAATAGCAATAACTGTCATAATTTGACAAGTTGTAACTTCATAAAAACGGGCTATATATACCAGCAATAAGCGGTAATTGCAACCGTGTGGTCACCAGTATATAAAACGATATATTAAGGTCAGTAGATACAGTTATATTACAAAAATGAAAAATCTTAAAGGTTTATTTGAATAGAGTTTTCGGTTTCAATTTCAATTAATTTTGATAAAATTGAACTAATATAATCTTGATACAAATTATTAAGCAGTTTATTATTGTGTAACTCTTCTTTGATTTTAGTATTGAAGTCCAGAAAGTTAAAGTATATCGACTGACCTTAAGAAAGACAGAAGTAAGAGAATTTACCTTGAGAAAAAAAGTGCACAAAGCATTTATCTCAGTTCATAAGGGTTCAAAATAATATTATGACACCAAATGCAGGCTGTCATCCTGCATATCATTTTTTGGGACAGTACGTTTTCCATTCCAAAAGTTCAAAACCTTTATTTTCTCAATAAATTTTCAGTATATGATTTTTTTTTAAGTTTCAGTAAAGGTACTTTGCAACTATTAAATTTCTACTTTGTATATTCCCCACTAGACTGTTACACTCCCCCTTAAAGTACACTGATTAAAGCTTATTTTCCCCCAATTACTTGGGGCCCATGACCCAATGCTTACAAGTGATGCCCGTTGTAAAAAGGGTTAACAAAATTATCTTAAATACATAAAAACGGTTACATGTTTATACATGTTAAAAGGCAAAACAATCAAATTTAGAAGAAACAAACAAACGCCATGTTAACATGGAAACAACAACAATCACTAAAAAATTAAACGTGCAAGTAATATTTAATTTTCAACTGAGAAAATTGCAATCTCGCATTAATTTTTTTCTCAAAGATATATGCTGAAAAATTCTGACACGACAAAAATGTAATTTTAAAACAGTGTTAATAAAAAAGACATTAACCGATTCTAACCCTAATTAACTGGGATGTTTAAAGCACGAAGTCTTGATCCTGGGCCATGGGACACGTTTTAGTCCACTTGACCAATAAGGCTACTTGATTACTTGACCAATGAGGCCACTTGATCACTTAGACTACTTGACCACTTATACTACTTCACAACTAAGACCACTTGACATTTGACCCCTTGGACTACTTGACACTTGACCCCTTGGACCACTTGACTACTTGGACTACTTGACACTTGACTACTTGGACCACTTGACACTTGACCACTTTACCAATAAGACCACTTTACCACTTGACCTCAGGGGCCACTTCACCACTTGGCTACTTGACCACTTGACTCATGCACTACTTAATCAATAGGACCACTTGACCAATGGGGCCACTTCGCCACTTGGCTACTTTACCACTTGACCCATGCACTACTTGACCACTTAGACCACTTGACCAATGGGACCATTTCACCATTTGACCCATGCACTACTTGACCACTTAGACCACTTGACCAATGGGGCCACTTGACCACTTGACCCATGCACTACTTGACCACTTTAACCACCTGACCAATAGGACCACTTCACTTAGACCACCTGACCAATAGGACCACTTCACTTAGACCACTTGACCAATAGGACCACTTCACTTAGACCACCTGACCAATAGGACCACTTCACTTAGACCACTTAACCAATAGGACCACTTCACTTAGACCACCTGACCAACAGGACCACTTCACTTAGACCACTTGGCCAATAGAGCCACTTCACTTAGACCACTTGACCAATGAGGCCCTTTTAAACACAGAAGAATTCTTTTAAAAAACACAAATAAATTAAATTTTGACCCAGAAATTTATTTTAGGAGAATTTTAAAATTATGAAACAAAAACCTATTTTACACCAAAATAAATTATCCACTGTAAAAAGAGACAGAGAATTCAATTATGACACGGATAAAAATAACTACAAATTAATTATATGCAAAAATTCATTGAAATAAGACTTTAAGTTCTTCTAACATTTATCATTAGTTTTGCAGTTTTATACTGCTGTATGGTTTTAGTATGGTGTCAAATTAGTGACATTTCGTCCGGCTTCCGTGTGACGAGTTTACTAAGCCAAGAGACGGAATTTTTAGGTCGAAAAGTAGAAAATTTTAGGTTCGAAAAGACGAATTAAACCACACGCTTGCTTCGTTATGAAACAAAATAACACCACACGCAACGCGAAAAAAAGGGGAAAAGTGTCTAGTGAAAATATGAAATGGTGCCAATAAGCCCCCGTAGTTAAGTAATAGCGGCAGAAAGCCGCATCGGAACTTTTGTAGTTTAGTTCGATTTGTCTAGGTCGCATTTTCCGACTAGCATTTTCGCACCTATTTCCGGAGTCAAAAGGTGAAAAAATAAACTAAATTCTTGATGGAAAAAGGTGATGATACAGGCTCTCTCTCTCTCTCTCTCTCTCTCTCTCTCTCTCTCTCTCTCTCTCTCTCTCTCTCTCTCTCTCTCTCTCGGGCGCGCACGC
>CM056611.1:3574589-3632206 GCA_029721355.1 Tegillarca granosa | reverse complement strand
TTATCATCGAGATTTTGGCCCTATTACTGAGTAAGTTCTTGTTAAAGAAATGAACAAGTTCTGGTACAGCACTGAAATACTGGTTCTGGTATCGGGCTAATTCTAGTACTGGTTGGTTCCGGTTTTAGAATGAACAAGTTCTGGTACAGCACTGAAATACTGTTCTAGTAGCGGGCTAATCCTAGTACTGGGTTGGTTCCGGTTTTAGAAATGAACAAGTTCTGGTACAGCACTGAAATACTGTTCTAGTAGCGGGTTCTGGCTAGTACTGTACTAAAATAATGTATAGTACTGAACTTGATTTAGTTCTAGTACTAATCTACATTTCTGACTCTACATCGAACTTGAACTCGTTTTTTTTCTATTGTACCGAGTTAGTTTTGTCTCTGGTAATGAACTTCTTCCGGTTCTGGCATTTAATTGCTTTTGGCTCTACCACTGATCTAGTTCAGTCTCTGGCACTGCAATAGTTCAGTGTCTGGTTACTGAACTGCCCACTAGCTCTAGCACTTAGCAAGTTCTAGCTCTGGTATTGAAACTAGTTCGGGGACTGTAGTAACTGATCTAGTTTCATTGCTCTAGTGTTGGACTTTTTCTGCGGACTCTAGCACTGAGCTTATTTCTGGCTCTGGCACTGAGTTAGTTCCAGCTTCCGCACTTGGCTAGCCCATGTTAAGATCGAACATAGTATTGTCATTATTATATCGAGTACGTGCACATAGCAGTCACTGTTCTACTCATTTTTTCATTATCACATAAACTCTCTCTCTCTCATCTCCTCCCCTCCCTCCTCTCTCTCTCATCCCCCTCTCTCTCCTCTCTCCTCTCTCTCTCTCTCCTCGTTTATACTTTTCCCCTAATGCGCCTTCTCAATCTTACATTATCAGGATCGTTTTATAAGATTTTTCCCCTAATGCGCCTCTCTCAATCTTACATGTATAAGTATCGTTTATAAGATTTATCCCCCTAATGCGCCTCTCTTCAATCTTACATTATAAAGTATCGTTTATAAGATTTTCCCCCCTAATGCCCTCTCTCAATCTTACATTTTAAGTATCGTTTTATAAGATTTTCCCCTAATGCGCCTCTCTCAATCTTACATTTTAAGTATCGTTTTATAAGTCTTCTGTCACGATATATGAGATATTCTAACTTATTTTAAGTTTATTATTTACATGTGACGTCATTGTTTATGAATTACGAAGATATTTGTCATTGTCTATTTAAGTTCTTTTATTACAACACATTTTATTATTTACAACAGTTACAACGCACTTTACATGGCGTTTTATACACACGGTTCAATATTGTGGCCAAGTGGATTAAAACTCAAACTCAACTCTGAACAAATCCTAGTATGAGACGCTTGTCAGTTTTCTTGACGAAGATGGGTAGTTTTCTCCGGGCATTCCCGTTTCCTCTACCATTTATAAACTGACCGCCTCTTGAAACCCATATTAGTATTGTATATTAAGGTCTATCATTGTCCGGATAATTCACCCCCAATGATGATCATGGCTGGTCTATCATGGCCTACCATCGGCCTTGCTTTTTATTGTAGTGTGGTTTAACGTCACATCGGCATTTTAAAGCTATTTACATCAAAAACAAGGTTGACCCAGTCGAGGTTTGAACCCACGACCTCCCGCTTTCGAGGCTGATCATCTACCACTGAGCTACCGAGGCGGTAAACCTCCTCATTAATCATGATTTTTGTGACAATTTGACCACCTATTCTAACAGAAAAAACTAACTTTAGTGAGAGTGAAGTGGAGTAATGGTGTTTTACGCCCCAGTCAAAATTCTTTCACTTATTTCGAGGCGGTCAGTTCTGGGATGGTGGAGGAAACCGGAGTGCCCGGAGAAAACCACGACCTTCGGCAAGCGAACTGACAAAGTTTCTCACACTAGGATCTGTCCCGAGTGGGATTCGAAGCTAGGCGGTAAGAGACAGTGTTATCCGTAAGCGTACGCTTTAGACCACTTGGCCACCGAGGCCTAACTTTAGTGAGAGATCATATTCCTGCAGTTAAAGACATCTTTATCCCACAGGCGCTTGCGATCTGGTTGTCCTATCGCTACATTTGAAAAAGAACAAAGCAGGCAACTTCAAATTTAGCTGAAAATAGGCATGCGGGGTTCCCCCTTTTTAGCTCACCTGAGCTGAATGCTCAGATGAGCTATTGCTATCCATCTTCGTCCGTCGTGCGTCGTCCGTCGTCCGTCGTCCGTCGTCCGTCGTGCGTAAACTTTTTACATTTTAATCTTCTCCTCCAAAACCACTGGGCCAAATTTAATGAAACTTGGTAACCATCATGCCTGGGTAAAGCCCTTTCAGATTTGCACAAATGAAGGAGTTATGTCCCCTTGGGGCCCCATAAGGGGGAAAATAGTGAAAAATTTTAAAAATCTTCTCATCTGAATCTACAAGAGATATACCTTAATTATTTCACTTATAACATCCTTAGGTCATCTATTTTCAGATTTGCACAAATGGTAGCCATGGGGCTCAAAATGGGGAAATTGTAAGGCACTTAGTGGGGAAATTGCTAAAAATTATATATTTGTCACCATATCTTGAAAACTATTAACTTTTTGTATAGGCATGTATATTAAAATATTGTAGGTATTGACATGACGATCATTTTGATATATGGTTCAAGGTCATATGTTCAAAGATCAAGGTCACAGCTGTAAAAGAAGACTTAAATTGCTAATTGTCTTGAAAACTGTTAACTTTTTGTATAGGCATGTATATAAGAATATTGTTGGTATTGACATGACAATCATTTTGATATATGGTTCAAGGTCATATGTTCAAAGGTCAAGGTCACAGCTGCTGAAGAAGACTTATATTGCTAATTATCTTGAAAACTATTAACTTTTTGTGTAGGCATGTATATAAGAATATTGTAGGTATTGCTAAAGCGATCATTTTGATATATGGTTCAAGGTCATATGTTGAAAGGTCAAGGTCACAGCTTCAAAAGAAGAGTTAAATTGCTAATTATCTTGAAAACTATTAACTTTTTGTATAGGCATGTATATTAGAATATTGTAGGTATTGCGACAAAGATCATTTTGATATATGGTTCAAGGTCATATGTTGAAGTTCTAGGTCAAAGCTGCAAAATAAGACTTAAATTGCTAATTATCTTGAAAACTATTAACTTTTCCTATAGGCATGTTTATAAGAATATTGTAGGTATTGCGACAACGATCATTTTGATATATGGTTCATAGTCATATGTTGAAAGTTCAAGGTCACAGCTACAAAAGAAGACTTAAATTGCTAATTATCTTGAAAACTATGATCTTTTTGTATAGGCATGTATATTAGAATATTGCAGGTATTGCAACAACGGTCATTTTGATATAAGGTTCAAGGTCGTATGTTGAAGGGTCAAGGTCACAGCTGCAAAAGAAGACTTAAATTGTTAATTATCTTGAAAACTATTAACTTTTTGTATAGGCATGTATATTAGAATATTGCAGGTATTGCTTAAGCGATCATTTTGATATATGGTTCAAGGTCTTATGTTGAAAGGTCAAGGTCACAGCTGCAAAAGAAGACTTAAATTGCTAATTATCTTGAAAACTATTAACTTTTTGTATAGGCATGTATATAAGAATATTGTAGGTATTGCTTAAGCGATCATTTTGATATATTGTTCAAGGTCATATGTTGAAAGGTCAAGGTTACAGCTTCAAAAGAAGACTTAAATTGCTAATTATCTTGAAAACTATTAACTTTTTGTATAGGCATGTATAATAGAATATTGTAGGTATTGCTTAAGTGATCATTTTGATATATTGTTCAAGGTCATATGTTGAAAGTTCAAGGTCACAGCTGCAAAATAAGACTTAAATTGCTAATTATCTTGAAAACTATTATCTTTTCGTATAGGCATGTTTATTACAATATTGTAGGTATTGTGACAAAGATCATTTTGATATATGGTTCATAGTCATATGTTGAAAGTTCAAGGTCACAGCTGCAAAATAAGACTTAAATTGCTAATTATCTTGAAAACTATTAACTTTTTGTATAAGCATGTTTATTAGAATATTGTAGGTATTGCGACAACGATCATTTTGATATATGGTTTAAGGTTATATGTTTAAAGCTAAAGGTCATATCAACATAGGAATACTAAAATTATAAATTATCTTTTAAAGTTTCTGTACTTAATATATTGTCTATTGCACTTTGCAAACAATATTGGACATATCTTCAGGTGAGCGTTAAGGCCCATGGGCCTCTTGTTTATAAAAAGAAAATTAAGAAAATTTCATACTGCAATTATATCAATTTATATCTGACGCATTCAGTTTAGAACGTTATCAGATATGACAGAATAAATAAATAAATGAATAAAATAAATAAATAAATAAATAAATAAATAAATGAATAAAATTAATAAAAGTTGATCCCAAGCGCCTATGTTAACCCTAGAATAATACATTTCCAAGCGGAAGTCATGTAAACTAGTTTCTCTCGATTTCACAGCATCTTTCTCAATCCGAAATTGATAATTTTTGTTTAAAATATTTGGATATATATTAACCCGAGATAAATGAAGAGCATACACAATCAAAGGTAATAATCGCCAAGACGTTTGTATTCACGGGCAATATGGATACGCGTTTCACCTGGTTGGTTGGTTGTATCGCATCAGCAATTTTTCAGCTGATCGCTATGCGGAGAGCAAGGTTTTTTAAATCCCTATGGACTTATCGGCATGTATGCATGAGATGTAATCTTGAGTGTGTGTTATGGCCTGTCGTGTACTAGCGCCAAATCAGGGCATTAGACATCGCAAACACCTAGTAGTATTTTAATTCCATAAAATTTTCGGTCGGGGGCAGATCTAGAAATTTTATGAAGGGGGGGGGGGGGGGGGGGTGTTAAGAGTTTTAAAGTTCCAAGCGGCGAATGGTCTTGGGGCCGCTAAAGGCAAATGACAGAGCCCTCTTAGGAGTCCAGGGGGCTAAGCCCCCAATAAATAATAAATTTTCAATATTTGACAACATTTCATTGTCTGTTTCTCTTCTGAACCCCCGCTAGTCACCCCTTCCCCAGAGTCTGCAAATGCCAGTAAAGGTTTTTGTTAAATCCAACAATGTTACAATTTTTAAAATCTATTTACAGGTATTTCCTTGCTTCTCTGTTTTGGATTTTCTTATGGGCTTCACGAGCAATCGTCTAGCGGGACGAATGAAGATTCTCCAATACATATAGAGGAACCAGCCGAACCCCAAATAGGAGTCGACGAAGGCAACAATCAGACGATAAAATGTCATACACGAACAGAAAACCCTGTAATTGTAGGTCTCTCTCTCTCTCTCTCTCTCTCTCTCTCTCTCTCTCTCTCTCTCTCTCTCTCTCTCTCTCTCTCTCTCTCGCACACACACACGCACACACACACACACACACACCTTGGCTGAGGAACAACCCAGCAATTTCAGGAGATATGCAAGTTCTGTATCAAAAAATCTTTAAGATCTGAACCAGAGTGAGTAATGGTGTTTAACGTCCCAGTCAAGAATATTTCACTTATATCAAGACAATACCAGCTTTAGGTGAAAGTGCAGAAGTTTTTCCTGTGCTTTGCTCTAATGGCATTATAGAGCAGGGTTCTTTATCGTGCCAAGTTTACAATGACACGGGATCCCCGTTTATTTTAAGTTCCCATTCCAAAGAACCATGACTTTCATTTCATAATGCTGAGTGCTTGAACCAGAAGGTCTTGCAGTAAATAATTTTTTTTAAAATCTACCATATATGACACATCAACTCCACAACTAGCTCAGCCTCACTGCACTAGATTACAGAGTTTCCTCCCTTGTTTTCATTAATTTTGATAAATTTTTTACTTATACTACATACTATCAGACTTATGATTGGTTGTGGAACTCTTACTGATATACTGTAACAGTCTGGGTAGCTCAGTTGGTAGAGCACTCGCCTATAGTGTGGGAGGTCCTGGGTTCGATCCCCGGTCTGACCCTGCATTTTTCTCCCTCCTGTTACAGTTTGGTGGCCAGTGTGGCCCTCAGAAGTGATGGACTGGTATATATGTGGCCGTATAAAGTCCATCCGAGGGAATTTGGGGCGATATTTCCCATGGGATCATGGGAAATTCAAGAATAACAGGGGAGGAATGTAGCGGTCTGGGTAGCTCAGTTGGTAGAGCACTCGCCTATGGTGTGGGAGGTCCTGGGTTCGATCCCCAGTCTGACCCTGCATTTTTCTCCCTCCTGTTACATACAATAAAAAAGTAAAATAGTATAATGGTATCAAATGACCTTAATCATTACATATTCATCAATTTTGTTGAATTTTGTTTCTTTAGGTGTACTGGGAGTTTCGGAACAAGAGTATGCCCTACGTCATCACAAATCCAATGCAGGAGACACCAGAGAACTACAACAAGTATAAAGTGTGGTCAGACAGAGAAAGTGAACACACACTGACCATAATTAACATGACCACTGAAAATACTGGACATTACCTATGTTATATACTTCATAATGCTCGTAAATATGAAAGTGGTGTACATATAATGGTTAGAGGTGAGATATTATTTAACTGCTATACCTGTGTAAATTATACTTCTGGAAAGCTGAAAAAACACCTAGATAGTAGACTGACAACCTGTCAAAACTTGACCCTGAGTTAACTGAAAACCAGTCTAGACTGAAATAGCTGTTAAATTTGTAAAAAAAAAAAAAAAAAAATTAAACCTCAGAAAAGCTGAAAAGCCTGTAAAAAAAAGAACCCTGAGTAAACTGAAAATCTTTCAAGACAGCACAACCTGCTAAACCTTTGTTATTGCACTGGTGAACCTGTCAATTTTTTATGAAACAAAAAAATAAAACTTTTGAGTAAACTAAAAATCTGTCTGATCTGAACTATAGAAAAACTGTGATATGGAATGCTTTCTTATCTCATTAAGGCAGTTATTTCAGTAATAATTAATGAACATGTTTTCAGACACATTCGACATAAGCTTAGAGGAATATTCAGTGCTCTAGGATTTTTCCTTGACGTTAACTTTCCACAGGAAAGTCGCAACAGGAAATCTGCTTTTCCACGGAACAATTTCACTTTCCCCAAGAATATAAATTGTAAGTAAATGAAAATTCAAAAACCAAGGATAGGTCAAATCAATTTATTTACAATAAATGTTATCTGTAATAAAAAAAAAAAACAAAAAAAAAAAAAGTAATTTAGGTTTTAACCTGTAGTTTAGTTCCTGTCTTCTGGTTCAATTTCTCCGTTTTTTTCTGGGCAAAGAAGGGGTTGGAATTATTTTGTGTTCTTTCACATTTTATAAAAAAAACCAAATAAATAAAGAAATAAAATAAAAAATAATATATATAAAAAATTAGTTGTTTTAAATATTGTTTATCAGAAAACAAATAACAGATTTTATGACCAAAAAAAAAAAAATTATTATTAAAAAAAATTGCTACTTGATAAGAAATACAAAACTACAGATGCTATGGGAGGTATCTCCCTTTACTGGTAAAAAATTGGGTTCAACTGACAGTGTTGCATCGGGAACATTTACAGGTGAAAATGTAAAAAAGAGACTGCATTTGATAATGGATGATATTTTTTGTAATAAATTTCACTTTCACACGTAGAAGAAAGCCAATATTTATCACTTTCCTGTGACCAAAAATCACTTGGTACAGGAGATGGGAAATGGGAATCCTAAAGCACTAAATATTGATCAAATAATACACTAGCAAACTCCATTAAGGTCTACCACTACAGTAGCTCAGTTGGTAGAGTACTCGCACCATATGTGAGAAGTCAGGGTTTGAACCCCGACCAGGTCTGACCAAGACTTGAAAATAGGTAGACTGTTCTTTCATCAAGCACTGGGCATTTAGAAATGAAAGTCATAGGGTCCTTAAGAAGAGCATTTTAAAACCACAATCAATGCTCAATGTCACGGCAGGCATGGCATGCTAAAGAACCCTCTCTATACATTGCCCTAAGCACACTGCAAAGGTCAAAATTTCTGCCACTTCACCTGTAGCTAGTAATGTCTCAGTAAAAGTGAAATAATCTTGACTGAATTAGATTGAAACATATGGGGCTTGGATTGCTTGGTCATCAAGGTCCAATGATCGAGGAAAACAGGTTCTATTAGATCATCTTGTTTTCAATTTTTATATTCTTCTGTCATGATTTTTCCCAGCATTCATTGTGTGGTATTAGTGGTGAGAATGGCATGGATTTATTTAATTTGTTTTTCGATTTCAGGTTCTACGCTTTTAGATGTGTACCAGCATTCAGTGTGTGGTATTAGTGGTGAGAATGGCATGAATTTATTTAATGTGTTTTTCGATTTCAGGTCCTCCAGTTGTGGATGTGTACCAGAATTCAGTTAGTGGTATTAGTGGTGAGAAGGTCATCCTGACATGTTACATATCCTCGCAGATACCCCTGCTACCACATTTGACATATTGGAAGTTTAAAAATATACCATTAATCAATATTTCTGGATCATCTAAGTGAGTAATGAGGCCAAACAAACCTTATTATGTATTAAAAATGTTTAGCAGTTAAAACATATACATGTACAATAATTATTCATGTATTAGGATAAGGCTAAACAAATTTAATTATGTGTAAAAATTTTATGTTTTTAATATACATGTATAACACAAATACCTGTTAAATTTTGATGTGCCACACATTTCGGAAAATCATTCCTCATTAGTGATACTAGGGATGTAAAAGTTTGATAGATAAAAAACAAAAGCCAAACGGTTGAAAATTAATGAATCTATATTCCCAAAATTATATGAATCCAAATCCAGCTCAGGAATGCTTTGCATGAGGGAACAAACCTCAGTTTGAAATAAATTTCAGAAATTAAGACGACTGAAAATTTTGAAAATGGAATATATTTTAAAGGAGAAAAAACACCATGACTAATTACATATTAGGATCAGCTATTGAGGCCAAGCATATTTAAGTTTGTACACATCTCATGTTAATAATATACTATAACTAATTATGTATTTAGATGAGGCTAAACAAACTTAATTATTTAAAAATAAACCAAAAAAAAAAACAAAAAAAAAAAATGACTTTTTAAGTTACGGTACATGTATATACAGTAAAACCTGAGGAAGCGGTCACCTGTGTAGAGCGTTCACCTGTCATATGTGGTCACTCTCGGACAGTCCCTAACGTTTTTACTATATAAACAACCCCTATACAACGGTCACCTGTCAAACGAGGCCAGCGGTCACTAATATGACTGCCCGTTTTTAAAAATACTTTGTCTACAACGGTCAGTTTGATTGAGAAAAAGGTAAAAATTTTCCCAGTTTGATCTAAATAAAGATTAAAGAAATGTATATATATTATATATACTCATTTATTAAACGAAACAACATTTCCTTTAAAGTGCTGTCTGGTGAAAGTGCTGATGTTAGTGACGCTAGTGTTGACGACTGGAAATCGAAACTTCCTAATTTATGTGCCGGTTATGCAAATGTTTTTCTCCAGTCAAGAATATTCCACTTACAAAAGTTGTTTACGAAACATAAGAATTAGTCTCAATACTTTCTTATCGATGTGCATGAAAGATCTCAAGACTTAGTGAAAAACAAGAATAAAATCAAAATACATAAGCATAAATATTTTATTGTCTTAAAATATTATCAACTGATTGAATTTCTTTAAATATATCAATTATTGTAATTACATGTTCATTAAAACTCTTGTTTTAATATACATATGTATTAATGATTTATGACACTAAAATTACATTATATCCGTAGTTTAGATAAAGGGAAACAACTCATTATTGATATCAAAAACAAGGGAAGTAATTGTCCAAAAATGCTGCTCCTGTGTACAGAGGTCACCTGTCAACAAAGGCCATTTTTAGTAAGTCCCTCAAGTGGCCTTTGTAGACAGGTTTTACTGTATATGGTATGGTTAATAATCAGATCCCATTTTTCACAATCATTCCTTGACTAAGTTTTTCCTTAACTTAAAATTAGCAGTTTTTTACTTTCTCTAATTTATTTACAAATAAATATTTTTTGATAAAATTAAATGTTGATGTTACAAGCTTGAAGTATAATTTAAAATGACACCTTAAGTTCAAGAATATCTCAACAATTCACAAAATTATTAAGATAACAAATTTGTCAGATATAAGTTGAGGAAAATCTTAGTTAAGGATTGATTGCAAAATTATGGCAACACAAACCTAAATGTTTTAAAATTTTATATTTTTTAGTTTAAAAAATTATATCAAGATTAATTTTATATTAGGATGAAATTCTAAAAATTTGAAAATATGCCATAATTAAATATGTATTAGGATCTGTTATGTCAACTAAGACCTTAGTTGCTGATTGGTCAAAAATAACACTTACAGATCTCATTGCTGTTGGAATAGAATTTTGATTAGGTCAAAAAACACCATTAATCCAATCAAATCCATCCTTTAATATGCAAATACAGTCATCACCTGGGTTGGTCTGCCATTTGCCAATTCAGCCAAACTGCTAATTTATATAATTTCTAACTCCAAATTATTGATTTTGGCTAATATTTTTGCTTCAAAATTTCCATTGATTTTTTTATGGGCTTTCAATTTCTGAAGTTGACCGAGACAGTTTCATATAAATTAGCTCCCAAATTTACAGTTGACTTAATTTTTTGGCTGCTTCTTTTCAGAGCTAACTCTGTACAATCTTTGCAATGACCATAATATGTGATCATCACATTTGCTGTTACTCTAAACTGCTTTATATTAGCACATAGAAATTTTAGTGATTTCAAAATGCAAGGCCCCTGAGTTTCACAATCATTCACTCAATTGACTGTACACTCAACTCAAATTTGGGAATATTTCAACGTCAATTTTTAGGACATTACACAGTTAAAATTGAATATCTAATGTTATATCTAAATTGTTTAGTGTAAGTTTGTTGAATAAAACAAAATATTGTCTAATAAAACTTAAATTTTTTACAATATCGATGAGAGAAAAATGGGAATACTTGAGTTGAGTGTACACTCAGTTGAGTGAATGGTTGTGAAACTGGGGCCAGATGTATTAGCAGAGTGCTATTTTAGTGCCAGTGATAACCCTGTCTCGGACCCCAAAATTTACACCTGTATCCGACTATATACTGTATACGTAGAAATATTCGCTGTGTATAAATGTTCGCTATTTTCGCGGTCGCTTATCAACAGAGAAAATAAATCCACCTTGAAATTTTATATCCTTGTCAGATGCTAGTGTTTAAGCACCGCATGACCGCAAACGTTTATACCAGCGAAAGTGCTCTCCATACCAAAACCGCGAAAGTTTATATCAGTGAATATTTCTACGTATACAGTAATAAATCGTAATTAAGCTACCTGTATATATATAGATTATACTATGAATAATAGTTTATATACATACATGTGAACAGGTGATAAGTAATATTAATAAAGTCAATCAAGCCATACATTTTCTCTTTGTTTTTCTATACATGTAGACATGTTTATAAAAATATGGTGGTTTGTTGAGAGAAAAACTTGAGAGTCCCCATTTACCAAGTCAAAAAATGTTGATTTTTGTTGAGCCTGTGATTGCCATAAGGCGAGACTTAGGTGTTACTTTTCCGGTGTCGATGGTGGCATAGGTGGCTGTGGTGTAGGTGGCGGAAGCAGCGGCGGTGTGTCAAAATGTGAAAGTTTATGTTCAAGTCAAAAACTAACCAGGCAGGACATTTAATTCAGTGGAATTTTTGTTTTTTAAATCTTGTGGATTTTAAGTGCTTTTTCAAACTGCTTTATTGTGGATTAACTGATTTAAAGAATATGGTGTATATGATTTCAGAGATAAATAACAGTTTTATGTATGTTTCTTTATCACTGTATTTATTGATTTCTAAATTCCAGATATCGGTATCTCATCAAGGGGAAACAACACACGTTAATACATTACCAATTACAGATTAACAATCTGACGGCAAGTGATAGCGGGAAATATTCCTGTGTAGCAAATAATGGCCACGGGTCTAATCGAGCCACAGTACAATTAACAGGTATGTAGATAGCGGGAAATATTCCTGTGTGGCAAATAATGGCCATGGATCTAATCGAGCCACAGTGCAATTAACAGGTATGTAGATAGCGGGAAATATTCCTGTGTGGCAAATAATGGCCATGGGTCTAATCAAGCCACAGTACAATTAATAGGTATGTAGATAGTGGGAAATATTCCTGTGTGGCAAATAATGGCCATGGGTCTAATTGAGCCACAGTGCAATTAACAGGTATATAAATAGTGGGAAATATTCCTGTGTGACAAATAAAGGCCATGGGTCTAATCGAGCCACAGTACAATTAACAGGTATGTAGATAGTGGGAAATATTCCTGTGTGGCAAATAATGGTCATGGGTCTAATCGAGCCACAGTACAATTAACAGGTATGTAGATAGTGGGAAATATTCCTGTGTGGCAAATAATGGTCATGGGTCTAATCGAGCCACAGTGCAATTAACAGGTATGTAGATAGCGGGAAATATTCCTGTGTGGCAAATAATGGCCATGGGTCTAATCGAGCCACAGTACAATTAACAGGTATGTAGATAGCGGGAAATATTCCTGTGTGGAAAATAATGGCCATGGGTCTAATCGAGCCACAGTACAATTAACAGGTATGTAGATAGCGGGAAATATTCCTGTGTGGAAAATAATGGCCATGGGTCTAATCGAGCCACAGTACAATTAACAGGTATGTAGATAGCGGGAAATATTCCTGTGTGGAAAATAATGGCCATGGGTCTAATCGAGCCACAGTACAATTAACAGGTATGTAGATAGCGGGAAATATTCCTGTGTGGAAAATAATGGCCATGGGTCTAATCGAGCCACAGTACAATTAACAGGTATGTAGATAGCGGGAAATATTCCTGTGTGGCAAATAATGGCCATGGGTCTAATCGAGCCACAGTACAATTAACAGGTATGTAGATAGCGGGAAATATTCCTGTGTGGAAAATAATGGCCATGGGTCTAATCGAGCCACAGTGCAATTAACAGGTATGTAGATAGTGGGAAATATTCCTGTGTGGAAAATAATGGCCATGGGTCTAATCGAGCCACAGTACAATTAACAGGTATGTAGATAGCGGGAAATATTCCTGTGTGGAAAATAATGGCCATGGGTCTAATCGAGCCACAGTACAATTAACAGGTATGTAGATAGCGGGAAATATTCCTGTGTGGAAAATAATGGCCATGGGTCTAATCGAGCCACAGTACAATTAACAGGTATGTAGATAGCGGGAAATATTCCTGTGTGGCAAATAATGGCCATGGGTCTAATCGAGCCACAGTACAATTAACAGGTATGTAGATAGCGGGAAATATTCCTGTGTGGAAAATAATGGCCATGGGTCTAATCGAGCCACAGTGCAATTAACAGGTATGTAGATAGTGGGAAATATTCCTGTGTGGAAAATAATGGCCATGGGTCTAATCGAGCCACAGTGCAATTAAACAGGTATGTAGATAGTGGGAAATATTCCTAGGTGGCAAATAATGGCCATGGATCTAATCAAGCCACAGTACAATTAAACAGGTATGTAGATAGTGGGAAATATTCCTGTGTGGAAAATAATGGCCATGGGTCTAATCGAGCCACAGTGCAATTAAACAGGTATGTAGATAGTGGGGTGAGATCACTGTAATCTATAAGCGTGTGCCACCAGGGCCCCTGACTTCATTTGGTTCTGAATAAAGCTTAATTAGATAAACAATAATTAATAATGATTACCTATTTCTTCAGACCTCATTTTAATTTTCTTGACATTTTTATTTGGATGTTATTTTTTATTACTTTGTTTTTATATATTTATTTTTAGTGGATACTTGGGAAGAAGAAAAGGAGATTGCATCCTCACTTCCAAAGCTGTGGAAACGAATAGAACCATCCACAACAACCCAATATGTCCAGATGTATAGAGAAATAAAAATAACATGTCTGGCACAGAGATATGATAATACATCCAGGGTAAGTTTTTTACTTTCTATAGCCAGCAGTGCTTAAAGCATGGTCAAGCATTCATTCTTGTGTCTGTGCTTACATCTGTTCTTATGTCTGTGCTTGTATCTGTGTTTATGTCTGTGCTTATTAGGGCTGGGTTATTAACCCGGCTGTAGAAATTCCATGGACATATGTCCATGTCCATTTAAAATCCATGGAATTCCACAGAAATGCCACAAAAATCCATGGAAAGTGTGTACATGTCCATGGAAAAATAAATTTGCCATCTTTTTGACCATGGACATGTACACACTTTCCATGGAATTTCTGTGGACATGTACATGGATTTTTGTGGCAAATTTTTGTCTGTCAATGAAAGTTTAACAAAATATACAAAGTTTCAGGCTCAGCATTTTCAACAAACTCTGTACGTGGAAATTCCATGGATTTCCATGGCATTTTTCTTAAGTGTCTAGGTCAGCAATTCAAGTGCTTTGTTCATACAATTAGGAGGTTCTGCTAGACAACAACAAGAAAAAAAGATGGCTGTCTAGTATGACCAGCATTTTTAGACATTTCAGCTTTAGACTATACAAGACTAAGAAGGACATAAAATCTGATATTTTGTTGCAAAATTACTGGATATTATACAAAGGAAAGCTTTTTGAGATAATGGAATCTAGTGAAATTATAAGCAGACCATTGAAAGTGTCATTTGGGAATTATTTAGCTGTATTTTAAAGTATGGAAAGTGCCATGTGAGTTTTATTAACTTCATTCTATCATGTAACTAACATAAATGATACAGGCAACTATTTTTGTTATAAAGTTTAACTCAGATAAAAAATTAAAATAAAAAATGATATATTAATTGTCATTAAGAGTGAGCAATTAATCTTTTGAAGATCTGTATGAACATAAAAATATCATGAATAAAATACATTGGTGAGGTTCTAAAGACTTGATGTGATTTTGTTTAATAATTATTAAAACAGTCATAGGTTACAAAAAGTCACCAGATATGTCATTTCATTATTTCAGCAAAATGTGCTGACTCACAGAGTAGCCATTTTTTTCTTGATGCTGTCTATAAATACTTCATCTGGATGGATCACTTTTTATAAATTTAACACTTATTTTCCATGTACAATGTACATGGATTTCCATGTACATTGACCATGGATTTGCCACGTATATGTCGACAGAATTGCCACGTACATGTCCATGGATTTCCACGTACATGTCCATGGAATTTTCACGTACATGTCCATGGAATTTTCACGTACATGTCCATGGATTTTTCACATACATGTCCATGGAATTTTCATGTACATGTCCATGGAATTTCCACGTACATACGGTTCCAATACTCCAAAATGTCCATGGATTTGCAATGTACATTGTCCATAGAATTTCCACGTACATGTCCATAGAATTTCCACGTACATACGGTTCCAATACTCCACACTGTCCATGTACGAAAAATCCATGGAAATTCCATGGATTCCATCGCAAAATTCTACACACGGGTAATGCATGCTTACTTGTACAATTGCAGTAAATGCACACAGCAACATTATCTTCAATAACACCATCTGTAATTTGTTTTGTTAAACATAAAGTTATCCCAAATTGTTGATTTGGTTTTTCTATTTTAAACCAGCGGTACTCCCCTGTCGACACCATATTGTTTCCAGAGATGCTTTGAATGCGCTCGATTCAAAATATTTTAACTCCGTTAACAAGTTACTGGAGTTGTTATCACTAAAGTAATCAAAATCATTGAAAATTAACTTTTATTCATTTGCTAAAAACTTTAAGAGCATTTCTTATACAGTTCACGGTTAAGATTCAAACAACATACCCATGACGTCACTGGTAATTATTTTGAGATTGAAAATCCCAGAAGTATATTTTTGTTAAAGTTTTGCCGTTTAGAGCAATTACCATCATTAAAGTAAAAATACATCATTTAAGCATGGAAGTAGAGATTATGTCTTTAAATACCGGTATTTCCCAACGATACCAGTATGGTACCACAAGATAAAAAACCATGGTTACCAGTTTACTGGTAATACTGCGCACCTCTAGTGCCTAAGTCTGTGCTTACTTCTGTGTATGCATCTGTGTAAACCTTTATCTTCTTATCTGAGACTACTTAACGAAATAAAACCAAATTCAGTTTTGGAAAGTGACTAGATGGAATAAATTAAAGTTCAGGATTTTCAGTTTAAAGTGAAAAAATCTTGACTTGAACATTAATCTCAATATATGATGTTTACATAGTCATAACAATAATACTATAAAGCCGCAAATGTTCATTTGGGTTAAAATTCACCATTTTGTAACTGAAATCTGAAAATTATTTTTTAAAAATATTGGAAAAAATTATTGATGCTTTTCTTCCACAGAAAATTTTTTTTTAAATTACAAAAAAAAAAAAAAAAAAGAAAAAAAAAAAGAAAAATTAAAGAAAGAAAAGAAAAAAATTAATTAAAGAATTTTAATGATTTTGCAATAAACAATATTATATTTTGTATTACAGATGACCTGGTATTTCTTTCAAGAAAGTGGTGGGCTGGTTTTATTCACATCAGAAGAAGAGCAGGAGTTTGACATGGGGCGAGTTATAACCTATACCACTGTAAATAAAACTGGAATATATTATACTCTGGTAGCTAGCAACGCCATGTACAACAATTCTGGAACTTATGTTTGTGAGATAACCAACCAGAATGGCTTGGCGTCACATGATTATGTGAACATCACAGTTTATGGTAAGTCCAGATAAAACCCCATTTTAAACCACAATTACAAAAAATACGCTTTTTGTTATCAATCTCCAAAATAAGACTAAATTTTTAACCAGTCCAAAGTTAACAATTAAAATCTTTTTCAAAGGTTTGACTGCCAAAAATTTCAAATTATCAAATGCACAATAGCTGTTGTTGTCTTTGATCTGATTTGCTGATTTTGTCTGTGATCTGATTGGCTGATTTTGTCTGTGATCTGATTGGCTGATTTTGTCTGTGATCTGATTGGCTGATTTTGTCTGTGATCCGATTGGCTATTGTTGGCTGTAATCTGATTGGTAACAAATAAAGGTGTGAATGGTCAGGTCTGAGATGGTGAAGGGAACCAGAGTGCTTGAAGCACACCACCAACTTTTGGCAAGAGAACTGACAAACTTTCTCATACTTGGATCTGTCCTGATTGGGATTCGAATCCAGGTGGTGAGAGGCACTGTAATCTGTAGGTGTGTCCTTTAGACCATACTCTATGTAGAGAACTGTACTTCTTATGAAAGCTAGGTCAATGTGAATTGGACTCAGTTCTTTGAATCAATTTTAAACAATGGCAACTATCTTGTGTTTCCTCATTTGACATTTGATAAAAGCATGTTGAACTGTATTTTAGTTCATAGATAAATACTAGTAATATGGTTCATTTTGTACCATGGGTCAAAGAGAAAGACAGGAGATAAAAATTATGAAGTCACCAAATTTTTTTTGTCAAAATTTTTTAAACAAAAATCTTTAAACTAAACCTAATATAGCAAAAACAATTTGTAAATGAAAGCATTATTACTGTGCTTGTTGTCATGCTAACCAAATTAAATGGCTTGTTTTAATTTGTTTACAGGGTCTCCATCTGTAAGGTCACAGTTCACGACAATAAATGGTACAGCTGGTAAAACACTTCAGCTCTGCTGTATTGTGTGGGCCTATCCTGCACCAACTTTGTTTTATTGGTATTTGGAGGACAAGCAAATTTCAACAAGTTCAAGGTTAGTTGTTATGATATTTGAACTATGAACTCATCAATATTATGACCTTTGACATCATTTTTACTTAAGGTCAGGCAAATATCAATAAGTTCCAGGAAACTTGTGAAGAAATTTGACATATAAACTCATTAATATCATGACCTTTGACTTTATTATTGCTAAAGGTCAAGCAAATATTAACAAGTTTAAGGATATTTGTAATGACCTTTGACCTTTGAACTTATTACCTGTACCACCAATGACCTTCAACATAATTATCATTAAAGGACAAGCAAATATCAACCATTCCAAGATGGGCAGATATTATATTTGTCAATAATTAATTACCTTGACAATTTATTAATGACCTTTGACATTGATATTACTTGCAGGTAGACAAATATCAAGGTAAGTTTTCATGACCTTTGACCTATGAACTCCTTAGCATTGTAAAAGTATTAAATATCAGCATATCCTCAGACCTTGATTATTTTTTGTACAATGTTTACTTACAGAATAAGCACTTATACAGAAACAGTTAACAAGATGGAGTATGAGATGTTTCTAACCATCAGTTCAGTACAGGAGGAAGATTTTGGTGTGTTCACTTGTAAGGCCTACAATCCCCTAGGCCACGCTATGGCTGTTCAGGCTGTTCAAGGTATTATATAAGAAGTTGGTGTATTTATATGTAAGGGCCTACAAGGCCTTCTTCTCCCTGTATCAGATATCAATGAGGAAATTACCAGCAGGGATACAGAAATCCTAGGCATTTTTCTTGTAGTAACATAAAACTGGTATTTGAGTGGATTTATGGTGTTTCACACCCCAGTCTAAAGCATCAGTTTTGAGATCTGAAGAAATTTAGAAAACACACCTACCTTAAGCAAGTAAACAGAAAGACTCTCTCACACTCGGACCCATCTGAAAGAGAGGCTGCATGATTACACAAAACATGGCTATTAACATGAATCATTGTAAGATGATACAAAGTGAAGAGGGGATTGAAGTTTAATAAAACCACTGCTGTAATCTAAACACCAGTGATTTTGTTGAAGAATTGTGAAAGTTTTAATTAATTAGTTGATTAATTAATTAATTTACTGACTTGTTTATTTATTTATTAATTTACTGACTTTTTTATTTATTTATTTATTCATTCAGATTTATTTATTTATTTATTTATTTACTGACTTATTTATTTATTTATTTATTCATTCATTCATTCAGATTTATTTATTTATTTATAATTTGTTATCTATTTTAGATATTGATGAGTGTAGCTATAGCCATCCTTGTAATCAAAAATGTACCAATACTTTGGGATCGTTTAGATGTGATTGTCTCGATGGCTACAGATTTGTGGAGGGTAGCACATATATTTGCGAAGGTATTGTTAAAAAACAAATATTGAATCATTATAATAAACACCCAGTAGAATCAGCGATTGGCTCTTTAGAAAGTTGTCAAGAATATGACCTTGAATTTGCATAATTATACAATGTTGCAAACATACTCCTGAGATCACCACCACATCAGCTACATCCCCAAAAGAAAGGAGGGTAACCCTTTCTGTGTAATATTGCTTGACTTTTAATGTTATATTTTAATTGTTTAGTGTAGATTGAACAAAAGAAACTTTGTCTCATGAAATTTTGAATTTTTAAAATATTGATGAGAGAAAAAAGGGAATATTTGAGTTGAGTGAATGCTTGTGAAAACTTGGGACTATTTTACCCCCCCCCCCCCAACCAACCAACCAAAAAAAAGATTTGTTGTTAACTTGCTATCAACCCAAAACCATCAAGATGTCTCATCCCAATCACCCTCTTACACAAATGTCTTTTATCCACATCCAATCAAAATTTCAATTTGTTATTAATTGTCTAGCCCCTTATCATAATCCACCCATCAAAATTAAGATTTTTTCAATCCATGACCGACTCTGGGATGGACAATGGAGTAAATGACTAGCTTTGCGGCATATAGTTACGACTGCAGTAGCTCAGTTGGTAGAGTGCTTACTCTGTAAGTGAGAGGATGTGGATTCGAATCCTGACTGGGTTTGACCCAAGACTTAAATGTGGGTAGTGACTGTTCTTTTGCCAAGCACTTGGCATTACGAAATGAAAGTCACAGTTTTTTCAGATGAGACCTTAAAATAAATGAGGTCCTGTTTTCACGGTAGGCACGGAACGATAAAGAACCCTGCTGTATAATGACATCAGCACAACGCACAGGCAAAATTTCAGCACCTTCACCTAAAGCTGACAACTTCCCGATATAAGTGAAATATTCTTGACAAGGATGTTAAACACCATTACTCAACTCACTCTCATTGTGGTAATGGAACTATTTGTACCACTGATTATAAAATTTCTAGCTTTTGATGGACACTTGAATAAATGTTCAGTGCTGTTACAGTTTTATTGAACAGCAATTAAGCATTGAATCTGATTTTCATTAGGGTCATTGAGAAATAACCTGAATGGACGCTGTGCATACTGTGTAATTCACGAAGCAAATTCCGCAGAAGTGTATGCAATTTTTGCTTTTAATAACTTTAAAACAAGGTAAAATGACATGTATTAAAAGTAGTTCATTCTAGATTACGTCACAAACACTTCGGCACATAAGTTCGAGTCACAGAGAAATGACCTGAAAGCAATTTCACTTTTCAACCAATAAAATCATTAGAAATTTGTCAAATTTAATTATCATGTAATGCAGACTCTTTAGAGATAATATTTCAATTTTTTTTTCAGATGTGGATGAGTGTAATTTAGCAGGGAAAAAACCATGTGAACATTTCTGTAACAACACCGATGGGTCTTTTCTATGTTACTGTCAACCAAATTATCATCTCAATAAGGATGGCTTTTCTTGTTCACGTAAGTTCTTCAGACTGTGAGAGAACCATTGCGATGATACATTTAAAATCATACAATCTAAGCACCAACATTCATCTTGTTGGATGGATTATCATCTCAATAAGGATGGATGTTCTTGTTCATGTAAGTTCTTTAGACTGTGAGAGAACCATTGCGATGATACATTTAAAATCATACAATCTAAGCACCAACATTCATCTTGTTGGATAGATTATCATCTCAATAAGGATGGATGTTCTTGTTCATGTAAGTTCTTCATACTGTGAGAGAACCATCATGATGATACATTTAAAATAATACAATCTAAGCACTAACGTCCATCCTGTCGGGACCAATTGCTAAAACAAAATCTTTTATCTCACTGGGAATAATTTATTGAAGATTTTTCTTTCTAAATATCAGGTAAATTAGTTAATAATGATTTCACATTAAATCCAAATTTGTCGAGCTATATAAAGACACCTATATTTCAAACTAAATAGAGACATGTGACCAAGCTGGGCCACATCATGTGGTATGTCCATTGTGCATGACTTATAATTTACTCCCTTGTCAAGATTCTGTAACTTATATGGAAGAAGTATGTTCTAGGATAGTAGGGGAAACCGGAGTGCCTTAAATTTTTTAGCTGGCTTAATTAGAAAATCTTATAAACTAGTGCTTTGATAATGTGTGTGTCAGCAAAAATGTCTGATGGTTTTTCTGCTAAACAAAAATTTAACATCTTTTGATGGGCTTGTTGTCCAGGTGAACAATCCTGTTCTGACAGCTTTTTTATCGTTGAATCTGGCATTGCCATAAGGCGAGACTGAGGTGTTACTTTTCAGGAATTGTCGGCAGCGACAGCATGTCAAAATGTGAAAGTTTATGTTAAAGTAATGTATTTTCTACTCAATCAAAAAATAATCAGGTGAGGCATTTAATTTCATGACATTCTTTTTTTTTTTTCTCTGTACAGCTTACAATGATGTCAATACCGCAGAATACTCGGGTGACGATGACGACACACAAGAGATTATCTACACAGCGATTGGTGCCTGTTCTGGGGCATTGTTAGTTGTCGTCGTGCTGATATTCACGGTGGCATGGTGTCGCCGAAAGAAGTATGACACTGCAGTAAGTTTTATTTCACCCTGACAAACATCTTATCTTAGAGACCTAGGGTCAGTTGATCAAAGTTTAATTAGTTTACTGGTAATCAAATAAATAAATAAATAAATAAATAAATAATTATAATGTAAAGAAGTCAACATATAATTATTAAACTGAGTTTTATAACATGGTGATTTAATAAATTTTTATCCATTTTAAACATTGATTTCTCAACAGAATTAAAATTATATTTATGATTTCATATTTTTACATACCAGGTAATCTTTAGTTAATTGTAAATGTCAAAGGTTAATTAATATGTAAGAGTGCATCAGTAAAAGGTCATAAATTCCCAAAACTTCTTTAACACGTTCATAGGTCAGTCCTTGTTATATATAAAGTGTTTGGTCAGATTCAGCAAGAGATCAATCAGATGATAGAGAAAAACTCACTAAACATTCATCAATCCATCTATCCATCTATCCATTCATTCATTTAACCATCCATCTATTTGTCTATTCATTCATTCATTCATTCATTCATTCATTCATTCATCCATTCATTCATTCATTCATTCATTCATCCATTCATTCATTCATTCATTCATTCATTCATTCATCCATTCATTCATTCATATATCCATTAATTCATTCACCTTCCATCCATCCATCCATCCATCCATCCATCCATCCATCCATCCATCCATCCATCCATTCATTCATTCATTCATTCATTCATTCATTCATTCATTTATTTATTTATTTATTTATTCATTTTTAGGAGGAAATGTCTCTGAAACCTGTATTCAAGAATAACATCGCTTATGAATCTAGTGACCAGAGACCATTAAAACTGGTAAATCTCTCTCTCTCTCTCTCTCTCTCTCTCTCTCTCTCTCTCTCTCTCTCTCTCTCTCATGAATCTAGTGACCAGAGACCATTAAAACTGGTAAATCTCTCTCTGTCTCTCTCTCTCTCTTTCTCTCTCTCTCTCTCTGTTTCTATCTGTCTGAGAAATATGTTTTATTCACATAATCTCAAACTCCATGGGAATCAAGTTTGTAAGTTCACTTGTGAAAACTGGTTGCTTTTTCTAGGTTTTTGCCCTCATCCCAGGTCTGACTTTGCTAAAGGAATCTTGACTGGGGCAGAAAAATTATCATTCCATTTTGTAAACTGAGCTTCAGACAGGACAAAACATTTCAAGAAGTAAATAGTACTAGTACTGATAAGGCAAAGTGAATTAAACAATACAATGGGGCAAATAAATGATTTAATGAGTAGAGTGGGGTGTGGAGTAATGGTGTTTTACGCCCCAGTCAAGATTCTTTCACTTATTTCAAGGCAGTCAGTTCTGGGATGTTGAATGAAACTGTAGTGCCCAGAGAAAACCACCGACCTTCGGCAAGCGAACTGACAATTTTTCTTACACTGGGATCTGTCCTGAGTGGGATTGGAAGCTAGGCGGTGAGAGGCGCTGTGATCTGTAAGTGCACACTTTAGACCACTTGGCCACCAAGGCCCCTAAAAAAAGGAGAGGAGGTTACATAAGAATTATTCCATCAGTCTGCTCACCAGTGTAAACGTTTAATAATGTCCCCTTCTTTATATCCACATCTATGGATAAACTTTAATCAAAATTATTCCAATGTATACAAACATGAGATGATGTGTCACATATCAGATTTAGATATGTAGGACAAAGGTCAAGGTCACAGGGTCATACCTTAGGGACATTGGTATTTTTCTTTCCAGAGACTTCTGTATGTACTATAGCTTGATAGGTAATGGTAAATGTTTTTTGTTTTGTTTGTTTGTTTTGTTTTGTTTTTTTGTTTTTATAATCATTTTGTTTTTTCAAGTAGTATAGAACTACTATGGATTTGTTTTTTTTATAAACTTTTTACTTTTATGAATTATAGAACTCCTATGCATCAACAATCCATGACTACAGAGATGAGTTTCCACGGCAACGATTACAGCTTGGTATTGACCTTGGTCATGGTCGATTTGGTAAGGTTATGATGGCTAGAGCGCTGAACATATCTGGAGGTGGAAACTGGGAGATGGTGGCCGTAAAAACCTGTAATGGTATGTACTACTGGTATAATTAATGGAAATAATCGAGGATTGGACTGGTCTTTAGTTATCCTATTCTTGAACTAGAGAGGACTATATAGTGTTCGTCAGTCTGTCAGTCTTTCTGTTTGTCTGTTCACAAAATATTTTATTTCTATTTCTTAATATTGCTTCAATATGCCCAATGAGTCCTTAAAAGCCAGTGCCTCTTGTCACAGCAGGTGTGGCATGTGAAAAAACCCTACCTGAACATTAATCCCCTGAGCACACTGCAAAGGTAAAAATTTCTGCAACTTTACCTATAGCTGGTGACGTCTTGATATAATTGAAATTATTCTTGACTAGGAAGTAAAACCCTATTAAATCAATCAATCTTTTATCTGCCAGTAGGCTGTTTTCTTTTATAACAATTTTTTGAGAATTTTCTGAAAGTTTAGGGAAAATATAAAAAAATGTTCCCATTTTTGCTGAAAAAACCCCCAATTTTAAGCATGGGGATGCTTCCTATGATATATTTTTGTAAAGATATTCAGTCTGTACTGCTGTTATAATTGATTGTAATAGTCAATGATTAGTCCAGTCTGTAGTCCCCTGCTGCTGGAACTGGTGAGGACTAAAATGTTTGTTGTTTTCATTCTGTCTGTCTGTCTGTTCCCAAAAGTTTTTATCCCTTTCTCATTTATCTCCTCCTAGACTAAAACATCGAATTTGATGAAACTTGGTAGACATGATTAGCATATGACCTAACTATGCTTGATCCAATTTTCAATATAGCCATTGGCAGCCATTTTGGATTTTAAAACATTGAACATTTATATCCCTATTTCCTCGTCAAGTTGCTAAATGGATTATGAAAAATCTTAGTCAGTATGATAAATATATTTATAGATTTAGTTGTGTGTATTCTACATTTTTTTTCCTTAATACAATTTTTAAAATGGCCACTGCTAAAAAGGACTCAGAGTGATACTTTCAACAATTATTATTTTAACTACAATGTATACTTGTGGGCAAGTATATGTCTGCATATCAGCTCTCTAAAGTGGTGCTCCAAATAGGGGAGGAAATTCCAAGAATGATAAAGATTACGAGTAACAAGATGTCTGCTGATACGCAGACATAATTATGTTTTTAAGTCTATTTAGTTGACACAGTCAAACTTGTATAAAATTGTATGGACGGCAGTGTAAGATAAAATTTAAAAGTTAAAACTTCGGGGCATCTATGGAGCCCTACTTCTTTACATTTTAAGGTTTTTGCACTTAATTTGGTAAATTTAATAACATAATTATGTAAATATTTGTATGAATTTTACAGATAGCGCTACGGACCAGGAGAAGGAGGATTTGTATCAGGAATTACAGATAATGAGAAAACTGTCTCAGCATAAAAATGTAGTAGCTTACTTAGGTTGTTGTCTGAAACAAGGTAGGGTTGATTTATGGAATAATCTGTGTTATTTAAACAATCGCCATATAAGTCACATTTGGTAATTTACATCTTTCTAATTACTCTGTGCATGACATTCATTTACCTGTAAATTGGGTTATTTTTGTGTGGTGCAAATTTTGCGGATTTTTCAAAAAATGTGTATGTTATTTTTTGTGTGTTTAATTTTTTGCAGATTAAAGATTCAGGAAAAAAAATCAACGTATCAAACTTGAACTTCTCAGTTTCACTTGTAACTTTCATAAACACAGTTTTTTCATGGGTTTGAAAAAATTAAAATTTAACTTTCTTATATTAAAGATGCCCATTTATGCAAAAATATTATTTTCAGATGTTGTTAATATATTGTGTGCAATTTCATTACACAACCTTGGATAAGATGTTCAGTGTTATCTCCCTTGGCGGCCACCAGATGGCCTCACTGTATAAAATTGGATGTAAATACCCTTAATCATTCTCCAACTTGCCGCGCTTCATACAACATCAGTATGAAAATCCTTGATCATTCTTCATCTCAGTGAAAATGAAGTAAAGATTTTATAAAACCATAGTCAATATTTAGAGGGGCAGATGAAAATACAATTTTTTATTTTAAGGCATTCCAAAAGCAGTTGAATGGAAAGATACTGAAATGCTTAACATTTTTTATTCCAGATCCTTTGTACATCATAATGGAGTATGTTTCGGGTGGAAATCTTCAGGCTTATCTACGTAAACATCGTCCAAGTCAGATAGGAATGTGTAGTGAAGATTTATCTCCCCTGAACGTCAAAGATCTATGTATGTTTGGACTACATGTCACTAGAGCTATGGAACATATAACATCAATCGGCGTAAGTATTAATGGGTAAACCTCATGACAGTCAAATCGGAAGAAGATTACAAAACTTAGAAAAAATTTTTTTACGATGTACAGATTTTTTACAAGAATAAGCCCAAGAAACATTGAGATTTAAATGTTCTTTTTCGACACCTAGATTTTCCACAATCGTGGGTTAAAGTGGCTATGTTATTTTCATTAAGGCATTTCACTACTGTGGATTCAACCTGATTAACTACGTTTAAGAAAAGTTTTTTTTTAACAATGGTCACCTTAATATAGTGACAGTGGTTGCTTGTGTGTAAACAGCCACTGCTGAATAGAAAATTTGTCAAAGTAAAGTTTTTGTATCCATTGTTGAACGGTCCTCGTGATTAGTCATTATTTTTATGTCAGATTTCGAACCTTTATAGGGGCTTTATGATAAATTAAGGATGACTTTTAACGAAAGGAGAAAAAATTTTTCGAAAATTTAAAAAATTGTGATGATAGGCGAGATAGCAAAGTCATCAAGAAGCGTTATAACATGGTTTTACTGTAATTACAAAAAAAATTATTTTCATATTTTGTTACTCGCAGGAATTTGCGTAAATGCCAAAATTTTTCCAATCATTACTTTTTCTTTTTAGATCATACACAGAGATTTGGCAGCGCGTAATGTTTTAGTGGGTCTTGATAGAGTGTGTAAAGTATGTGACTTTGGTTTAGCTAGAGACGTTGAAGGTTCAGACATGTATGAAAGAACTTCCAAGGTAAAGAAGAACTAGAATGTATACTTGCAAGCAAGTATATGTCTGCGTATCTGCTCTCTCTCTCTCTCTCTCTCTCTCTTCTCAGTAATGCAGTAATAACAACAGGTGATTTTAACACATTTAAATTAGTCTGACCCTAAAGGCAGATTAGTAGAACTGAGTGTGAGAATCTAGAGTGAAGCGGACAAACAGTCCATAATTAGTTTAATTCAAGAAGATGCCCTGAAGTGCATCCATCACAATAAAAGTCCTGGGTTGTTGTTTTAACCAGATTCTCCATAGTCTTTCCAAATTCTGAAAAAAAGGTGAGGAGGCATACTTGCCATGGTTAATCCCTACCAGCTGACAAAATTGTAACCTGATTGGATAAGAAATGAAAGAGGAGATACCTCTGAAAAAATCTGTCAGAATCGAAAGAGAATAATAATAATAATAATAAAGATTATGAGTAACAACAAGATGTCTGCTGATATGCAGACATAATTATTTATCTATTATTCCAAGGTTGAAGGCAAAATATAGAACTCGTTAATTATATGAAGACAAAGGTCAGATGTTCAGAAATTACTTACTTGTCCAAGATTAAAGTCAAATATAAAACTAATTAATCTTTTTTAGGACAAATGTAAAATGTTCTAGGAATTTATTTCTCATGTAATGTCAAAGGTCAAGTTAACAATGGAGACATGTGGGTGGACAAGAGGTTGAGGTCAAAACACTCATGATTTAAGGCTCATGAATACAATGCCAAAACTGGACTACATGGGTTGTCTTAAGACCAAGATATTTAAATTCACATTTCTCCAACCCAAAAAACTGCCAAATGAATGGGTACTGGCAGTTGTAGGGATAAATGCTCTAGTTCCACAAACTGCCAAATGAACGGGTACTGGCAGTTGTAGGGATAAATGCTCTAGTTCCACAAACTGCCAAATGAACGGGTACTGGCAGTTGTAGGGATAAATGCTCTAGCTGCACAAACTGCCAAATGAATGGGTACTGGCAATTGTGGTGGGGATAAATGCTTTAGCTCCACAAACTGCCAAATGAATGGGTACTGGCAATTGTTGTGGGGATAAATGCTCTAGCTCCACAAACTGCCAAATGAATGGGTACTGGCAATTTTGGTGGGAATAAATGCTCTAGCTCCACAAACTGCCAAATGAATGGGTACTGGCAGTTGTGGGGATAAATGCTCTAGCTCCACAAACTGCCAAATGAATGGGTACTGGCAGTTGTAGGGATAAATGCTCTAGTTCCACAAACTGCCAAATGAACGGGTACTGGCAGTTGTAGGGATAAATGCTCTAGTTCCACAAACTGCCAAATGAACGGGTACTGGCAGTTGTAGGGATAAATGCTCTAGCTGCACAAACTGCCAAATGAATGGGTACTGGCAATTGTGGTGGAGATAAATGCTTTAGCTCCACAAACTGCCAAATGAATGGGTACTGGCAATTGTTGTGGGGATAAATGCTCTAGCTCCACAAACTGCCAAATGAATGGGTACTGGCAATTGTGGTGGGAATAAATGCTCTAGCTCCACAAACTGCCAAATGAATGGGTACTGGCAGTTGTGGGGATAAATGCTCTAGCTCCACAAACTGCCAAATGAATGGGTACTGGCAATTGTGGTGGGGATAAACCTTTCAATAAACCTTTGTCCAATCATGGAGTGAGGATTGTAGTTTCATCAGCTTCACATCATTGGACTAATGTGATCATTTGTACCAACATATTTAGCCTATAAGCCCAGGACATTCATTTATTTATTTATTTATTTATTTTTTAAGGCCTTTTGAAAATTTTTTTCATATCAATTTTGTTTAATTTCTATTTCAGGGTCCTTCACCTATAAGATGGATGGCACCTGAGTCTTTGTCCGATCAATGTTTTACGAGGAAATCCGATGTTTGGTCATACGGTGTACTTCTTTGGGAAATAGTTACTTTAGGTAAAAAAAAAAATGGGATATTGATTTTTACATTTATTTTACTTGAACATTGTTTTTATAATTTTGATTTTATCAATGAGAATTTTTCTTATGTTTATTTACTATGATAGTTTGCCGATCTGCTTAATCTGGACCGAAAATGCCAATCTGCTTAATTTTGGACCGAAAATGCCAATCTGCTTAATTTTGGACCGAAAATGCCAATCTGCTTAATTTTGGACTGAAAATGCCAATCTGCTTAATTTTGGACTGAAAATGCCGATCTGCTTAATTTTGGACCGAAAATGCCAATCTGCTTAATTTTGGACCGAAAATGCCAATCTGCTTAATTTTGGACCGAAAATGCCGATCTGCTTAATTTTGGACCGAAAATGTCGATCTGCTTAATTTTGGACCGAAAATGCCAATCTGCTTAATTTTGGACCGAAAATGTACCTCTTTCTGAGTGCAAAACTTTGATATTTTTCACAAATATATTTGCAAATTTTCTCATTCTGAATAAATCAAAATTGTAACTTTAACTGTCTTTACCATCTTCTCATGTTCACTGAGTTGTTTTAAAGGAAATTTAAACATTCCAAATTTCATGTGCGCTGACCCTAGATCAAGGAGGCATGTGACAGCACTGCAATGCACACCATAAAACGTTTTTTGAACTAACAGTACCAGTCTATATTCATTTTAACTGGATTTTCTTGGAAAATTTTGCATAATTTTTGGTCAGTGACAGTGACATTGATGGTGGCAACTTTTTGCTTGCTGGATCACAAATTGTTCATATTGAAAGGGCCACTATGATGCTTTTCTACCCATTATAACTCTAATATATTACAATTTCTTTTAGGTGCAACACCATACCCTGGCATGACACCAAAGGAAGTTGTTCAAGATGTATTGATGGGAAAATGGTTACAAAAACCACTCCACTGTAAACAAGAATTGTGAGTATATTTACATTTATACTAAGAATAGGGGGTGGGGATAGTGGTGGGGAGTTTCGTAACGCATGTTACAAAAATCACTTTACTGCAAACAAGAATTGTTATTGCAAGAGAGTAACTCATGTTACAAAAACCAGTTTCATACAACCAAGAATCGTGAGTGCAATCGCACTAAGACAGTAATCCATGATACAAAATTCACTCTTCTAAAAACACTAATTGTGAGTGCAATCACACTAAGAGAGTGACCCTTTTACAATATTAACTTTAAGCAAGAATTTTGAAAATAATCAAATACATTTTTTTTTTGACGACATAAATGATATTTCGAAATTTTCCTCATTTTTCAGATATTCAATAATGGCTTCTTGTTGGGATATGGATCCTAAAAATAGACCAAATTTTACTGATATCGGACGACAAATGGAACGTTTACTTGAGAAAGAGGCTGACTATATAGAGTTTAACACATACCAGGAAGCTGTATATGGTGTCCTTGACCCTGAACGTCTTGATGAACGAGTTTAATTATGATGTCATCAACCGCTTGTTCGTCTTTACCGAATAAACATAAATCTGATTATAGCATCTCTTTTAACATATGTACATGTACTAACTATTTTGTGCTTGATTTGACACGATAGTTATTTAATCCAGTGCAGAAATACCTGTTAGTAAAGACCACATGTGTGACCTTATATATATATACTGTAAAACCTGTTTATAAAGGACGTCAATTGGACCTAAAGAATATTTGCTCTATTGTTGGATGGATGGTAATCATACCAGGTGATTTATGTTATAAAAATAGGTGGATATAGAAAGTTTTACTGTGACTAATTTACAGAACTGGAACCATGGAATGTATGGAATGGAAAACTGTGATACTGGGACAGAAAATAAACAATACTTCATTGGCTGGAATACGACAATAAAAACTGTGATACGCTATGCAAGGCATCGTCATGGGCTGGTTTATGACAATGAATTAACAAATGTATTCAGAAAAGACATATTGAATTTTTATAAAGGTCATTTTGGAAGTAATATGATGTAACACAAAGGACCTTTATGGAAAACTGTGATAACGCAGTACCGTAACTAAGTCCTTAAATAAACCGAGGCAAGAATTGAAAATCAACCTATATATTTATAATGACATACAGTACCAACAGAGTCTCATTGATTTACATCTGTCATGTGTATTGGTATATTAAATATATATATATATTACTTAGAATGATTGCAACCAATCACATTGCGGTAAAAATTTTGACATCCGTCAGAGCTCTCTCCCTCTCTCTCAAAAAACTACCACTTCTGTGAGAAAAAGTACTTGGTTAAATTTTTACTGTGGCAGTTGCCTCGGTTGCCTCATAGATAGTTACGGTCCTGTAATGGGACAAAACATACACATCATAAGAAAGTATGTGAGAGTAAATCGTATACAAAGTCCTCCTTTATGAAATTAAGAAATGTAGAATTTATAGAACAAATCAAATCTTATAAAGGTCCTTTTGGTTGAAATATGAAGCAAGATGACCGTAGTTTACAGATGATCTTTATATAGAGATGGTCAGTGTAATGGGTTTTTTATGCATTTAAACTGAACCTATTGATTGCTGCACCATTAAAGTACATTTCTTGGATGATTCCAGGAGGCACAGAATAGAAACATGCAGAGTAAAGCCTGTATATAAAGACCCTCTGCAGGAATGTAGAAATACGGAATTTATAGACAGGTGGACTTCATATGAAGGTCTGTTTTTGTTGAAATGTAAAGCAAATGGGCATTGAAGCAGTGGTAATTAGTGGTCATTTCTTTTTCATCAGTGGTCATTTGTGCTTGGAATAGGAAAAATTATTGTATAATTCAGTCAGATGATACGCCTGGTTGTATGGAATGGAAAACTGTGATACAAAGACGAAAAGTATGCAATACAGAGTGCAAAGGAAAGAAATGGATAATAATATTGTACATTTGTTATTGATAAAGATTCTGTCACTAAGTCTGTAGTCATAGAAACTTGTTTTTATAGCAACCATATTAGATGTTACTTTTTTATCAAGTGAACCAAAGTTTTTTTTGTAAATCATCATAGCCAGCTTCAGTATTTCAATTTTAAGTCTCATTTTAAAGTTTTTTTTCACATTTTTAATAAGATTACTGACAAAAATGAAGTCAAGTTGAACAAAATGTAAAATTGTTCATTAGGAACATCATTAATTAGATCCGCAGTTTTTTTTTTCTAGAAAAACCCAATGTAGCTTTAATCTGTGTACAGAAACCACTGATTGGTCTTAAATGGAATTCCTTAGAGCTCCACGTGATACCTCATAGCGTTTATGCACAACAATTATTTTTATTGGCAATGAAATCACAGTGACATTTTCCCGTAATAACAGTGTTTTTTTTTTTTTTTTTTTTTTTTTTTTTGGAAAAATTTGATGTAAATGTTATCTATTTCATTCCGCAAAAAAGTTAAGAGGTATTGATCATGTGGTATGCTGGTGAGTTCCATTGATATAGAGATTATTTTGGATTGAAGTACGATTGTTTTCTCTGGTCACTCTGGATTTCTCCACCATACCAGAATGTCTCATCTTATATAACTTCTATCCTGTTGTCAATTCTGATGTAGTTGAATAAACTAGAGTGACCAGAGACAACCACAAGACTGAAAATTTTCAGTTTGTTGAATATTGGTGGTTTTATCTGGTCACTGTGGATTTCTCCACTATACCAGAATGTCTCGTCTTGTCTCACTTCACTAACTTGTATCTTGTTCTCAGTTATTATCGTAAAACACCTAAACATACATGTAAAATGGAGTTAACATGACTTACAAAATATAACACAACTGGAAGATTTCAATTACGTAACAATTTGAAGTTTAATTTGTGTCGAGATTATTTCTGTCCTAAAAACACTGGTCATAATAGATAAGTGGTCATAAAGGAATGACGATGTTGTAGCAGGTCTGGAATGGACAATATTGTAGCAGGTCTGGAATGGATAATATTGTAGCAGGTCTGGAATGGACGATATTATAGCAGGTCTGGAATGGACAATATTGTAGCAGGTCTAACTATATATACGTATTGAGATGTTAAGAAGTGATAATCAGATTAACAAACTGTTTGCTCAATTACTTGTTTATATAAAGAATGTTTGTAGAACAAATATATTGTAACTGTTATTATAGAATTGTTGTTAGTGAACATTTTTATCATTGATATATATATATATATATAGTCATTATCATCAATTTCCTGTTTAAATTATCCAAGCCTTCCTTCCACTTCCATGAAGTCTCCCTTCCATGCTTGGCGATCCAGTGGGTTATTTCACACATTCTTAGAGACTTATGGTCCTGTTTCACTAGGTCATCTCAGGTCAGTTTTGGTCTACTCGGGCCTGGTGATCAGTGACATTCAGTGTTTGGATCCTAGATATCTATCCTGCTCTATGTGGCCAAACCATCTCAGCCTGCCTGTCTGGTGATTTTCTGAAATATCTTTGATGTTTAGCTGAGAGAGAAGAGAATCTATGGGGACTTCTTTTTTAGGCATTATATATATATATATATATATATATATATATATATTAAACTGAAAAGCTGCCTTTACAAACATCTGAATAAAACCAGTTATAAGTTGTTTAAAAGAAATATTTATTGTTTTCAACAGTAGAATTATAAATTTGTAGTATGACTCTTATTTTATCTACGTTTCGACTGCTATGCTGCCATCTTGAGGACTGATTCAGAAATCAGATTTAGTTCAGCCTTAAAGCTGGCCCAGAAATAATATGGTAAAAAATAGTCACTGTTTAGTGGTGTATTAAAAAATTGTCTCTAAATTTAAACTTACAAGATCAATTCTTCTTTTCTTTATTGTTATCACCATTAAAAATTGATTGTGTCACAAGAATGATAAATTTGACAGGAAATTAAATATGTAGTACATAAACCCTTCCATTGTTGTATTGTTGGACTTTTCATCAGGCCTAACTTGAAAAATTCTTTGTTTGCTGTTTTCCGACCCATGGTAGTGGGTAGGTAGGTAGGAAAAATTTTCAATTTTATTTTTTAAAAACATAATCTAATACACTTTTGAAAAAGTTGAAATTGGTTTCATATGTCTGTTTTTAAACAAATTTTACAAATATTTTGCTAACTAAAGACTTCTTTGGTCCGCCATGTGTTATCTCCCATGAAAAAGCACAGCAGAATTTCCTTACTACTATATAGACCTCCTCACAGGTCATCTCCCTTGCCAGGGTTATTGCCCTTTAATAATGTTTCTTATGTTTTATAAGAATGTAAAAAAAAATTGGAATTGATGGCCATAAAAGTTTTTGGGTAGGGGCATTTCAAGTGGGTCAGGCAGTCAACGACAAACAAAATTAATTTTATTTTAGGCCTGATGAGATTTCTATTTTAATTTTTTACTTTCAATTTGCAATAACATGACATTGTTTTATTACTAACATAATTTGATGTTTATCGTAAAGATTTTTTTTATTGTTATGAATTTAAAATGGATATTACAATGTTTTATGCCACCATAGATTTGTTATGTTTGTTGTTAAGGTTTGTAAATAAACAATATTGTAAATTAATTAAATGATGATGTAGTTAACTGATAATGCTTATTTTTTTACAAATAAAGAATAGTATGGAGTTTTTATTTATTTGTTTGTTTTTTTATCTTAATCAAAAACGTGAAAACAAATTGTTTATAAAAAACAGTCATTAGAAATTTAAACATTATTTTTGTCACCTAAATATTAAAATCTTGTGATTAACATACACATGGGTTTATTTATATTACCATGGATTATTTTTAATAATATGCGAATATTTAGGTTCTGTGACACAAGTACGGTCATTTTATTTTATTTTTATTTATTTTATTTTTATTCATTTATTTATTTATTTATAGCTCACCTGAGCCTGTGGCTCAGGTGAGCTATTGCGATCCAAAACCATCCATGTGTCCTGTCCGTCTGTCTGTAAACTTTTACATTTTTGACTGCTTCTCTGAAACTACAGGGTAGATTTCAATGAAACTTGTAAGATGAACATATGGGCCGGTGCAATTCAAATTTGTTTGTGACATTGTCATGGCTCCCAAAACTAGGTCAAGGTGACCTATTGGTCCAATAAAATTAAAAAATCTTCTTCTCCAAAACTGATGATGGGAGAAAAAATCTGATGTGATATTTGGCTTCTCTAGGGTCTTAAGCCTATAGTTTGTTTATTTAGTGAAATTTGCTCAAAATGGGTTACGCTTTTTTGCGCTTAATTTTAAAAATTTCATAAAATGGCTTCAAATTGTTATAACTTGACTATTTAAACAGATATTGGCATGAAGTTTTCAGTTCTTGAAATAACCTTCAAAATGAGGTCAAGATCAAAGTTCAAGGTCATGACCTAGTTTGTAATTTTGCAGTTTGAGGCTATTTTCTTCAAAATTTTAAGAGATATATAATATCAAAACATTGTTAAAATGTTCAACATGACAAAATTTAAAAGGTACAAAGTTTCGTAACTGTATGATAATGCATGTTGGAGTTGTTGCCCCTGAAATGGATTTTTTACTTATAAAAACTAAAATTGTGCATTAGCTTGAAAACTATTAACTTTTTGCTTACTAGGCATATACATTAGAATATTGTAGGTATTGACATGACGATCATTTTGATATATGGCTCAAGGTCATACGTTCAAGGTCACAGGTGCCTTAAAAGACTGAAATTGTTAATTATCCTAAGAACTATTAACTTTTTGTATAGGCATGTATATTAGAATATTGTAGGTATTTTTGCAAATGATTTTGGCCATATCCTCAGGTGAACGTTAAAGCCCATGGGCCTCTTGTTTACTAATGCAAACACTGTTCAAGTTCTGGGATTGTGGGGGATTTGTATTGCCCAGAGAAAACCACCAACATTCAGCAAGGGAACTGACAAACTTTCTCACACTAGGATTTACCCAAACAGGATTTCAACCTAAAAGGTTATAGTGATAGGCATTGTGATCTGTTAGTGCATGCTTTAGTACAATCAGCAACAACAGCCTGATTTTATAGAGTGCTTTTAATAAAAGAATCTGTAGATGAACTATTTTATCAGGGAAGAAGTGGAGTGTAATAATGAAATATTTTAATATCCAAGGAATAACTTGTGTTTTTAACAAGTTTATTTAGTCATAAACGAAATGAAATAAATGAAAAACGATGTGCACACTTCATAATGCGTGTAGTGCGTCATGAAAAAGTGCGCACACCGTTATTCCGTATAATTTAATTTTTAACACTTAAACTGAAAGATAAAACAATGTTTTATTTTATTTTTCTTGAGTTTTTCTTGATGGAAGAAATTTCCTCCGTGTTGGAACTATCATCAACAAACAATTTCAGCCAAAGAAATTGAAAAAGTCATATGTCACGCTAATCACGTTCAGCTATGGTTGCGTAGTTTATTGGAGTATAACGTGAAAAACGATCACAGGAGTTTACGTTGTGTTTGTATTGCAATGTGATAAAACCAAATTTAGAAATAAAATTATTGTTTAATAAAAGAGTCGGTAGATGAACTATTTTATCAGGGAAGAAGTGGAGTGAAATAATGAAATATTTTTAATACAAAGTCAAAGTTTCTTTAATTTACAAACATGGTCAGTTCTGTGACAGAAGAGAGGTATGGAATGGGATTTGGGTATTTTTAACCCCAGTAAGGATTCTTTCACTTACTCATACATATGGAGGAACAGTTACGGGATTGCAGAGAAAAACCGAGTACCCTGGGAAAAAAACTGATCTTTGGCATGTGAACAAACAAACATTCTGGCACTAGAATCTGGCAGAGTGGAAATCAAACCTATGTGGTGAGAGACAATTTGATCTGTAAGAATACACTTCAGATCATTTGGTCACCAGAAAATGGATAAATATAACAAACAAGAGGCCCATGGGCCTTAACGCTCACCTGAAGATATGTCTAATATTATTTGCAAAGTGCAATAGACAATATATTAAGTACAGAAACTTTAAAAGTTTTCTCAAGTTAAGAACTCCCACAAAACTTAATCAGAAATATATCCACTAACTTTTCATTTATAAGTACCTTATAAAATATGCATGAAGTAACTGTAGTGCAATCATTAATCAATTTCAGTATAATTATGCAGCTATGTCCTTGACCTTTGAACATATATGGCTTCAAACCATATATGATTGTCATGTCAATACCTACAATATTCTAATATACATTCCTATGCATGAAATTAATAGCTTTCAAGATAATTAATAATTTTAGTATTCCAATGTTGATATGACCTTGACCTTTCAACATATAACCTTGAACCCTATATCAAAATGACCGTCATGTCAATACCTACAATATTCTAATATACATGCCTATACAAAAAAATAATAGTTTTCAAGATAATTAGCAATTTTAAGTCTTCTTTTGCAGCTGTGACCTTGACCTTTCAACATATGACCTTGAACCATATATCAAAATAATTGCATGTCAATACCTACAATAGTCTAATTAATGCCTATACAAAAAGTTAATAGTTTTCAAGATAATTTGCAATTTCAGTCTTCTTTTGCAGCTGTGACCTTGACCTTTCAACATATGACCTTGAACCATATATCAAAATGTTTCTCATGTCAATACCTACAATCTTCCAATATACATGCCTATAGAAAAAGATAATAGTTTTCAAGATAATTAGCAATTTAAGTCTTCTTCTGCAGCTGTGACCTTGACCTTTCAACATTTGACCTTGAGCCATATATCAAAATGATCGTTGATGCAATACCTACAATATTCTAATATACATGCCTATACAAAAAGTTAATAGTTTTCAAGATAATTGGCAATTTAAGTCTTCTTTTGCAGCTGTGACCTTGACCTTTCAACATATGACCTTGAACTATATATTAAAATGATTGTCATGTCAATACCTACAATATTCTATTTACATGCCTATACAAAAAATTTGATAGTTTTGAAGATATAGTGACAAATATATAATTTCTAGCAATTTTCCCACTCAGTGCCTTACAATTTCCCCATTTTAGGCCCCATGGCTATCATTTGTGCAAATCTGAAAATAGATGACCTAAGGATGTTATAAATGAAATAACTAAGGTATATCTCTTGTAGATTCAGAGGAGAAGATTTTTAAAGTTTTTTACTATTTCCTTGTGGGGCCCCAAGGGGACATAACTCCTTCATTTGTGCAAATCTGAAAGGGCTTCACCAAGGAATGATGGTTACCAAGTTTCATTAAATTTGGCCTGGTGGTTTTGGAGGAGAAGATTAAAATGTAAAAAGTTTACGGACGACGCATGACGGACGACGCACGACGGACAGAGATGGATAGCAATAGCTCATCTGAGCTTTCAGCTCAGGTGAGCTAAAAATTAGATACGTACTTGGTCTCGATTGTTTAAAATAACGTAAGCTTAACCCTTTTGTGAGTAAAATTTTAAGATAATTTTTCAATAAAATTTTATTAAAACAAAAGACCGGTAATTAGTTAAGTGAGCCCTCAAAAATAAAAACAAGAGGGAACTGACTGGATTCATTGGATTGATTAGATTGAATGCACCTGTCAAGAATATTTCACTTATACCAAGATGTCACTAACATCAGATAATCATACCCATGGTCTCATTATACTAAAGTTTCTGCATCAGACTCCGGTTTCACAATCAATCCTTAACTAAGATTTTCCCTAACTTAAATCTGACAAATTTGTTATCTTCATATATGAAGATTAATGTTAATTATTGAAATATTCAGGAATTTAAGGTGTCATTTTGAAGATCACTTCATGCTTATAACATCTGCATTAGTTTTATATAAAAAAGTGTATTTGTAGTTAAAAGAGAGATGGTGAAAATTTGCTAAATTTAAGTTCAGAAAAATCTTAGTTATAGAACGATTGTGAAACCGGGGGCCAGGTTGTAACTACAAGTCAAGAAGCAAAAGCTATTTTAAGGAAAGGGAAAAAATAATGACTTTATCTCTATACGGTATACCATTATACAAACACTTTATCTCTATACGGTATACCATTATACAAACACTTTGTTGCATGAATTTTTACATGAAATTAAACTAAATTCACATAAAATAAACCTAAATTTCACACACAATTCATATGAAAAATATTTTATGTGAATTTTACATGAATCAAAATTACAAGTAAAATAAATGTGAAAATTTTTTGTTAAATTCACATACGCTGTAAAAAAATTAATAATTCATGTGAAATTCATGTTAACAAAATTTGCCTGTTTAATTTAGAAAAAAACGGTCACTACGCTGAAGGTATGGGTTATACGAATCTGTGATCAATCCCACAACCATACAGAGTAAGTATTTAACAAACAATATTAAATAGGAAATCTGTATAATTATATAGTGTCTTTAATAAAATCACAGTTCATGTTTCATTTTAATTATTCCATTCAATACACAAGCACACACTTGTACACTAAACCATATATACCATCCATATATAAATAAAAAAAATCATGATTCTTAAAATAGTGTGCACCTGCATTAAAAAAAATTAAAATCATGTGCACTTATAAACTAATTATTTTAAACTTATTTAATTTGAATTCCATCAAAAACACATATCAAGTCCAAGCCTACCCTAAGAGGCCATAATCCAGAGGCTACAATACCTCGATTCATTTCTTAATTTGATGCCAATTTTACGAATTTTTAACAAACAGTGTAACTATGTTTACTCAACATCAAGTTTTTTTTTTTTTTTTACTTATATTCAGAAAATCAGTCTGGGAATGGTTGAGGAAACCAGAGTTCCCAAACAGTTAAACAAACAGAGTATATGTAATATTGTCTATATTCAAGTCAAGATTCTTTTACAAATAAAGAAATAGCATTTTTGTTTCAATCAAGATTTTACTTATATCAAAACAGTTAGTTTTTGGATGGTAGGAGAAACCAGAGTGCCCAAATGTTTAAACAAATACAGTATATGTAACAGAGTCTATAAGCCTGTCAAGACTCTTAGACCGGTATTTAAATTTAGACAGTCAGTTTTCGGATGGTGGAGGAAACCAGAGTGCCCAAATATTTAAACAAATACAGTATATGTAATAGAGTCTTTAAGCCTGTCAAGACTCTTAGACCGGTATTTAAATTTAGACAGTCAGTTTTCTGATGGTGGAGGAAACCAGAGTGCCCAAATATTTAAACAAATACAGTATATGGAATAGAGTCTATAAGCCTGTCAAGACTCTTAGACCGGTATTTAAATTTAGACAGTCAGTTTTCTGATGGTGGAGGAAACCAGAGTGCCCAAATATTTAAACAAATACAGTATATGGAATAGAGTCTTTAAGCCTGTCAAGACTCTTAGACCGGTATTTAAATTTAGACAGTCAGTTTTCTGATGGTGGAGGAAACCAGAGTGCCAGTATATTAAAAATGAGTAATAGTATATTAAATCCAGCCAAGGTTCTTCTAATTAAATCATAACAAGATTTCTGATGATGGTGGAAACCAGAAGACCTAGACAAAACCAGCAACTTTCAGGATTTTGAAATTAAATTGATATTATAAGCTTCACACTAGGATCAGCAGGAAGTAAGAGTGGGATTCCCAACATTCCAGGCAGTGAAAGTGAAAGTAGATGTTATCTGTAGGTAATCTTTAAACAACTAAGACCATGTATCTTAAAGTAGATACCAACATACATATTGAAATAAATCGTGTAAAAAGTTTATGATATAATTTAAATCATAATCATGATTTCATAAAAGAAAAAAGTAATACTGAATCATTAACTAAAATAATTCACATACAGTAAACAAGTGTTTTTGAAAATATGGAATGCATTAATGTGTATTTTTACATTATGATACATGTGTAACTATGGCAAATAGAGGACACACACACACACACACACACACACACACACACACACACACACTCAGTAAAATGCAATTACACAAACATGAATTCTTACTCTTAGCAAACCAAAAACAAAAAAATGTGATCACATACAAATGTATTCTTAATGTACAGGTAAAATGAAAATAAAAAACAGCAGTTATACATGATCGCAAACACACACGACTGTGTGAAACACAAACACACACTTACTTGACACTGTTAATGCAACCAAGTCACATACTTGAATTTGTGACACACTAACACACACACACACACACGCGAGCTTCAATCAGGTAAAACGTCAACACACATACTTGATTCCATAAAACAAAATCATAAACACACACATATGAACACACACACACACACATGAACACAAAACAAACACATGCACACAACACAAACACACACCTACTTTAAATCCCTATCAAGTATATAATCACAATTAAATAAATTACTTATCAAATTATTACATGTATCTGTCCAGTTATTCCATGATGATTTCAAACTAAACAAAAAAATAGTTCTCTCTCTCTCTCTCTCTCTCTCCAGATACAATAAACTTGCAAAATAATTGAAACTAAAATTCAGAACCTACTCAATCAGTGTGAAAATACAGTATTTTAAGTTTTAGAACATTTGATCAATAACCATATTATTTTTTATCAAATTTATTTATTTATTTTATTCTTTTTTTTGTCTTTGATGCATTAGCCTAAACACGAGTATGACAAAATTTTTCTGAATATTTATACAAAGTCTTTGGCATTCTAATTCCTTAACAAAGAATGTCAAATTGTATTATATCTATTTATAAAAGGGTTTTGTTCTAAATCTTTGATTTTCCATTCAAAAAGTTGTGAAAGTCTCCTAAAAATTCGATATCAAAATATAAATTTTGATATCAGTAATGTCAAAAGTGGCAATGTATCTTTTGATGTGGTTAGTTCTCACATCTTTTGTTTTATACCTTGAAATCACAAAATTTACGACAGTCACATGACTAAAATTACATAGCATATTCTTTTACAAACATTGTTAGATACACAATGGATATCAAAAGTGCATTACAATTATAGATTATACAATAAATCACTGTTGTAAATTAATTAAACATCCATCTATAATGTGTTATCACTTATAAAAGACATCACATTTTGGCACTTGAAATTCGGTTGCTAGTAGATTGTTTTAAGGTTTTTTTTTAAAAAAAAAAAAAAAATCTTAACATTTATTGCAACACTACTGTCACCTTCATCATGGCCTGTACCCTCTGCCGTGTGTATGTGTGAGTGTGTGTTTGTTTGTGGGCAGAGAAAACAAATTCTTTGGATAACCTGATGGTGTGTAATCATTAACAGATTTTACAACAAACGAAAAAAAAATCTTTAAAATTTGATTTTAAACAAATTATACACCCTTGCCCACATTTCTAATTCACTATTCCAAAGGCACAGATATAATAAAATCTTTGCTTTTTTTTAAAGTTTCCAAATTAACAAAATATTATATTATTTTTGTTTTAAGGGTGTGAGAAATTTGAAGCTTCCTGAAGATTTCGTTTTGATACACTTTCCCAGTATTTTCTTGCAATCATGCATTCTATCACAGGTTCTGATATATATCTCATCACCATAGCAATCCTTCCCATCATTCTATTGTCCTGAAATCATGTGATCATCACATGACCTGTCTCCTGTTTGAAATTACATGACTGAACAACCTTCTGGAGATCCAGGCATCTTTGGCATTCCATTTTCATCAAATTCTAAACCAGGAGCCTACAAAACACAAATAAATGATAAACATATCATGTCCATATCTTTGTACAAGTAGGAATAGAAATCCATGTATTACAATGGGTCCTCGGTGGCCAAGTGGTCTAAAGCTTGTGCTTACAGATCACAGTACCTCTCAATGTCTGGGTTCCAAACCTACTTTCACAAATTTTGGTGTGAGAAAGTTTGTCAGTTAGCTTGCAATAAGCCACTTCAATCAAATGACTTATAAATTATAAATGCAAACTTCATATATCACATGTAAATCTACCTAGAATTCAATAAAAAGAGATGGACAAGCATTCTAAAGGATATGCTTAAAGATAAAAATTCTCACCCTCCCACCTCTTAGGTCCAATATCAATTTAGCAGATGCTAGCGTGAGACAATTTATCAGTGTACTTGCTAAAGGTTAGTGGTTTTTCCCTTGGTACTCTGGTTTCCTCCACAATCCCTCAATTCTTGACCAGGGAATTAAACACCATTATCTGACTCCACTCCAAGAGGGACAGCTTTTCTTAATCCTGTAAATGGAATCCAAATTATCTCATATTCTTCATGAGACTACGACACATCCTTGGACCATGGAGACAATTTGTGTGGAGTTTAATGAAATTCATCAAATGCAGCAATATTTCATGATTCAGACAAAAGTTTTCACAGAAAAACATACAGACAGACAGACAGAGAGACTGGTGATTTCTAAACAAGAGGCCCATGGGCCTTAATGCTCAACTGAGGATATGTCCAAAATTGTTTGCAAAGTGCAATAGACAATATATTCAGTACAGAAACTTTACAAGTTTTCTCAAGTTAAGAACTCTCACAAAACTTAATCAGAAATATATCCAGTATCATTTCATTTATAAGTAGATTATATAATGTGCATGAAGTAACTGTAGTGCAAGTAATTTCCAAATCATTAACCAATTTCAGTATACTTATGCAACTATGTCCTTGACCTTTGAACATATATGACCTTGGATTGTCATGTCAATACTTACAAAATTCTAATATACTTTGCCTTTACAAAAAGTTAAAAGTTTTCAAGATAAATTGCAATTTAAGTCTTCTTTTGCAGCTGTGACCTTGACCTTTCAACATATGACCTTGAACCATATATCAAAATGATTGTCATATCAATGCCTACAATATTTTAATATACATGCCTATACAAAAAGTTAATAGTTTTCAAGATAATTTGCAATTTAAGTCTTCTTTTGCAGCTGTGACCTTGACCTTTCAACATATGACCTTGAACCATATATCAAAATGATTGTCATATCAATACCTACAATATTTTAATATACATGCCTATAATAAAAGTTAATAGTTTTCAAGATAATTTGCAATTACAGTCTTCTTTTGCAGCTGTGACCTTGACCTTTCAACATATGACCTTGAACCATATAATATCAAAATGATTTACATATCAATACCTACAATATTTTAATATACATGCCTATAATAATAGATAAAAGTTTTCAAGATAATTTGCAATTTAAGTCTTCTTTTGCAGCTGTGACCTTGACCTTTCAACATATGACCTTGAACCATATATCAAAATGATTGTCATATCAATACCTACAATATTTTAATATACATGCCTATAATAAAAGTTAATAGTTTTCAAGATAAATTGCAATTTAAGTCTTCTTTTGCAGCTGTGACCTTGACCTTTCAACATGACCTTGAACCATATATCAAAATGATTGTCATATCAATACCTACAATATTTTAATATTATAAAAGTTAATAGTTTTCAAGATAATTTGCAATTTCAGTCTTCTTTTGCAGCTGTGACCTTGACCTTTCAACATATGACCTTGAACCATATATCAAAATGATTGTCATATCAATACCTACAATATTTTAATATACATGCCTATAATGAAAGTTAATAGTTTTCAAGATAAATTGCAATTTAAGTCTTCTTTTGCAGCTGTGAACTTGACCTTTCAACATATGACCTTGAACCATATATCAAAATGATCGTAATATAAATATCTACAATATTCTTATATACATGCCTATACAAAAAGTTAATAGTTTTCAAGATAATTTGGAATTTAAGTCTTCTTCTGCAGCTGTGAACTTGACCTTTCAACATATGACCTTGAACCATATATCAAAATGATCGTAATATCAATACCTACAATATTCTAATTTATATGCCTATAATAAAAGTTAATAGATTTATAAGATAATTTGCAATTTAAGTCTTCTTTTGCAGCTGTGACCTTGATCTTTCAACATATGACCTTGTACCATATATCAAAATGACCGTCATATCAATGCCTACAATATTTTAATATACATGCCTATACAAAAAATTAATAGTTTTCAAGATAATTAGCAATTTAAGTCTTCTTTTGCAGCTGTGACCTTGACCTTTCAACATATGACCTTGAACCATATATCATAATGATCATCATGTCAATACCTACAATATTCCAATATACATTCTTATACAAAAAGTTGATAGTTTTCAAGATATAGTGACAAATATATAATTTTTAGCAGTTTCCCCACTCAGTGCCTTACAATTTCCCCATTTTGAGCCCCATGGCTACCATTTGTGCAAATCTGAAAATAGATGACCTAAGGATGTTATAAATGAAATAAATAAGGAAGTTCTCTTGTAGATTCAGAGGAGAAGATTTTTAAAGTTTTTCACTTTTTCCCCCTTTATGGGGCCCCAAGGGGACATAACTCCTTCAATTGTGCAAATCTGAAAGGGCTTCACCCAGGCATGATGGTTACCAAGTTTCATTAAATTTGGCCCAGTGGTTTTGGAGGAGAAGATTAAAATGTAAAAAGTTTACGCACGACGCACGACGGACGAAGATGGATAGCAATAGCTAATCTGAGCTTTCAGCTCAGGTGAGCTAATAACCCCACCCTAATCTCCCAAATGGGCTATAAAAAAATTAAAATCCTTACCATGTCTCCTACAATTTCTTTTGGAGGCTGTCCTAGGTCTTGCATCTGTAAAAAATACAGAAACAAATATCAACATGCATGTAATTGGTTTATAAAGAAATAAATGAACATTCCATAACTTATTACAAGAAAATGAAATTTCAAACTCTTAAAATGTTTACATTTGATCTTATTTTTGCCAGAATACTACAAAAGCGTAACAAACCACATTAAAAATTTCAGAATTGTTGACTTCATTAGATGTTAATGTTAGTACATGTATTTTAATCAACCCTTAATCGGATCTATGGTGGAGTCTTTTATATTTTGTTGGAAGTTGAATAATGGTACCATATATATAAACTGATTATTGTTACATTATTTAAAAGCACAAAAATTAATAAAACATAATTTACGTTTCATATTAAAATATCCCTACTTGGTTTGCATTGACGTACAATGGACCTAGTGGGCAAGTGGTCTTAAGCTTGACATTCCATTGGCATGAATTTCATTCCTAATCATTTGGGACAGGGAGTATCTGTGGTCTGGAGAACCATTTTATGAATCATGCTTCTCACAGCCTTGATACAAGTCCCAATCAAAAAGACTTAACCGAGAAATTTGGTCCTTTTGTTTGCTGTAACTTCGGGTACTCTGGTTTCCTTCACCATTCTAGAAATGACTGTGTCAATATAAGTGAAACAATGCTGACTAGGACCTCCAAAGCTCCAATAGCCTACTGTAAATGTATTTAAAATAATCAGCCTGTCTTTTAACTTTATAAAATACCTTCCCATCAGTAAAAAAAATTTTGTTTACCTGTTGCATTAAATCTAATATTTTTTCAAATCGTAATTTTTTCTGTTCATCTGTATCTAACGAACTCTCACTTTCAAACTCTTCACATATTTCGTCTATAAGTATATGTTGTTTTCTGTATTTGTCTAATTGAGCAGGTTCTGTCTGACTTTCATTTTCTTCCAACCACTTAGGATACTGCAAAAAAATGTACATGTATTTTTATATTTCTATTTATAGTTATCCATGTGATTTACCAGTTTGAACCATGTGATACTTCTTCATTTAAAAAAATCGTAAGGCTCCAAACAGTCTAAATTAAACTCAAGGTACTTAAATTTTATTATAGAAAAAAAAAGGCGATTATAGCAATTTTTATCAATCATCCTACCAATTAGACTACTGGCACTGCTTCTTACAAAACAATTACCCCGTATGTGCGAGTAGTATTTTTGGAGGGCTTAAACATCCCGATCATAACAGTCCAGGAAATGGATTTTATGACAGAATAACACAAGTATAGTATGTTAGATGGCTAAACCATCTCATCAGCAGAATTCTTGTCTTTCCAATTTGTGAAGATGTTTTATAGTAGGCACATTTTTTTTCTTTCTTTTTGTTATAATATGCACTTTTTTTCTTTTCATTTTCTTTTCTTTTTTCTTTTTTTGGCAAGTTTCACATATGTTTTATAATATGTAAATTTCTTCTCTTTGTTAATTTCTATTAATTTTTATAAACCTTCTTAAAATAACTTTGCAAATTACTCCACAAATTTCTCCACTGCAAAACTTTAAAGGGCAATAACTCCAAGGAAACTGAAAAATGCTGATGATGAAAGAGAATGGTAAACAAATAAACAAAAACATAAAACTTTAAACAAATAAAAATATTTCATATTTACCAAAGTACTAAATCTTATATATAAATTTATATATTATAATAAACTTCTTCAAATAATTCTAATGATTCTTTGTTCACATGACCTTTCAAGAATGTGTGTGTGTGTGTGTGTGTGTGTGTGTGTGTGTGTGTGTGTGTGTGCTTACTTTTTGCGTTAATTCTTTTAGAGATGGATATAGAACGTCTTTTGATAATAAAGTTGACATCATTCCTTGCATCATTGGCATGAAGCCTTCTTGGCTGTCCTCCATCCCCATGCTAGTAAAGGCCTTTAATAAATCATCCTCAGACATCTGGTCCTGTAATAAAGCAATTAATTGTTCACTCTTGAAGTCTAATGTTACACATTTTTCATAAGAAGCAGAGCAAAGTAAAGTTGCTTTACACCCAAAACAAGATTCTTTTTTAAACACAGTTACTTCTGAGGTGAATAATGCTAATTTGGTTTTGAACAATTGCAGTGAGTCTAGAGTGGAGTACAGCGAGAATATGCACTCAAGATTCTGTCAAGGCACTCAGTTCAGGGATTGTAAAGGAAACTGGAACGCCTAAAGAAAACCACTGACTTTTGGCAAGCAAACTGACAATCTTTTTCACACTACGATTTACCATGAGTGGGATTTAAATCAAGGCTATGAAAGATGCTTTGATTCATAAGTATATATTTTCGATCACCCCCTACTAAAACATCTTAATTCTGAAAAGAAAACTTGCATTTAAAAATTAAGATACATCAGAAATACATGTTTTAGGAAATATCAGAGGAAAAATTTTTCAATATTTTGCTGGGAAATATGTACCCCAATTTGATTGTCAAATTAGGTGGAGTGAGTTGAATTGAGTAATGGTGTTTAACGTCCCAGTCAAGAATATTTCATTTATATTGAGACGATGCCAGTTATAGGCAAAAGTGCAGAAATTTTGTCTGTGCATTGCAATGATGGCATTATACAGCAGGGTTCTTTTTTATGCCACGCCTATCCGGACATGGAACCTCATTTTTTTTAAGTTCCATCCGTAAGAATAGTGACTTTCATTTTGTAATGCTGAGTGCTTGGCGAAAGAACGTTCACGACCCACTTTCAAGTCTTGGGTCACACCCGGTCGGGGTTCGTACCCCGACCTCCCACTTACGGAGCCAGCACTCTACAAACTGAGCTACCGCAGTGGTTAGAATATATACAGAGGTGTGAATCTTACATTACACATGTATACACAAATCCAAAGGTCATTATGAGTTTTCTGCTAAACTAGACAAAGGGTTTTTGACAAAGCATTAGTGGCATAAATCTTTAATCTTTATAAACATACCTGAAGATGTTCTGAGTTTTCCACTAAGCTGGACAATGTCTGCGTCAAAGTGTCGGTAAATTCTTGTTGAGCACCTGTCGTATTGCCTGAAAGTAAAAATAAAGAAGAAGAATGCACAATATCAAATATTGTATAAAAGAAAAAAAATCTTAAAAATGTTGAATTTTGGTTGAAATGCTTGAAAGATGGTCGATTGATTCGGAATTAAATGTTGGAATGGATTTCTGTTCAAATTCTTTCCGTTACACAAATGACCACCCCTGTGGCTCAGCGGCAGAGTGTACACGTTGAGGACAGGAGGTCATGTGTTTGAATCCCAGCTTAAAAATACTTTAGACTTTTAAATTTGAGATAATGCTTCTTCACCTGGCACTTGGCATTAAGGGGTACCTAGTATTGACAGATTCACCCAGTGTCATGATAACGCATGGGGGGTGGTGGGGGTGGTATGCTTGTCTACAGCATACTGACTCTGTGAGCTAGCACTTTACCAATAAGTCACCTCAGTGCACAATAGCAGGCCATAATATAAACTCACATCTCAAGCATACACAAACTTGTTCTTAGATTAATCCATAGAAATTTATAACCTTGCTAAAGTCTTATGTACGACCTGATTAGGGTTCAAACCCATGACATCCCACTCTTGAGGCAGACATCCTTTCGCTGAGCTACAGATATGATAGGGAGACATAATAACACAACTTGGTTAAAAGATCAACATCAAGGCAAAGAAATATTATAAACAGTAAAGAAGAAGAAATGAATTTATTCTAAACTCAACTAAGACTGATAGGTGGGCCAGGGTTGGCCTACAGATGGTTTTTTGTGGAACAAAATCATTATTTTGGGTGCAAATGAGATAAGGATCTTTTCTAAATTACATATCTTGATATGACCCATAAAATACTGATGTTTGGTCAAAGGTTAAGGACAACTGAAATCCATTTTCTGTACAAATGTCTGTTTCCTGATGATTGATTATGTCAAGTTTCACTTTCACAATCATCGCTTATAGTTTCTGAGAGAAAAAAAAAATGAAATAAAACTTCTGACCAATAACCTGAACCTGTTTAAACTATGAAGAATATTGCATGACGTTTATGCCTCAAATTTGTCAAAAACATTTTTTCCAAAAACACTACTAAGCAGCTACTTTATACAGGCATGCTTAAAATAACATAAGTAATATGGCAGCTTACCAGTATTTCCAGCTACTTCAGCCAGTTTCTCTATCTGTTGCATAAGTCCAGGATCATCAGACATAAAATTTTTCATGGCATCTTCAAACTGTTTTGCCATTTCTTCTGAAAACTCCTCTGCGAACATGTCAGAGAGTACTTCTGGTTTTGTGCTTGGATCCTAGTATAAGTGATAATAATGATTAGTTATTATAGTAATTGTGTCAAAGGGGAAACAAGTGAGTGAGCAGATAAGGGTGCAGACTAATAACTAAAGGTCATAGGTTAAAGCCCTAGCAAAGCTGCATGGTAGATCCTTGAGAATTTTATTTCTGAAATTCACATTGCTCCAGTTCACTGGGCTACCAAATAAATAGATGGTTGGGGGTGTAAACTTTGCGATGGACTGATGTGTTCCATCAAAAGGTGGGGTAATGTATTCTAAAGTCACTTCATTTTACTCATATTGGGGAGCACTTGTCTGATGTACTAACAGACTAATAGACTCAAAACTGATATAAACTTTACTTGTATATTATAAGTACCAAAACATAACAATATCACATTGAAATTAATGGTCAAAAACACTGATTGTGTGTGTGTGTTTAAAGAAAAGTTAGGCTATAGCAAAATTTCCTTATCAACAACATGTTTGTTAACACTATATTGCAGGGCAAGGGAAAACCCAGGTTTTTTAATATAACAATACCAGTGAGCATTACTTTTTTACTGGGTAATAGTGAACATTTTCTAATGGACAGTAATTACTACCTGTGGTTTTCCAGTAGACGAGTTGCCAAGTCCACTTGTGGCACCTTCAGATGGCACATCATTGATTTTTGGAGGTGGTGGTTGTGCTGGAGGTTTTGAAAAGTCTTTCAAAGCACCTACAAAATAATCAAAGTCCTGTTTTTGTCCTGCATACAAAATCCTTCACATAAAATAAAGTTGTTTCTTAGAAAAAGATCAAACTGGTTATTTACCCTAATTCTAGTTAGCCCAAAGTGGGTTCATCCAATTTTATGTTAAATGCATTGCTGTTGTACTTTAAACGGTAGAATGATAATAAAGAAATAATCTTTTGCATTTTAATACCAAATCAGAAGAATGAAAAAGAAATACCGGTAATAAAGTACAAATTCATCAAAAACGTTTTACAAGGACTGCTAAATTTTTTTTTATCTTCAACCTAAGGCATAACATTTTCATTTATTTAGTTGTAAAAATGAACTTTGGAATTTATAAATAGTGAAAACCATAGCCCTTTGATTATTTGATCAATCTTTTAACTTGCTAACAATATCAGTCATTTAAAGTCTTCTCTATTTACAATGGGAGTAGTGATATTTATAATAAATACATAACACATAGTATACAGGCAAATAATATCCAAATTAGTTCTTATTCTATGAATTGTGTGTGCAAAATTTTTTTTCCGAGTTTAAATTAACCTAGAGAAATTAGGTAAAAGCACAAAACAACCTAATACCCATAAAGATTAACAGCTCTGCATTTTATTTTTCTTCTGAAAACTTAGTATTTTGGTGTTTAAAGTTACAACAAAATACATATGCGGTGTTTTTTTTTAACCTTTTTTGGGAACGGGGCCAGGGTCTGTGCAATTGGGAATTTTTGTGTCATTTTGAGAATTTTTTATGTTGCAAAATCATTACAAATATAGAAAGATACAATTAACATTGAACGGTTTGACCTAGATTGTCTGCTAATTTCGGAAGCAAAACAAACAGCACATGGTAATATTGAAACTTGATCCCCGAGATATTATAATTAAGTATGCCTGAATGTGACATTATTTTTTTGAAATGTTTTAAAATATATCAGATACACTTCTTGTTAATTTGAAAAGTGAATATGGCATTTTTTCAAATGATATCTTCAATAATTTATTCCATGACCATATGTACTTGTTTGGCAATGATCATGATGGGGAAATCCTGTCTGTCAATAATGTGCATATATATCAGGGCATTAATACAACTGATTTAGCGAATTCAAAACACTGAAAATGATTTTTGCCATGACCATACATACTCGTTTGGCAATGATCATGACCCCTATCAAAGTTACCAGCTGTGCTTTATAAACGGTCACATCGTCAGTCATATTATGACAAACTCTCTCACACTAGGACCTGTCCAAAATGGATTGAAACCGAGGCAATGAATTGCACTTTAATCTGTAAGCGTATGCTTCAGACCACTCTGTCTCAGACAATACCTACAGATTTGCTCCGTCAATATCAATTTTCATACTCAAAACCCTAATCAAACCTTTTTAATTTCAGAAAACTAACATGTAAAATGTGAATTAATTAATGCTACACCACAGAAAACTCATAAAACTTGGAAAGATGGGAACATGTCAGCATTTTTACATTGGTTTTATCATTGTTCGAAAACATACTGTCTAAAAGGTCATCCAATTCTTCATCTATTTCTGAATTTTTATCCTTTGGTCGGTCTTTGATTTCTTTTATTTCTTCACAATCTTTTCTTTGACCTGGTTCTACTTTGTCCCCCATTCTAGTTTCACGCCTTGTGTTGCATCAAAACATGTCGTTTACATCAACAATAATAATACCAACTCTATAACTTAAAGATTTGCCCTATATGGATTTTTTGTTTGAAGACAGAACTCAAAATTATTTTGAGAAAATTCCAAAAGTTTGTTAAAAACACTGAACTTGTAGCATTTACTGTGATTAATTACATAGTGTAGTATTTTATTCATTTTATCAAAAATTGTTTCAAAAACATCATAAAGGAATCTTTATTTTTGCGATGTTTCTTATTCGCCGCTTATATCGTTCACAAAAGGCAGGTGTTTTTCGGTCATTCTCGGACGTTTAGAGTTCGTTAGTCCTTCACCTTTGACATAAATCATTCGCTTAATGTCTGATCGTACGCAAACAAAATGTGAATCATTACGTGTGAGGACGAAGTGACGACAATTTGGTCGGCGATCGAGGACGGAATGGTGTCATCGAGAATGTAGAAGTTTTATTGAAAGATGTAAATGAAAAAAATATTGTTGAACCATGGCAGAAGGTTTTTCCAGTTCAACTTCTGATGGAGAGTTCAGCAGTGAAAATTCCTCTGATTTATCATATGGAAGTTTAACAAATTTACCGGAATTTCTCATTCCTCGTGCCAAAGAAATTCGTTCATTACTTTTACAAAATAATTCATTAACAAAACTACCTGATAGTTTTGGTTTATTTATAAATTTGATCTCAGTGGATTTAAGTAACAATAGTCTTGCCAGTATTTGTAATGACATTCTCCATTTAAAATCTCTTCGAACATTAATTGTCAGAAATAATGGACTTAAAAATTCTTCTATTCCTAAAGATTTTGGTATGATGCCATCGTTAGAAACTGTAAACTTTAGCGGGAATGAACTTGGAGAATTACCTCATCAATTTACAGAATTGAAGAAATTAAAAAGCCTTTATTTGGGAGGGAATAAAATTAACATTATACCCAGTAGTGTTAAAAACTTGAGAAAGTAAGTATGACAGACAAGTTATTTGCATGTTGACATTTTCCAGCTATTTCTATTCTACTTGTTTTGACTCTGTATACAAATGCTTTTTTATTTTCTAAACATCATTCCTTTCTGAAAGAAGGGACAAAAAAGTCCAAGAAACAACTTTTTGTATCCCCATAAATTTCAATTCTGATTGAATTTGCTTCAAACTGACCAAATAATGTCGTTTTGAACATTGGATATATATATATATATATATATATATATATATATATATATATATATATTTTTAATTTGCATAGAACCTTTTTGTGAGAGGGAGGGGGTACAAAAATCTTTTTTTCTGTTTATTTTATTTTATTTATTTATTTATTTTATTTTATTTTATTTTATTTTATTTTATTTTATTTTATTTTATTTTATTATTATTTATTTTATTATTTTATTTTATTTTTTGTTTGTTTGTTTGTTTATTTTTATTTTTGTTTTTTTGTCTATCATGTGTGAAATCAACTAAAAAAAATAAATAAGATAATATAAAACAATAATAATAATTATAATTATATCCTTGCTTTTTTCCTGAACCAATTTGAATGAATTTGTATTTTTATTAAAAAGCAGAATTTTTAGAATTATTTGTAGATTTCCTCTCATGAGGAAGTTTTTCTTTGCTCTTCATTTTCAAAATAATTAAAAACTGAAATAAAATTAAGTAAAATTATGGAATTGTTTCCTCCTTGATTAAGTTGAAAAATGTACTTTTAATTTTTCATACGTAAAAGATAAAACAATTAAAATTTAAAAAGTTTGAAAGTTTTGGTGTTTTACAATAAAAATTTCACCAAAATTGTCTCAAAATCAAGTTTTTATTTATTTATTTATTTTTTTATTACTTTTTTTTTTTGGAGTGGGGGAGGGGAGGGGAGATATAACATAGAAAGTAAAGCAAAAAATTCAAAAATAATTTATGTAAGAGTGAAGATGTTCAACATCTGTAATTAATTATACAACATAATTTTCAAAAAATACTGTAGAAATATTTTATCTTTAAGAATTTTTATTTAAATGATTTATTTCCACTCTAGAATTTACAAAAATATGGTAAATTTATGGTAACTTCATATTCATATTTTATACATGTAATTTGTAAAACGGTTAATATGGTTTAAAAAGAAAAAGGCTAACAGAGATGCCAACCAATCTATTAGAGATTTATCGGTATTATTTGTAATTTTTCTGTTAATAACAGAAATATGGTTTTGTCATGGATATGTAGGCAAAATATTTCTTGTTTTGAAAGACAGTTTAGGGTTGTCCTCTCGGATCTCAGACAGTATTTGATGCCACATTGTTTTTGTAAAATATTGTATAAACAACACTAGCAAAAGCAGGATGGGAGGCTAAGTACATGTGTACTAAGTGGTCTTAAGTGCCAACATACAGTTCATGACACCTCTCATTGCTCGAATGCCAAATTACGGTAGGATGTTTCTAGTTGTGTTAGAAACTGTACACATTTCTTGATTATCTGAAAGTGAAAGAAAGATATTATTTTTAGGGAGAATTTATGATTTATATCATTCTGATGAATTTGTTGTGAATTAATTACTGTAACATGATAGTTATTTTTTTACATAATAACAGTCGAATGCCCCAGAGCACTGTGTGGTACCTCATAGCACTTGTGCAGGGCAATTATTTCTATTGACAATGGGATCGCTTAAGTGACTTTTTTCCCCTGATAACTATGTTTTTTTAGGAATATTTGACATAAACAATATCCATTTCATGCCGCACAACTGTTAAGAGGTACTGATCATGTAGTATGCTAGTGAGTTCTATTACATAGTCTTCTATTTTGGGGTAATAGTGTTTTATACCACAGTCAATATTTTTTCATCTTTGTCCTCAAGGTTCGATTCTGACATGTCCTAGTATCTGAAAGTTTGTAGTTAGCTTGTCCAAAGTCAGTGGTTTTCTCTTGTCACTCAGGTTTTCTCCACCATCCAAACACTAATTTTTTTATATATATACATGTACATAAAAAAAATCTTGACTGGGCCACAAAACATGGTACGCTGACAGGATCCTTGGTTTGGTCTTCTATTACAAAACACCATTATTCCATTCTTTTACTCTACTAGTGAAAGATAAATCATCTTTGACACAGTCAAATTTTCTTCATGTAAAATTCACATGAAATTTTTAACGTAAATTTCACATGAATTGAGCTTATGAATAATAGACATGAAATTCGAATGTCGGAATGTTGTGAAAAAGCTACAACTAGAGTCTTTCTAAAAGCCGATCTGACATTGTCGCGGAACATGCTAAAGATGGTTCCATGGGGTTTAAATAAGAGAAGGCCAGGCAATTGGTCTGTGACAACTAACTACAGAAAATTCTTTCTGCAATAAACAGCATTAACAGATTGAACAGAATCAATTATGCAAAAAAAAAAAAAAAAAAAAAAAAGATTTAGAAAAAAAATTAGTTATGGTAGCTCAGTAAAGTTTCATAACAACCTTCTCCTTTTCAGATTGATGGATAGTCATGATAATCTAAGATAATGATAATATATATATTAATATCAATTAGATAAAATTCTAATTAATATAGAGTTTTTCTCTCTCTCTCTTTGACAGAATGGTCATTACTGACCAGTGTGGCACTCTTCACGAATCGTGGCCATTAACACCGTTTCTGCGCCATTCTGAGCAACTCAACCATGCTAATGTCTGCGATGTCCTTCACATTGTCTGACATTCTTGTTTTTGGTCTTCCATGTCCTCTTTTGCCAGGGATTGTACAGAAGAGCAGATCTTTTGTTAGGCCGTCTGTTCTGGCCATGTGTCCCTGAAATCACAATTTCCTGTCATTGATGTTGTCCAGCAGTCTTCTGCATGGTCCAATCTTCTCCAGAACCCATTTGTTTGTACGATTGTCCACCCAGCTTATGCGAAGAAGACTACAGTAGCACCACAGTTCAAAAGCAGCAATTTTCTTCGAGACCCAACATTCTGCTCATTCATTATAATTTAAACTACTGGTATATCTACTAGTATCTACAAGTATAAATTTACTTAAATGCTGCAATGTTAAGTTGTTACACAATATGCTAATTTTACACAGTTTTGTAAGTCACAATGATTTTGATTATGCAGGCTTTTTATTTAAAGAGCTGTAAAATGCATTGTTACACTGTCAGATATATACTGTTATGTCTGTTTTAAATCTGATATATTGTATGACTTCAAACAGCTTGAATAGCTAGAATTGAAAGATATAAACAACCAAATTTCGTGGGCATGCAGTTATGGCATGCTAAAATACTGTCACTGCCCTAAGCACATTTTAAAAGTAAAAAAAAAGACCTTTACCTGGTGATGTCTCGATATAAGTGAAATATTCTTGACTGGGACGTAAAACCTCATTTAATCAAACTTGAAATTTTTAAAATCTTTTTTATCTGTATCAGAAAATATGGGCTTTTTTGGGTGTCATCAAGGATATGCCTGGGCAACCAAGCCCATAGGACTTACTGTTTTTATACACTTATATGGGGGAGTGCTCAACTACAACACCTGAAACTAAAAATTAAATGTTTCAAGGCCAAATTTTGAATTAGATAAATACATGGTTAAGACAAAGATTAACGTTTACAGTATAAAGAAATCTCAAATGTAATTTAATAAAACGAAGTGAAGTGAAGTGAAGTGAAGTAAAGTAATGATATATTACACCCCAGTCAAGATTCTTTCACTTATTTCGAGGCAGTCAGTTCTGAGATTATGGAGGAAACCGAAGTGCCCGGAGAAAACTCTTAACCTTCAGCAAGCGAACTGACAAACTTTCTCACACTAGGATCTGTCCCCAGTGGGATTCGAACCCAGGTGGTGAGAGGCACTGTGATCTGTAAGCGCATGCTTTAGACCACCCATCCATCAAGGCCCCAATTTAATGAAAGGAGGCTGTAAATTACTTGATTTTCAGTGAGTTAGTTATTGCTTGTTGACATTATTGATTTAAATAAGATAAAATATTTTTAATCAGTGTGTGGGTGGATGGTCACCTGTCTCTATGGAAATTTTCTTATTTTAGAAAGGAAAATTATTACAAACTTGGGAAAGTTATCATTGGAAATTTTTATAAATAAGATGCTTATTATAACCCAAAATGGGGGGGGGGGGGGGGGGGCTTTGTGGCTGAATGATCTAAAGTGCTGTCCTAGATTATATTCTCTGTTTCCATTCTTGGTAGCCAAAATCGCCATTGGTTACTAATTTCTGAGAAATTCTTTCAAAAAGCAACATGTTTTAGCAAATTTGTGAGAAAATACTTTAAAAAAGACTATATTTTCACAATTTTTTGAAATTTGGCTACTAGTAATTTTAAATTTATGGAAACATAGATAGTGCTTTTCACCACCTAGGTTAAAATCATCTTCAGGGCTGATAAGTGAAAGAATCTTGACTGAGGC